>JAJMCV010000102.1:255892-625534 GCA_030573195.1 Nothofagozyma chilensis
CCAATTTACCGGCTGGTCTTCAATCTCGGTTGCGTATCCGACCGCCGATTTGTAATCGGGGCTGCGATAAACTCCGCTTAAATCACCGGTATCAAGATGAACTGATCCAGCTGGAATATCACAAATAGGGCGAATTGGAAACGGATAAGTGCGATTATGTCATCCGAGATCATAACTGGGACGTTGCAAAATGTCCTGGACGAGATGGTCAATGCCACATTGAATTCAACCATCAAACCCTTCGAATATAAGCCGTCTTCCAGCTGGTTCTTGATAGGACGGTTAATATATGGGTTTAAAGATGCCATTGAGGAACAAGCACGTCAAATCGACGGCTCGGACCAGAGATTCAACTTGTTTATCAGCTATTGTGTGTCTCCCTATGCCGCTATTTGCATGTTAATGGCGGTGATATTGAATAGAACGGTGGTTTTTGCGAGCTCCAGAAACGCCAATAAATTGCCTGTTTTGAGTGCGTTATTGTTACGATCCATTGCTATTTTATTCTTGATGAAGAATTTATTCAATGTTCTTGTTGCCTTGAAGGTCCAGGGTTCTGGAACCGTGTTCGAGGGTCTTCCTGCTATGTTCGAGTACAATTCGACTTATTATAAAGATACCTATATGTCTGCGAGACCGTCATCCACCGTGGCTTGTCCTTCTCCGGAGATGTTTTGGCCGCTTTTCTTGTCGTTGGGGTTGTCACAATTCGTAGAAACCTTCATAGCGGTGACGTCTGGAGAGACGCCATACTCGGAAGGGGGTCTCACGCTCTTTGAACATTCATTGGCATTTCAGGAGGTTTCGGGAACCATGAGACCCACGTACGAATTATTGATTGTTTCGTTGATTTCGGTGATTAATCAAATAGTTGTTCATTTGAGCGGCGTCTTCACCAACAGATATCGTTTGATTCCTTCTTCTATTCTAGGCATCTCCATTTTGACGTTTTACATCAAAACAGCCGTTAACGGGAGGTTATTCAACTTTCCCGTCATCATAATAATGGGCTATTTACCCCAGATCTTTGTTTTGTCCATCATTATTCTTTGTGTTGGAATCTTTGTATTGGCTGTGTTGTGCAAGGGATCAATTTCTGATCTCAATTTCTCCAGTTTTGTCAATATCGACTCGGAAAGCTCCAACGTCCATCTTCATGATGATTTCTACACTGCATTGATGAATCTTGGATTGTTGGCAATCACCTCCGCAGGCAAATCGTCCTATGTGAAGGAGCTCTCTCTATTAAGAGCCACAGAGAATACGTGGCTAGAAACACAATTCATGGAGGAGTCGAAAGGTGGGTACGAAAAGTTGATTAGCGCTCCAAAGGAATTTTTGGGTATGAATTACGTTAAAGCTGCAAATAACATAGAGGACAAGAGATGGGTCATTGGAAAGAGATATGCGTATATGAAGAAAATGACGTCCTGGATGTTGGAGTTGTTTTTCTGTATACTCTTACGTCGCAAGGAATTGCCATCATTTTTAAGAAGAAACGATGAAATCAAAGCAGATGAGACTGAAATAATCTTTTCCCCGGATAGTGGTGTCGAGATTTCCATGGAAGACGTGACTGAAGAGCTATTATCTGCTCATTATGCCAAATTTTTGATGTCCGAGGTGATAATATCAGATTATGATAACTCGGCGGATTTCGAGCTACTTGAAGATGATGAAGAGTCTGGGGAATTGGAATATGATAGTGAATACGAAAGCGACTTGGAGGAGGAAAGTTCCAGTTCTGGACTTCAAATAGCCAATATGTCTTCCTTAGCGCAATTAAGACAAAGAGAACAACCAATAAAAACACATGATCATTCATCCAATATCTTGAACGAATTGCTTGATCCTAGGGAATTCCAGGAATTGATCAATCCTACCAACGACGTCGAGACCGAGTTTGCTAGAACTTTAAAGGGACATTTATGTTACAAAGAGCAAGGAATGTTGACCCGATCCAAGTTCAAACATCTCCGATTGAAATCGGACGAATCGGTGCAATTATTAGAATTGATCCGTCTGAAAAGAGACGAATACGAGAAACGACACAATTTGGAGGACGACGACGATATCAGCTCCAAAATGCTATGTGTTGTCTGTCACACCAACCCCCGGGAGATTATCTTGTGGCCATGTAGATGTTTTGCGGTGTGTGAGAGTTGTCGTGTTAGTTTGGTGGTGCGAGGGTTCAGCGGATGTGTTTGTTGCAGAAGAGATGTGGAGGGCTTCAGTAAGGTGTTTATTCCATAGGATGAATTAGGTTCAGATGTCTAGGTGTAGATGCGTTGTAGGGCTGGTGATGCAGTGGGTCGGAGACCATCAGATGCGATAAGATAAGATAAGCACATGTGACGAGTGATGGAACAGCCTAACTGTGAGAAATGGGACATTTATTCTGATGGGGTAACTGACGAATAGGACGATGGAAAATAGTGGAGCGGTTAGTGCAATAATGGGAGTAGCGTTCGTCCACCAGGGACGGGGCTGGAGAGACGGAGAGAGGGATCAAACAGGGCAAATTGGGCTGAATTGATCGGGAAAAAAACAAATCACACTCAATTTGCGCATGTATATCGAAGAAACAAAAAATATGATAAAAAATGTATCTCGTTGTCCATCTATCGAGTGGCCCCCACCATGGCCCATACACGTGACCGCGACCCCCAAACCACTCCACCCACAAAAATCCAGAAAAACATCCACCACAATAAACAAATAACAATAAAATTGTTGACAAAATAATAATCCATTGAGACATCGCAGTCGGACACAAGCGTCTTGGTACATACTCGTCTGTCAATAACCGCGTTGTGTAGTCGAACAACATGAACAGTACATTTGTTATTAATGGAGATGGTGTCGGGTTCATAGAGGGAGCCCGAACACGAGAAGAGACCCCCGATAGGATTGTTGGGTTCAAACGGACCAGCAAGAAACGCAGCTGGGTGTGGGATTGGTTCGAACAGGACCAGGTCAACAAGTACCGCGCCATATGTTTGTATTGCAGCGAGGAGGTCTACCGCACCGAGAACGACAAGGGCAGCCCCAAGAAGTTGGAGACCCATTTGAACAAGCACGGCGTCACGCGCGAGAACTTCTTGAACAGAGACCTTATGGCGCTCAGAAAGGGCGGTGTTGCCAACACTGCCAATAGATCCAACACCAAGACGGTGAGTTTCAAGCCGGTCCAGGCCACGAATTTGGGTCCCATCAACAACCAATTGCCGCCCACTTACAGCGAAGAGCCAGCGTTTATCCAATCGCCGCCAAAGCCATTGACCCAGAACTTTCTACCGTTGGAATTTGAGCCTTCGCCTCAACCACCACAACCGCAAATCCACCACGACAACGAGCCGCTCCAGATGCCACCACCTCCTCCTCCTCCCCAGCCGATGCAATTTGGTCCCCCATTCCAACAGTCGCCCAACTTCATTCCGATGCAGAACCAATTATTCCCACCGCCAATGCCTCCCAATATGAACGGATATCCGCCCAATTTCGTGCCACCTCCCTTCCCCATGCCCATGCCGCCCATGATGCCTCCTCCCGGCGAACAGGGCAAACTCCCACCAAACCTCCCTCAGGGAATGATTCCGATGCCTCCTCCACAATTCATAGAGAACAAGGCCATCGACCCCGATTTGCATTACGAAACCAGAGCCCAATTGGTGGAAAAGGTGGATATTGACTCCATTATGCGGTACAACTCGAAAATCAGCCATCATAACGAACAGATAGAGAAATACAACAAATTGATAATGCTCAGGAACGACAAATCCGCGTTATTAGAGGCCAATATCCATGAAGATGACGAAGAGGAGGACGAAATCGATCTGGCAGACGAGGAAGTTCTTCCTAATGGCAACATATATGACGATGAAGAGGCAGAAGATGACGACGAATACGATGACGAGGCGGATATCACAGCTGAAAACGGCATGGTAAAAAATAACATCCAAGAAGACATAGATATGGTGGATTCCACTGGCTCTTCCGAAGGAATTAAGCTTGTGGAGGCCGATATACTACAGAAGCCATTTGTAAAACAGATTGCTCCATTCACTGAAAATAGAAGCCAAATTGCAATTAGAGAATTCATTGTGGAGAATGGGTTGGACGTTTCTGTATTGAACACTCCAAGCTTCACGAATTTGGTCAAGGTGTTGAGGAAGAACTTGTATGAAGCTATAGACAGAGAATAGGTGTGTATCATGTTCATTTCTAGTGTGTGTTATTAGGTATTATCTTTTTTTTACTACTGTAAGGCATTGTAATTACAATAAGATATTTATTCGAAGAACGTCATGTAGCGCCCTCCTAATCAACAAGTATAGGGTTCTCCTTCTCGATACCACGCGACATTTTGACTTCTTCTTCGTCGATTTCCTCAACCTCGTCGTCGGAGAACTCGATGATCTCCTCTTCTTCGTCGTCGCCCGAGTCCACCATCCAGAAATCATCGCCTTCCACGTCAATAACGGGGGTAGTTTCCATTGAAGGATTGCTCAGAATGATCACCGTCTCCATCACCTTTCCATTTTGGTCCACAATCTGTTTCTCGCGTTCGTCTTCCGCGTCGTCGAAATAGTCCTTTGTTAGTAGACGGGACAACGCCTGTTTGTCGTTCTTTTCCAACGCCAGTTTCAAAAGCAGATATTCGTGGGGGAATTCCTTCTTGAAGTCGCAATTGGCCTGAACGTTCCAATTCTTGGAGTTATCGCGAAGTCTGGTCTGCTCCTTCGCACTTATGGGATATACAGAGCCAACAGAGCTCTCGTTTCCCGTCATGAACGATAGTAGTCCCACCACAACAGACCCTACGGACCACGCAGGGTTCCAGGTTTCCTTGTGGAAATCAGAAATATTCAAACAAATCCCCGTGTTGGGGATGAAACGTCCGTTGGGGGTGATCATCTTGATGGAGGGCGGGTTGAAGGGGTAATCGTGGGGGAACACCAACATGCCGTGATACAAGCCGCCCGCAAAGTTCGTGTTTGGGGGCCCATCTATTAGATAATGCCATTTCAATATATCTGATTCCGACGGCTTGGCCTTGACATATTCTATGGGCAGTTTCTGGAGTTGGATGTACTCCTTGGTGAGTCTAGCTACGGCAGCTCTTGAGGCCTCGGGCATATTTTCTGGTTATGGGATAATTGGAGCGGATATCTGGTGAGATCGTTCTTGATCTATGATGACACCTGGTGGTAATTCGGTGAAAGTGCTTCAATACGTTCGGCTACTGACGGAATTTCCCAGAAGATTAATTTTTCAACTAATCAAATGTTTCTCGAACTTCTGCAATCGCAAAACTATTCAGCGTGTAATTACTTGTTTTATCTTCTCTACATTCCATCTTCTATTCACCAAGCCTGTCTAGGCAGGAGAGCGTCATCAATCAGCTCATACTGCAGCGATAGGTCCAAGGTCACAGGGGGCGTTTTCCGAGGCTTATCTTTCTTTATCTTTATGTTCATTTTTTATCTTCTTCATTTCATCTTCTTCACTTTATCTTAATTCTATCTTTATGTTTATTTCTTTATCTTTTTATTAGAGCTGTTCGCGATGTCACAGCGTTCTACCTACTCATAATACATTGCACATATATTACTATTCTTATATACCATTATTAATTATGACAATGCGCTCAATAAATATGTTTGTAGATTGCATGGTCTGGCCATCTCACCTGTATTATTATATGGCCAGCCATCATGAATTCAATAGTTAAAAAAAGGCTTGATACATATTCATAACTCCTCTTCTAACTTCAAAAATTGTTCGCGCGTCATTCCATCCAAAAGATCGTACATCTCCTTTTCAATCACCTTGAAACTGGACTTGATCTCGTCGATGCTCAACCCGTCGTTGATAATGATGTACAACGCTGGCACAATTGGAATAATCTCATGATGCAAAATTCTCTTGGATCTAGTGGTCAAGATTCCACCCTTCACCAACACGGTTTCGTTTACCTTGTTGAGCAAATAACTTTCCAAGTTGTAATTCTTATCCAAGTAATCGGCATCTTTCCCTCTCTTGACGGCTCTGGCAATATCAGACCCTGGACCACCGTAAAATTCGGGTAAATCCAACATGGCTCTCAATTCGTCGTTTAACTTCACATGGATGATTGGCGACATTTCGTGAGAATCAATAGTTATTAACTTTCTCAACTTTCTCGAGCTCTTGAGTGCATCGTACATAGTCTTGATTTTGGATTGTAACGAGCTGATCACCTTAGAGGAGCCATCTTCGTTCAATCTATTAATATGCTCAATGGAAACAGAGGCAACTCTAGCGGAATATGGCGGTAATGCAGCACTGAAAACATAAGCATGCGATTGTAATCTTTGATGATGAACCACAGCCTTGGCTCCAACACACCAACCACCAGACGAAGCGAAAGAAATAGCCATGGACCCAATAGTCACATCGATCTCCTTTCTTGGAATGTTGTAATGGTCAGCAATACCTTTACCAGATTTACCCAACACACCGACTGAAAGCGACTCGTCGATTAACAATCTGTATTTGAATTGGTTTTTGAACTCAACCAATTTGGCCAAGTCTGGAATATCACCAGAATTGGCAAATATACCTTCACTGATGATGAATCTTCCGGTCAACGGTCTAGCAGCTAATTGCGGCTTCAATTCCTCTAACACTTCCTTCAAATGGTCATAATCGTTGTGATTGAACCAGATGATTCTACATCTAGAAATCACCAAGGCCTTCTGGAGGGCGATATTGATACCGGAATCGGCAATACATAAATCACCTCTTTTAAGGAAGGCGGGGATGACGGAGGTGGCAGTAGTAAAGTCTTGACCGTACAAGATGGCACGGTCAGCGTCCAAGAAATCGGCCAAATCCTCTTCAAATCTGACGTGAGAATCTTGAGTACCGTAGAAATTAGGAGGACCACAAGCACCAACACCCGAAGCATTAATAACCTTTTTAGCGGCTTCTTTCACTTCGGAATCGTCGTTGAAGTTCAAGAAATCAAGAGACGCCATGTTGAGGACGTTTTCGTACGATTTGCCGGCAAATTCAACATCTATTTTCAGACAATTGGCACCATCCACCATTGGAATGGTGTCCAATTGCCAGGTTTCGTTTGGTTGGACGGGCGCAGCCAACGGCTCGGGCTGCCATTCGTCACAGAGCTCAATTATGTCCTTTTCCGATAAACCCTTGGGCTTGTCTCGTGGTGACAAGAAGTATCTGATGGCAAACAACACAAGCGATAGTTCGAAGAGCGAACGAATGGGGTCATCCTTGTATGAGGATTTGATGTATCTTAAGATGACCTGGCCACCAGGCAAGGTTCCCAACTTATTCAAATAAAATAAAAACGATTGGGCCAACGTGGACGACAACAAGTCGTAGGACGTGATGTTACCAGTAACGAATGTGGTTGTTGTGGTTGTTTCGACGACTTCAATCATTTTTCAGATCAATGTTTTGACAGATAAAATAGGAGTAAACGACAGATCAATCAAAAACGGCGACAACACAGCTCCAGTCAAATACGAAAAAAATCCAAAGAATGTTATGCGATGGGAATGAGATGTGATATCTATCTTGTTGAGGAGGTGCACAATGAACTCCAGATCAATGATGTTGTATGTGTTCGCAGTAAAATTTGTTCCTGGAGTACGCGATTTGGCGGATGGCCGAGGAGGTAGTATTTGCCCGGGATAATGGCAGAAGGGGTTTGAGAGGGAGTTAGAAGGGGGTAGATATAATATTTATTTATGTTATTTATTAATTTATTAATTTATTTATTTTGGTTAATATTTTAAAGGGGGAGAGAGAAAGTGACGATTTGAGGGATTGTTGTAGAGTTGGTTGAGTTTATTCGGTGCAGAATTGAGACGGAATGAGATTGAAGGTGTGTGATATTGAAGGTGTTATATTGTAGGAGTATGATATTGTAGTAGTGTGATATTAGGTGTGTGATATTTGAGGTGTGTGATATTGTAGGTGTATGATATTGAAGGTGTGATATTGTCGGTGTGTGATATTGTAGGGGTATGATATTGTAGGAGTATGATATTGTAGGAGTATGAGTGTGATATTGTAGGTGTGTAATATTGTAGGATAATGATATTGTAGGAGTGTGATCTTTTAGGTGTGTGACATTATGTATTTAATTGGAAATAATGTTTTCGATTGGGTTGGATTTGATTGGAGTTGAATAGGTTTGTGTAGATAACTAAAATGAATGTGATATTGTAGGAAGGGTTTATAGAGATGATTTATATAGTTGAATTGAAAGAAGGTTTTCGAAATGTATATGAGAGTTTTAAGTTTGAGAGGATTTGGATAGATTTGGATTAAATAAGGATTTGCAAAAAGGCAGACTTGAGATTCATTTTTGGATTGGATAGGATTAAACAACTAAGGAATCAATAACCCCAAACTACAGGAACATGATTCATTGTAGATAATATTTCTCAGGCTGACTGAATATAAATGCTAGATCTAGGAACCTTCATACAATGATGTTGATTTCAAACAGTTTTTAGCAATATAGTAGATCAGGGATTATTTATATATTGTCTCTTATTTGCAACATGTAATTTGCATAATTAAAGTAAAAAATAGACGAGATATAGTATTTTGGAGCAATTAAGGATTCGAAGTTTTAAATTAATGATAAAAAATAATTTAATCTATTAATATGCAGTCACATTCTATTATTATATTAATTCACATTCCGATTATAAAAATTAAATACAGGCAGTTTTATGTCAACGGGAAATGTGTTAAAACGAACAGAATTCACAAAGAATAGGATGCGATTCATATTTTGAGATACTGATAAATATAATGCGAAATATAGAGAAAAATATAAGAGCATCTTTTAGAGATCTTCGTATGGCAGATTTCCGAAGAGGCGCCATCTGACGGTTATCGTATCATCTGCTGAGCACATAACCCTTGACAAGTAAAACGTAAATGAAGGTTAAATAGATCCGTATTCCTATTCCTATTCTCCTCTCGTTTTCATTCTCAATACAAAAAAATTAATGAAATGATCAAGTTTAATTTTTTTCTACTACTCTGATTCTTACAAGAGATAAAAAATCTGTGTGAAATACAAGAGATATTGAATCATTTCATAAAAAATTCAAATACAACAGATGGTTCTTTATATGAAGAGATCAATCATCGATACTCCTCCACACCAAATACAACATAACACCTACAAATCAACTACAACACCTAAACATCAACTACACCACAAATCAACTACTTCACCACCACACACACACACTATGTACACGCACACATACACACATCACCACACAACTTAAATACCCATATCAATACTCCATCATCTCGCAACATTGTCCCAGCCCCACTACCCCCACCTTCGGCACACACACCACCTCCGAAATGTTCGGCTACACACACTGGAGTACAACTCTCCGCAAGATATCGAATCGCATAATAACCTCCAATATCGGACTATATCGGTAGCGTTTGTATCCCATTTACATTTCAGTTAATCGAGTAATTGTGCATCATGTCGTCGGCCTTCAGAAGATTCTTAAATTCCGAAACCGGTCCAAGAACTGTCCATTTCTGGGTGAGTATTATTAATCCAACGGATGTGATTGAATGATCAAACGACATACTAACGGTATATAGGCTCCTGTTTTAAAAGTAAGTAGATGTGCAATGAACACACACAACTTCGTAATACTAACCTTGTAGTGGTCCTTAGTCATTGCCGGTGCAAATGACTTGCAAAGACCAGTCGAGAAGCTTTCCGGTACACAACAAATGGCGTTATTTGCTACCGGGGCCATCTGGACGAGATGGTCTTTTGTCATTAAACCAAGAAATATGTTATTGGCCTCGGTCAACTTCTTCCTCGGGACGGTTGCCGGCTATCAAATCATCAGAATCGTCAATTATAGACGTGCTGAGGGTGATAGTGCCAGTCAAACCTTCAACTATCTTTTATCTGGTTCCTCTGCCGTGAAAGAGCCAAGTGCAATCATAGAGCAAGTCAAGGAATTAGAGAAATAAACATCCTCCGTCGAGAAAATTACGAAATGATATATATTTATTGATTCAATGAACTTGAAATGTTTAAAGTTATGTGTTGATGGTAGTACATGATTCTGTAGACGTCAATTGTTGATTATTCTATATCCATTTTATCATCTTCATCTTCAACGCCCAATTCGGCCGTGTTTTCCTTTGTCTCTAGCACCTCCTCTTTATCTAGTTCCACATCTTCATTATTATCGGTTTGAATCTGGACATTTCCATCATCATGAGACGGGTCTCCATTCACAACTTCCTCTTTTGTCTCCTCCTTCTCCTGTTCTACCGGTTTATCCTCCTCCTTATCATCATCCTCCTCCTCATCCTCATCATCGCCCGATTCCTGTCCATATCTCAAATCCTCGTCATGTCTCTTAATGCTTTTAACACTGGAGATCATTCCCCTCAAGTCCCTGTCAATGAAATTCTTGAGCTTCGTGTCTCTGGCAGACCATCTGGTCGACTTGCTTTGATAACTGGTCTTGATGAAACTCAACAATTCGAACTTGAAAAATTTCTTGATTCTCGTTTTCTTCTCCAATTCCAATAACCGCTCGAATTCCTGAGCAGAGGGGAAATTGTCCAAGTTGAATAATTCGTTAAATTTGAAATTCTGTTGGTTTCTTTCCTCTATCTTGAACAATGTGTAATATTTTCCAGCCTCAAATTCCCTCAAAGTGTCA
The DNA here is from genome assembly GCA_030573195.1 of Nothofagozyma chilensis. NCBI lineage: Eukaryota > Fungi > Ascomycota > Pichiomycetes > Serinales > Cephaloascaceae > Nothofagozyma > Nothofagozyma chilensis. The sequence goes on from JAJMCV010000102.1 coordinate 266,647, forward strand.
ACATTGAAGATGAAACTGGGAAATTCGATCTTTGTTTCAAGTGCCTCCAATTCTCTATGTCTTTTTTCGTTCATGAAGTTGATTTGTTCTGTTTTCGACACTTCTTGTTTGTATTGGCTATTCAATTTCTCGAACTCGTTGTCCAAAAATTGCTTATAGTTCGATTTATTCAGCTTATTTAGACTATTTATCGACGAACTCTGTATTATGAGCTTCTTTTGCAACAATCTCACATCATTAGAACTAGTTATATTACCATTTGTCAAGATCTCGTTACTCAATTGAAGAAGATTCTGCGCCAGTTCAAATGACTCGAGAGTCAATTGAAGTTGTGTTTGGAGAGGATCTAAGTTCATAATTTAGAATAGTCTTAAATTTGTTGACAACTATATATCTTCAACTATCATGTCTTCATGTTGACCGTCAAATGGCACATTGAACCGTTTGTAGGGCCATTGGGTGGAACACGACCCAGATCCAAATCATCGGCTCATGTTCGCGGTGATCTACACCAAAACATTGAAATATACAACAATATTGACTTTATACGACAACTTATCGCAATAAAGACGCAAGAAATGGACGAAGATATCGCACTTGAAGAATTGGTGCAATTCAAACAAAATTTACGAACCTCGGTCCGAATTCTCTCGGGTTTAAACTTGTACCAATCAGCCAAATGGAACGCTGAATGTCTTAACAGTGTGATAGAGATAGATGAGACCCAAGAGCAGCAATTTGCGTCCAATGCCAATTCTTTGCTACCCATAGACCCACACGAATCCAGAGATATAGATAAGATTCTCTTGGCCAATACTTATTTCAATTGTCGGGAATTTGATCGGTGTTCCTTTGCGTTGAAAGGCTGTAACAGTGGTAATGCCATCTTCTTGAGATTATATTCGAGTTATGTCTCCATTGAAAAGAAAATAGACGAACAATCGGAAAACATCTTGAGCGAGAAAGATACTCATTCCAATTTGAACCCGTCATTACACGATAGATTTGCTTTCATACTCAAGGAGATCGAGCGGTTCCAGAATGATAATGTTAAGAACCCCTTTCTCTACTATCTCAGCGGCTTGATATATTTGAAACAGAGAAATTTCCAATTGGCAACCAAAAATCTTTACAATTCCTTGAAAATCTTCCCCTACAATTGGAGTTGTTGGCAGGATCTCTTGAATTCTCTCAGTAATTTCGACGAGGCCATTGCCTTTGTCAACAAACTCAATTCCAATCCAATCTTCACCAATTCCATCATGTTCAAGTTCTTCAAGGTCATCTTCAACCAGGAATATTACCAGCATTCCAACATCATTTTGAACAACTTGGACGGACTTTTGGATAAATTCCCCGACTTCAATTTTCTCAAGGTCCAAAAGGCTTTGATCAGCTACCATGCTTTGGATTATATACAGGCGGAAAAATTGTTTGATGACGTGTTGATCCATGATCCCTTGAGATTGGACGATTTGGATATCTATTCCAATATCTTGTATGTCATGGAAAAGAAACAGAAACTCTCTTTCTTGGCCCAAATTGCTTCCTCCATAGATAATTTCCGACCTGAGACCTGTTGTATCATAGCTAATTATTATTCTTTGAAATTCGAACACGAAAAGGCAATCATGTACTATAAAAGAGCATTGTTACTAAATAAGAATTGTCTCACGGCATGGACTTTGATGGGTCATGAATTTGTGGAGTTGAAAAATAGTCATGCTGCCATAGAAAGTTATAGAAGAGCGGTTGACACCAATGCAAAAGATTTCAGGGCATGGTATGGGTTGGGACAGGCTTACGAGGTGTTGGATATGCATTTGTATTCGTTGTATTACTATCAGAAGGCTACTGCCTTGCAACCAAATGATAAGAGAATGTGGCTAGCCATGGGTAATTGTTTCGAGAAGCTTAACAAACATAACGAGTCGATCAAGGTGTATGAGAAGGCCTTGAGCATTGAAGAGAACGATTCGTTCATCTTGTTCAAATTGGCCAATCTCTACGAATTAACTGGCGATATCAACTCGTGCTACAATTTCATGAAATTATGTCTCAACCAAGAAATGGACTTTGGTCAGACGGACGACACTTCCAAGTCGAGGATATGGCTAGCTAGATTCGAAATATCGAATAGTAATTATGCTGCCGCCTATGAATATGCGAAAGACATGAATAATGGCAATTCTCACGACATCGAGGAGGCCAGATCAATAGCAAGAGAGGCGCGAAGTCGCATGGAATGAGGTCTTTATGTATATTAGGTGGTTAGGCGTATTTTGGTGTAGACTCATTCTGACGTGTACTATACCTTTTATTTCTGTTGTAATTTTCAGTCCGGGTAGTGTAATCACCACAAACAAAATTTATATGTAGATGGCATAATAAGCCGTAGAATTACACTCATCGGATAAATATAACAGTCGAGTTCCGGATCCAATAGACATAACAGTAAGTTCACGCCATTAGATAAGTGGAACGTTTATTAATTCCCGATTTTTAGCCAATTAGACATCCACACGCTATTAAGAAGTGGACTATAGTGTTATAGTTGTTGAAATAGATTCATATCATGAGTGGTTTGCCTCCACCACCACCACCTCCAGGAGGTGTCAAAAGAAGACAACCACCGCCACCACCACCTCCTCCAGGAATGAAGAATGGCAAGAAATTGCCGCCTCCTCCGGGATTACCACCTCCTCCAAGAGGTGCACCATCAGCTCCAACGCCAATTCATAAGAAGAGTAAACAATTGGATAAGACTGAATTGGACGAAAAGAGACGTAAATGGCTCAGATTGCAAAAATTAAGATTCGAAGACATCAAATCCAAGGGTAATACGGGGTCGGTGGTTAATAAGATCGAGATGCCTCCTGAACATCTTCGGAAAATCATCCATGATCACGGAGATTTGTCGTCGAAGAAGTTTGCCAGCGATAAAAGAGCCCATTTGGGGTCCTTGAAATACATGCCTCATGCTGTGTTGAAATTGCTAGAGAACATGCCGCAACCATGGGAACAGATCAAGGAGGTCAAAGTGTTGTACCATTACAACGGTGCTATCACCTTTGTCAACGAGATACCGAGAGTCATCGAACCTGTATATACCGCACAATGGGCAACCATGTGGATTATGATGAGAAGAGAAAAGAGAGATAGAAGACATTTCAAGAGAATGAGATTCCCACCCTTTGATGACGAAGAGCCGCCGATTAATTGGAGCGAAAACATCCAGGATGTCGAGCCTTTAGACAGCATTCAAATGGAATTAGATGATGTAGAGGATGCATCTGTGATTGACTGGCTTTACGACGAAAAACCGTTGATTGACGAATTGAAGTTTGTTAATGGTGAATCATACAAGAAATGGAGTTTGACACTACAACAAATGTCAAATCTACATCGTTTAGCCACTCCCTTGTTAAGCGAAGTAGTTGATAATAATTATTATTATCTTTTCAACAAGGAGTCATTTTTCACAGCCAAAGCATTAAATGTGTCTATTCCAGGAGGACCGAAATTCGAACCTTTATACAAGGACATGGGGGATCTCGGAGATGAAGACTTCACAGAATTCAACTCTTACGATAGAATCATATTTAGAGTTCCAATAAGAACCGAATACAAAATAGCATATCCATTTTTATACAACTCATTTGAGAAATCGGTTGATATTTCATGGTATCATGAACCAATTAATTGTTTTATCAAATCAGATGATCCAGATTTACCAGCATTTTATTTTGACCCGATCTTGAGTCCTATCAGCGCCAGAAAGATGATAACCAATGAACTGGAAAGTAGTCTCTTTGATGAAGAGACTGGTGACGACTTAGAAGAGTTCAGTTTCCCAGCCTCTTTTAGACCATTCCTCAAAGACGAGGAATTAGAGAATGATGATACTGCCAGTGCTCTCCAGCTTTGGTGGGCTCCTTATCCATTCAACCGTAGAAGTGGTAGAATGGTCAGAGCTGAGGATGTAGCCTTGGTAAAGTCGTGGTACTTACAACATCCACCACCTGGATATCCTGTCAAGGTGAGAGTGTCATACCAAAAGTTATTGAAATCTTATGTTTTGAACGAATTACACAAGGATAAGCCTAGTAATAGAAGAAAGATCCAATTGTTGAAGTCTCTCAGAAATACCAAGTACTTCCAACAAACCACCATCGATTGGGTTGAGGCTGGTCTACAAGTTTGTAGACAAGGGTTCAACATGCTTAACTTATTAATTCATAGAAAGGGATTGACTTACTTGCATTTGGATTACAATTTTAACTTGAAGCCCACCAAGACTTTAACCACCAAGGAAAGAAAGAAGTCCAGATTTGGTAACTCGTTCCATTTAATCAGAGAAATCTTGAGAGTGATCAAGTTATTGGTTGATGCCCAAGTTCAATTTAGATTGGGTAATGTCGACGGTTTTCAATTGGCCGATGGTATTTACTATATTTTGAATCATTTGGGTCAATTAACCGGTATCTATCGTTACAAATATAAGGTGATGCACCAAATCAGAGCCTGCAAGGACTTGAAACATGTCGTTTATTATAGATTCAATTCCATCATCGGTAAGGGTCCAGGTTGTGGATTTTGGCAACCTGCTTGGAGAGTTTGGATTTTCTTTATGAGAGGTATCATTCCTTTGTTGGAAAGATGGTTAGGAAATTTGTTGGCGAGACAATTTGAAGGTCGTAGAGCCAATGATGTTGTCCATAAAATCACTAAACAAAGAATCGATTCTCAATTTGATCTTCAACTCAGGGATTCAGTTTTCCATGATATATTGGATATGATGCCCGAAGGTTTGAGACAAAATAGGGCCAAGTCCATTTTACAACACTTGAGTGAAGCTTGGAGATGTTGGAAAGCCAATATTCCATGGAAAGTCCCAGGTTTACCTGATCCTATTGTCAAGATCATAGAGAAGTATATCAAAGCCAAGGCTGATAATTGGGTTAGTATGACCCATTACAACCGGGACCGTATCCATCGTGGTGTTACTGTTGAAAAGACGGTTGCAAGAAAGAACTTAGGAAGATTAATTCGTCTTTGGATCAAAGAAGAACAACAGAATCAAAAGAATTTCCAAAAAGAAGGCCCATATGTTTCTAGTGATGAAGCAATAAGTATGGTTAGAACAATGACTAGTTGGCTTGAAAAGAGAGGCTTTAGCCCCATCAAATTTCCAACGTCGAACAAGCAGGATTTGAAGTTGCTTGTCTTAGCATTAGGAAATCTTAAGGAACAATTTGCTTCTAAGGGTCGGTTGAATAGTAACGAGAGAGAGACCTTAGCTATCATTGAAGAAGCTTATGATAATCCTAACGAATGTCTTAATAGAATCAAGAGATTTATTTTGACGCAGAGAGTATTCAAAGAAGTGAAAGTAGACATGATGGATCATTACAGTTATGTTGTACCTGTTTATGAGATTGACCCACTTGAAAGAATCACTGATGCTTATCTTGATCAATACTTATGGTATGAAGGTGACAAAAGGCAGCTTTTCCCCAACTGGATCAAACCCAATGATGCGGAAGTGCCTCCCGTGTTAGCCCATAAATGGTGCCAAGGTATCAACAATCTCCAGGATGTTTGGAATGTGTCTAGCGAGCAATCTAATATCTTGCTCTCAGCAAAATTGAACAAATTGGCCGAGAAGGTGGACTTCACCTTGTTGAATAGATTACTTAGATTGATAATAGATCCAAGTATAGCAGATTATATTACTGCTAAGAACAATGTGAATTTAACTTTCAAGGATATGAACCACATAAACCAATATGGTCTTATTAGAGGATTACAATTCTCTTCCTTCATCTATCAATACTATGGGCTTGTGTTAGATTTGATTATATTGGGTTTGGAAAGAGCTAATGAGTTGGCTGGTCCTTCTCAGCAACCCAATGAATTCCTAGGATTCCAAAATTCAGAAACAGAAACAAGAAGTCCTATCAGATTGTACATGAGATATATTGACAAGGTATATATCTTTTTCAGATTCGACGATAAGAATGACTCTGATGATTTGATTCAGTCGTTCCTTACAGAAAACCCAGATCCTAACAATGAAAATGCCACTGGGTATAATAACCGTCGTTGTTGGCCAAGGGATTGTCGTATGAGATTAATGAGACATGATGTGAATCTTGGTAGGGCTATATTCTGGGAGATACAAGGACGTATTCCTCGTTCCTTAGCCACCATAGAATGGGAAGACTCATTTGCTTCTATATATTCAAAAGATAATCCTAACTTACTATTTGATATGTGTGGATTTGAGATCAGAATATTGCCTAGATCGCGGATGGAGGATTACGGAGCATCGTCATCTAAGGAAGGTGTGTGGGATCTTATTGATAACAAGACCAAGGAGAGAACTGCAAAGGCTTATCTTCAAGTGACACAGGAAGAGGTGAATAAGTTCAACAATCGTATTCGTCAAATCTTAATGTCTTCTGGATCAACCACGTTCACTTTGATCGCTGCCAAATGGAATAATGCAGTTACAGGATTATTTTCTTATTTCAGAGAAGCTGCCGTTGCCACTGAATCACTCCTTGATGTGTTGGTGAAATGTGAAACCAGAATCCAAAACCGTGTGAAGATTGGTCTCAATTCCAAAATGCCTTCAAGATTCCCCCCAGCAGTTTTCTACACTCCAACAGATCTTGGAGGTTTAGGTATGATCAGTGCATCTCATATCTTGATTCCTGCTTCAGACATCAAATATGGTGCAAATCAAGATACCATCACTAACTTCCGTAGTGGTATGTCTCATGAAGAAGGAAGATTAATTCCAACAATATTCAGATACATAACGTCTTGGGAAAATGAGATTTTGGATTCATCTAGAGTATGGGCAGAGTATGCTATCAAACGTCAAGATGCTGCCCAACAGAATCGTCGTCTTGGTTATGAAGATATGGAAGATAATTGGGACAGAGGTTTACCTCGTATCAGTACCATCTTCCAAAAAGATAGACAGACATTGGCTTATGATAAGGGTTATAGAATAAGAAGAGAATTCAGACAATTCTCGATCTCCCGTTACGTTCCGTTCTGGTGGACTGATGGTCGTCATGATGGTAAATTGTGGAATTTGAATGCTTATCGTACTGATGTCATCCAGGCTTTAGGTGGTATAGAATCTATTCTTGAGCACACCTTGTTCAGAGGAACTGGATTTGATTCATGGGAAGGACTTTTCTGGGAAAAGGGCGCTGGTTTCGAGGACTCGTTGAAGTTTAAGAAGTTGACTAACGCCCAAAGATCTGGGTTGAGTCAAATTCCTAATCGTCGTTTCACACTTTGGTGGTCTCCAACGATTAATCGTGCTAATGTTTATGTGGGGTTCTTGGTTCAATTGGATTTGACAGGTATCTTTCTCCATGGGAAAATCCCAACTTTGAAAATCTCCTTAATCCAAATCTTCCGTGCGCATTTATGGCAAAAGATTCATGAGAGTCTTGTACATGATATTTGTCAAGTGCTTGACAAAGAATTGGATGTTTTACAAATTGATAGTGTCCAAAAACAAGCTATCCATCCCCGTAAATCATATAAGATGTCCTCATCTACCTCCGATATTCTTTTGACAAGTACATATAAATGGAGTGTCTCTAAGCCTTCATATTTAACAGATACCAATGATTCTTATGATGCAACTACAGCAAATATATTCTGGGTTGATATTCAATTGCGTTATGGTGATTATGATACTCATGATATCAACAGATATGCTCGTGCGAAGTATCTCGATTATAACGACAAGAATAATAGCATGTACGAATCACCCACTGGTATTGTTATAGCAGTTGATCTTGCCTATAATATGTATGGTGTTTACGGTAACTGGTTCCCAGGTTTAAAGGTATTAATGGCTAACGCAATGAAGGAGATAATGAAGGCCAATCCTTCGTTATCTGTGTTGAGGGAAAGAATCCGTAAGGGTTTACAAATCCAACAGGCTCCAACTCAACAGTCCTTCTTGAACTCCAATAATTATGCTGAGCTTTTCAACAATGAAACTCAATTGTTCATCGATGATACCAACGTGTATCGTATTGCCACACATACCACATTTGAAGGTAATACCACCACAAAGCCTATTAATGGTGCTGCTTTTATCTTGAATCCAAAGTCTGGTCAATTATTCCTCAAGATTATACATACATCAGTTTTACTGGGACAAAAGAGATTGGGCCAGTTGACTAAATGGAAGACTGCGGAAGAAGTGGCTGCATTGATTCGTTCTTTGCCCAGAGAAGAGCAACCTAAGCAGCTTATTGTTACCAGAAAGGGTATGATTGATCCTCTCGAGGTTCATATGCTTGATTTCCCTAACATTTCGATACGTGCTTCTGAGCTTCATTTGCCATTTGGTGCAGCAATAAAAGTGGATAAACTTGCAGATGTTGTTCTCAAGGCTAACGAGCCACAGATGGTGTTGTTTAATCTTTATGATGATTGGTTGAAGACTGTTTCATCCTTTACTGCATTTTCTCGTTTGATTTTATTATTGCGTGCCTTGGGTATTCATGAAGATAGAACTAAGCTTATCTTGCGCCCAGACCATACAATAACTACCAAGGATCATCATATATGGCCATCCTTTAGTGAAGAACAATGGGTTGAAGTTGAAGGACAATTGAGAGATTTGATTCTTAGTGATTATGCAAAGAAGAACAATGTTAACATCCAATCATTAACTCAAACAGAAATTCGTGATTTGATTCTTGGCCAAGATATTAAAGCACCTTCTGCCAAGAGACAAGAAATTGCCGAAGCCGAGGGTCCAGATGTGGCCAATGCTCAACTTACAGCACTTAAAACTGTTACCCAAAATGCACATGGTGAACAAATTACCACCGTGACCACAACAAATTATGAGCAACAGTCATTTTCATCCAAGGCAGACTGGAGAAATCGTGCTGCTGCTACAACCAGTTTAATACCTCGTGCAAAGACAATCATTTGTGATTCGTCCGATGATTATCCTGGAGAAGGTGAATTTACCTACATTATGCCCGAAAATATCTTGAAGAAGTTCATCACCATCTGTGATGTTCGTTCTCAAGTTGGTGGTATTGTATATGGTCGCTCACCACCAGACAACTCCCAAGTGAAGGAAATTAGATGTATAGCCATTGTTCCCCAAATGAGCAACAATTTGAAGATTGAGTTTCCGGATCAATTACCAGCGATGAATGAGAATTTAGAGGGATTAGAGCCGTTAGGATGGATCCATTCGCAAGTCAAAGAACCTGAATATTTTTCGGCCATTGACATGACAACGCACAGTGAGTTATTAGGGAAGAGTAATAGCTGGAACGGAGCCGATAACGGTGTTTCTTTGGTTGTTTCGTTCCCACCTGGTTCTGTTGGTTTAACACCATTTATCGCGTCTAGTGAAGGTGTTCAATGGGGAGCCAGTAATAAGGATTTTGTTTCTGAAATTCCAGCTGGATTCTCGCCATCCATGAGCAAAAAGGGCCAATTGTTACTCTCGGACCGTTACATGGGACATTTCCTTGTTCCCGAGAGTGATATTTGGAATTACGCCTTTATGGGGCCAAGTTGGAACCCTAGTGCTGATTACGAGATGAAGATCGATGTTCCGTTGCCTTATTACCATGAGCTTCATCGTCCTATTCATTTCACCACATTTAACGAGATAGAGGGCAATGAGTTAGAGGCCGAACAAGAAGACGTGTTTGCATAGAAAGGTTGCATAGTGTATGTGTATTGTATCATGATGATTGTATTATAATGATTGTATTATATAATGTATCGTGTGTCCCTTCGGTATGTCGTAGATTATACCAGAGATTAAAGGTGGAGTGCGTAGACTCGGATCAATTGCTATGACAACGCAATTGACCTCGGATGTGCGAAAGCCAAGCTTGGCAGCCATAGAGATCCACATTGTTTGTTAGCCCAGAGGCCACCAGATAACAACAGAACACACCATTCGAAGGTTGTTATCGGCGACAAGTCACCGACATCGCCAAGCTGTTTGACATCCCACGTAGAGAACCCGTGTCTCCCATCTCCTACCACCCGAGGTCCACCCAACGGCAGCAAGGTTGTGCGCATCTCTGCAGCATATCCAACATTTATTTGGAATGAATTGGCCATCAACAAATTTTCTTGGAAGTTGCTGAAATTTGTAGTTTTGTCAATATTCGTAGACTTGAGTTGAAGGGGCTTATCAGTTTTGAACCGAGTCAGTGATATCAAAATGGACACCCTTGAATTGACGTTCGATAGAATCATTTCTTTCACCAAGCCAAACTCCAACATCTGGAGCTGGCCTAACAAGGACTTGCCGTATCCAAGCTCCCCCTTCGAGTCCGCACAATGGAACGATCTCTACGAGTTCTTCTTGCAATCGAAAGTCCCCATCACCATCGCCATCACCTACTTCACGTCGGTGCATTTGATAAACGGCTATGTGTTGAAGAGACAGGTCAAGAAGGCCAAGAAGGCCGATCCGAAGTTTGATGAGTCCAAAATGACCGATAAACAGATCAAGAAGCTACCAGCCGCCGCTTTTGGCATAAGTAAGACCGGTATCTTCAAGCTCTTTGTCTTGTTGCACAACATCTTCTTGTGTGTCTATTCTGCTTGGACCTTCGTCGGCATGGTCAAGACCATCCACGACAACTCTTACGACATCTTACCCAAGTCGGACCAATTGTTGAACTTGAACTTCCAGAAATTCGAGTTGTTCTGGTCCTCCATCTGCGACTTGGACAACGGTGTGTTCTCCGCCAGTATTCCTAAGAACTTGAACTTTTTCGGGTTTTGGTTCTATTTGTCGAAGTTCTACGAGGTTTTGGACACCATCATCATTTTGTTGAAGGGTAGACAATCCTCCTTGTTGCAGAGTTACCACCATGCCGGTGCCATGATGTGTATGTGGGCCGGTATCAGATACCAATCGCCGCCAATTTGGATCTTCGTCGTGTTCAACTCGTTCATCCACACCTTGATGTACTTCTACTTCACATTATCGTGTTTGCATATCCGTGTACCAACTATTTTCAAGAGAGTCTTGACCTCGATGCAAATCACCCAATTCGTCTTGGGTGGTTCCTTGGCCGTGTTCCACTTGTTTGTCGAATACAGAGACTTGACCACCGGTACCTTCAAATCATGTATTGCTGATGCCAATCAAGCATTACCATTGTTTATCAACGTTGCATATTTGACTCCATTGACTGCTTTATTTGCTGCCTTCTACATCGAGAGCTACGTCAAGCGTAGTCCAATTGTCAAGGCCTAGACCGGCAGAAGATTATGGGAGCCATCCTTCCGCCACTATATAAATTGTACTTCCATATTTATATAAATTGTATTATATTATTTCGACTGTCATGTAACGGGTTCCATAACTCACGACAATATCATTGTGACAGCTTCCCCGTATTTGTGTGCACACACCACTCTTACGTCATAACGTCTATCTATGGATCTACAACTAAAGAACACGGCTATTTCGCCATCAAATAGTTAATCCGCGTCAGAGAGTCTGATATCAGCGAATTTCCACATTCTTTTATCCCGAAAATGTCCTATCATCAGATAAATAACCGGTCCGAGCCCGAGAACCCGTTTGATGATCTACTAGTTGATGACGTAGAATTGAATGACTTAACCACATCTGTTCTTCACAAGAGAGATTCCATAGAAAATGACACACCGGAATCCTCGAGCTATGGTCAGGGAAATCTCATCACTTTCGACACCGCAAAATATTCCAACACCACCGCAAAGTTGTACGGTCCTCGGTTGCTTTACTTCACCTCGGTGTTCGTCAGTCTAGGAGTATTTGTGTTTGGATACGATCAGGGTGTTTGTTCGGGAATAATAACATTTAGATCCTTTGAAGAATCGTTCAATGACCCCACTCCCACCCAAATAGGCTTGGTTGTTTCCATCTTGGAGATCGGGGCCCTAATCTCCTCGTTGTTTGCTGGTAGTTTTGCTGATAAATACGGCCGGAAGAAGACCATTTGTCTTGGTGCTGCTATATTCTGTATCGGGGGAACTGGTCAGACATTATCTTGGAATTTGTATGTTTTGGGTGCTGGAAGATTGGTGTCAGGTTTCGGTGTTGGACTCTTGTCTACCATAGTTCCCATTTATCAATCAGAGATATCTCCCAGTCATGCTAGGGGGAGATTGGCTTGTCTAGAATTCACAGGGAATGTCATGGGCTACTCAGCATCTGTTTGGGTGGATTATTCATGTTATTTCTTCAGAGGAAAGATCGGATGGGTGGTTCCACTTTTCCTTCAAACCGTCATGGGATTACTACTTTTTGGTGGAAGTTTCTTCATCGTAGAGAGTCCTAGATGGTTATTAGACACTGATCAAGACGAGAAAGGTTATGAAATATTGAACCTCTTATATTTAGAGAAAGATTCCCATCGAAGAATCGAGGACTCTACAGCTGTCCGCGAGTTTAACGTGATCAAAAAGTCTATTTTAGAAGAGAGAGTATTGGCACCTTATCATGAGAGAACCTACAAATTCATGTTCAAGAATTACAAGCATAGATTGGCAATTGCATGTTCAGCCTTGATGTTTGCCCAGATGAATGGGATTAATGTGATCTCCTATTACGCTCCAATGGTGTTCGAAGAAGCTGGATTCAAAAACGAAAAGGCCCTATTAGTTACCGGGATCAATTCGTTGGTGTATCTCGCATCAACAGTCCCACCATGGTTCTTGGTAGATTCATGGGGTAGGAAACCCATTTTCATAAGTGGTGGATTAGTGATGGGTGTATGCTTATTACTAGTATCGTTAGTGATGTGGCTTAATAAGCCATATACGCCGATTTGCGTGGCGTTGCTCGTCATAGTATACAATGCCTTCTTTGGGTATTCGTGGGGGCCAGTGGCTTGGATGATTGGTCCGGAATTACTTCCCCTAGTTGTAAGAGCACAGGGAGTTTCTCTATCAAGCGCTACCAATTGGTTATTCAATTACATTGTGGGACAATTGACGCCAATATTGCAGGATGAGATTGAGTGGAAAATGTATCTAATTCCGTCTCTAAGCTGTTTTGTCAGTTGCGTCGTGGTATGGAAGATGTATCCAGAAACAAAGGGCGTGGAATTAGAGGATATGGATAAGTTATTCGGCGAGAATGACGATAACTACGAACGTTTGCAAGAGACTAGGATTCATGATGTGGAGGAGTTCGAGTTGTGAGAGAAAAACCGCGGGTCGGTCGTCGCTTATAGGTGGACGAGCCTAGATGCCGCAGATTCGACGTATAAAACGATCGACTTACATAGAGCATATTTATGGATGGTTAGAGCCAGAAAGACTGTACCTGTAAAAGGCTTCCATTGGGAGTCCATGGCAGCGCCTCTTACTCTAGTGCCAACATATGCCTCACAAAAAGCCAGTCCATTGTTGAGCCGTGTTAAGGCGATTTATGTATTTTTTAAGTTATGGACTAAACAATTGAGCCTTTCATTTCGTTCATTTCATTTCATTTCGTAGGTTTCCACCAATTCAGAATGTGTAGGCGTATGGGGTGTGAGTGAGTCTTTCAGGCCCGACTGTGGAGGATTTCCGGCGCACCGACCCACTGGAACACTTCCGCCTCAAGAAAAGTTCGAAAAAAAGAAATTGCATAACAAAGCGAGTCGTGTGAGAATTGGAATGCATGATTCAACGGTCGTCGTATGGTTCGATGGCCCCGATAGGGAATGACCATGGAGGGTGGACAGAGATGGACCATGGAGCGATCCTGACTAGATATTGATGGATAACCTCTAGAATAAGCTAAGCCCGTCTATGACCAAAATCTCCCCCATCACACCACCTTTCCTCTCATATAATCACAGCCATGCTATTGGATGGTGCCGTCCTAAGAACCTCTAACATGCAAGATGCTGCACCTCCTTCACACTAGAACACTCGGGCCCCCAGTGGGCCCCAATAAGGCATCGGCGGCTATTGCTGGTAATGATGCCAGTCCTTGGTAGTATAAAGAGGAAATCGAATCCTGAATTTGGGTACCAAACGCCGAAGCCAGCTTTAAGGTAGAAATGGTGCTAAATTCTCCGTTATTGGATAATTTATTGGCTACGACAGCCATACCCATTCCCTCTGTGTATGGCAAGAAGCCGTACGTGGATGAATTAACACCTTCGTTGGCGTCTGTATTGATAGCCAGAAGGAGTGGGATGAGTGAAACAGAGACCTCCTTTTCCATAATATCGTCCTCCATGTCGTCCACCATATCGTCATGTTGTGGCAAAAGACACCCGTTATCCGATAGCTATGACACCAATATCGATCAATTGGACTCGTTATCGGTTCTCGACGAAGTGGACAGCTCATTTTACTCCATCAACGACTCCTCCTACGAAGACTCCACTTCCCTATTGAGTTACAGTTCCAATATGTTTTTAACAAAGAAAACCAAATCGAAGCCGGACTTGACCGCCGTGAATGTGGTGATCAAATCGCCCTCTTCTTCCAATAACTTGACTAGTATCTTGAGTAAGAACTTGGCCAACGAGCCCACCACCGTGAAATCTTCCAAATTGTCGAATTTGACCAGATCCTTGAAGAATTTGGGAAATGCGGCCTCTTCCGTGGCCTCCTCAGCGGCCTTTGTTGCCGCAACGGTCACCTCTCAACAACAAAGTCTTATCAAGTTCGAGCCAAGATCGACAGATGACAAGTTACCAAAGGAGATTCAATTGAAAACTTACACCATTAACAAGGAACCGTTATCCTTCAACGGTTCTCTGGAATTCAGAACAGCCGCTCCTCTTGTGGTTAAATCAAGAGAACCAAGAGTCAACTCTGCTTTCTTGAGAATCTACGCTCATGATTACAATTCGCGTGTTAATGGCCATCTTCCTTCGTTGGAAGACTACGATTATCATTATTCTGATGACGTTTACTGCGCTTCGGATGATGACAGATTATCTCGCTTGTCCAAGGACAAGTTGTGGGCCTCTATCATTCTACCACCTAGAGATGATCTTCCTTCGGCCAATTATCTCGATCAATGCGATAATTACGTCTATGTTGGAAATGAAGAGGAATGCATGGACAGCTCCAAGGTCCGTTTGAACGGCTCAGTCACTCCATGGGTTAGCTTGGAGGACTGTCGTCGCAATAAAAAGTCAAGATGTATTAAACCCTGTGGTGTGTTTAAAGAGACCCAATTCACAGTTAAAGGATGGTGCAATCCTAGATGGGTCAGTCTGACATGAAAATGTTTTTGTTACATGTGTATATTATTTATTTTGCTAATTTTTTGCTGCTTACTTGCTTAGAGATTATGTGTGGTGTTATGGGTATCATTAGGTATGGGATATATTTTAATTATTATTAATGGCTATAATTAGTTGTGTGTAGTTGGTGGAGGATAACTGCGCAAAGGCCTTCCGGATATGGGGTGCGTGGTGCCGAAGAATGATTGTGCGCTTTAGGGGATTGAATTCCATTCCCCTATTGATGCGATATCATGGATATGGTAGATTGCCAATTGTAGAAATTACAGAAGTGGACAGTGTTGCATCGTGGAGGAGTGTTGCATCCCACCCTTAGGGGCCGAGAAAGGTGGGCCAATTCTTAGACGATTCGTAATAGCTGCACCATTAGGCTGATATTGTTACACTAAGGCCAGAAACAGCTGAAAGAGGTTCAAAACCAACTCAACGAGATATGTTTAATAAGCAATTGCATTAATAAGTTCATTTTGCAACCCCTTGCGTGTTATAGGAGCTGCAAAATCCAATGCTCCTGGAACCAATCTGGTCAAGTGAAATAAATGACCACCAACAATTCTTATCTCTACAATCTCTTGCTTACCCCATATTTCTCTGATTAAGTTTGTTGTACTGCGGTAACAGCTTGTCAATACCTAGAAAATGATATCGTTGTTATCGGTTTTCCAAGGCAATCCGATGCAAGATAGAGCATCCACGAGAAGGGATGGCATCAACAACAAATACCTGAGAGATTGCCCACGCTTCTGTAGACCAGATTACGAGAAATGAAAAATTCCCACATAATTGAACAACCAGTAAACACCAATTGTCTAACCACTCGTTAAACTACAATTGTTCTGGATCTGTCTCTTTATTTCCATCCATTCAGACGGCACTGCTGCTAAGACAATGACGCTCAATGTAACCTTATTTTGTCAGACAAACCGTTATGTTGTGTAGGTTCCGTAGAACAAGTAGGAAGCAACACCATTGCATTGTCACTCACCGATAAGGCATAAGGTTCCAGACGGACTCAGCTCCTAACCAAATAATACACCATAAAACCTCGCGATAATGCATCACTGAGAACGTGAACAGGCATAGCATACACTCGCAACCCGTTAGCACCCGCCTCTTCGAGAAAACACTCCATCACCGTCTCGTCTCTCAATTGGAGAGAGATAATCACACCCGTCTCCTTATCCATTAGCCTTAGTAAGGCTTGTACGAAGTACGGAACTAAATACTCATTATAAACCGTATCGGCTGCGATAATTAAATCGGGATAGATCTCTTCCTTATTGGTGCTATAATCTGGATTCATCACTCTCTGTAGATTATCGTAGCCATAATCCAACTCCTCCCAATCGTATTCTACCAAATCAATGCGACAAGTATTGGAGGGATTTGATTTGGCCCTGCCTTTTCTAGATTTAGTAGTCTTAGTGTGAGCTTCCTCCTGTTCAGTGGTTATGGTTGTAGATTCAAATCTGCTGACATTATTAATAATGTTTCGTCCTAGAAGCTTCAAGATATGGCTTTGATCCGTGCAAATATAATGGCCTACTCTAGGGCTTAAACATACGGCCAAAACACCAGCTACACCAGTCCCAACCTCAACTACTCTTAAACTACTCCGATGCTCAAAGATTTTATAGAACGGACACCTTGGATCGTTAAGAATCCAATCAGCCAATAAAGGTGTGGTTTGCCAGCAAACAAACCCAGTAGAGCTGGTTTCGGTTTTGGATGCTAATTCTGTTAACGACTGACTTATGTTTATCTCTATATCTGAACCTATATCTATTCTTAATTGGGCATCTTTACGACTAATGTACCCTAAATTAGTAGCATTCGCCGGACGATGCGACGTATATAGATCAAATATATGGGCAGATATATCGATTGGGTCTATAAACTCTAGATCCTGGGTATTTATGAAATTAGTCATACATAATAAAAAGCTTATATGTGTAATATCATAAGACTTTTCATTAATTCAAGATGCCATTGAGTCGTGCACACACCAATAAGCGCTGCCTACTGCCAATAACAAGCAAATTACTTTTTATATTACCTATGAACAACCATTTATATAAGTCCCTTGGCAATCAAAAGCTCACCAATAAGTATACCGGAGCCAGCGGCACCAATGATGGTGTTGTGGGACAAAACAACCATTTTGAAATCAAGAACCGGGTCTGCTCTGATTCTACCAACAGAAACACCGTAACCAGCATCTCTATCCCTGTCTAATCTTGGTTGGGGTCTGTTTTCCTCTTCAAGAACATGGATGGTTTGTTTTGGGGCAGAATGACATCCCAATTTAGTGGCATCACACACGTAATTACGTAAACAGGCCTTGACATCCTCCACTGATGGAGCTGGTCTATTCTTGAATCTGAGAGAAATACATTCCGTGTGACCATCACTGACGGCAACACGGTTACATTGAGCAGAGACCTTCAATTTTTCGTCGCTTAATGGCACAAATTCGCTGCCTTCGGAGTTGAGGTCACCCAAGATTTTCTTGGTTTCCCATTCCATCTTTTCTTCTTCTCCACTGATGAAAGGAACAATGTTGTCCAAAACATCGATACCGGAAACACCAGGAGAGAACCCAGCACCGGAAATAGCCTGTAAGGTGGTGGTTGTCAATAAGTCAATTGGTCCGAATTGGTCGACAAGAGGCTTCAATGGGGCCACCAAACCGGCGGTGGAACAATTGGAGATACAGATGATGTACCCTGGTTTTTTCTCGCCCTTGGCTTTAGCGTCGTTGACCTTCTTTTCGATGACAGACAAATGTTCCGGGTTGACGATTGGAACGATCAATGGGACATCCACCTCTCTTCTGTAATTCTTGGCGTTGGAAACAACAGTCAAGCCTGCTTCAACAAAAGCCTTCTCTATTGGGCCAGCGTAATCGGCGTCTAAGCCGGAAAAGACAATGTCACAGTCTTTGAAGGCTTCTACACTACACTCAGAAACAAGCACGCTCTTGGCATTTTCTGGCAATAACGAGGTTTGTTTCCAAGTCACAGCATCTTCGTAACTCTTTCCAGCGGAACGAGGAGAAGCTCCAAGAGCCTCGATCTCGAACTCGGGATGATTGGCCAATAATAAGATAAATCTCTGGCCAACACTACCTGTGGCTCCTAAAACACCAGCCTTTTTAACCATTTTGTTTGCTTCTTCTGTACAAAGACTTGTTGCAATAAATTGCCAATTTCTTTTATATCTTCAATGTTGACTCACATTATCGTGCAGTCACCGATCGCGTCAGGTGATTGAGGGTAAAAAGAATTACATAAGCAACACTACAACAAAAAAACCTAAATTAATGTACAATTTGTTAAATGACCAAACCCCAAACTTTTATAAATGCAATTGAATCATGTTTTACGACGACTTCTTTTTGTCTTTCTTTTCTTTTTTCTCCTTTTTCTCCTTCTTTTCCTTTTTGTCTTTCTTTTCCTTCTTTTCCTTCTTGACCTTCTTTTCTGGCTCCTCTGTTTGTATTTCTTGTTCTTGTTCTTCTTGTTCTTCTTCTATAACTTCTTTCACAACAACCTCCTCAACGTCATCAAACTTGATTTTCTTGTTCTTTGGTTCAACCACCTCGGATTTTTCAGACGTCACTTCTGCAACTAATGGCGGTAACCCTCTCAAATCTCTTTGAACTCTCTTCAATTGACTTATGGAGGCAATAATCGACGCATTAGTCTCGGTGTTACCATTATTCAAAGACTCGGATAAATCTTCAGAAACTGAAATGAACTCACTCAAGAGTCTCTCAGCATCGTCTTTTGAAACAGCCTTAGTGGCTCCGACATGGACGGCGGTTGGCGAATTCACTGCGGATACAACAGCTCTACGTGGACGAGAAACACTAGACATCTTACTTTATTTTTTGGCTAATTCTCCTGTCATATATTCCATCATCTTGCTTCTTTGTATGAAATAAATTTTCTCGATGTGAGTGTGCACGTGACTAAGAACATCCTTACGTAATTCCTGTCTCTCTGAAAAATTCGATCAACATAGTTAAGAACCGAACTACTTGAGGGTCTCCAGTGATTTGATTTAGAACCAACATTGCCATTATGTTCTCGATAACAGGCTCTTTGAGAGCATATTCTAATAGAATGTTAATGTAAGTAATCCAATACTCATGCCTTCCCGCGTGGCTACTAACTCCCCCAGACAATCAACTCGTAACATAACATCCTTCACTAATGGGTCCCCATTGACTAACTTGCGTCAACAAATTAACTCAGTTCCTCAATCATTTGTTGCCGCTCCATCAGATATCGCGGTTTCCCCATTCAGATCCATCCTTGGCTTGATGCAGAGAAGATTCAAGTCCAGAGGGAACACTTTCCAACCAAACATGTTGAAACGTAAGAGAGTGTCTGGCTTCCTCACCAGATTAAAGAATAGAAACAGTAAGAAGATAATTGCCAGAAGAAGAGCCAAGGGTAGATGGTTCTTGAGTTATTGAACGGGACACGAATCATGTATATAATAAAGTATTTTCATTAGGTGGCTGTAGATCTACTTGGATTATTAATTACCCCCATTAAATTAAATGTATCATAACCCGATATGCAACAATAAACAAAAAGAAAAACAAATAAAAAGCATAAAAAATTTACTAAGCCTTTCCTAAGATCTTAGTATATTGGTTCTCAACCTCACGAACCATTTTCTGTAACCCCACAATGACTACTTGATGTGTAGCATCTGGAAACAGCTTTCTGTGTAGACCAAACCACTCTAATGGAGGAGTGGCGTCACCAAGATCCTTCAATTGTGGAGCTTCGATAATCGGTGTTGTTATTGGAACATAGACATATTTGGATTTCTTCTTGACCTCCTCTAGTCTATTAGTAATAAACTCATCAAGATTTCCTTCTTCCACCTTCTCATTTTGATCATCAAAAAGCACATCCGTTCTAAATTTACTAAGTGTACGTGCTGAATAAGCCTTCTCATGTGTTGCCCACATCTCCCTGATGAAGTTAACTGAACCAAGATTCCAACGAACATCGACCTTTCCACCGAAAGAACTGTGGAAGAAAAATTGAACCACGTTCTGATATCTCTTCTGGAATGTATTCATAGTAACTGAAAGTGAAGGGAAAATAAATATTGTACCTCCTTTTGCTTCTTCACAGTGTGTTATAAATGTTGAAACCTCACAATTGTTGATAGTACTTTCCAGGAATTGGGTCTTGATACTGGAGAGCGCCAAGGAGAAATTATTCAACTTAAGATTAAGCTTATTCTCAAGCGATTCATCGATTGTGTTCTGAGAGAAATTCGACAGTGCACCAGCTAGACATATCTGCAACACTTGAGAGTCGCTCAATGTAGTTGGATATACTTGAATTAACGTTTTTCCTATATCAACATCGATCTCGGTTCTCAATTTACTAAGCGAATGGAATAAGGATGTTTCCTCGACACTTGTATCCAAGCCGCCAACATTAGAAGAATCACGCAAAACCTCTTTATACGAGTTCTTACTATCTTGGAACATACGCATAACGGTATTGTAGACGTCTAACATGTTGGAAGCTGCTAATGCGGTGAATGTAGCAACGATGCTATCACATTTGGCAGAAACAACAAGACGATCTCTTAGAATGTCATCAAAGTTCCTCTGGTTGAATACTCTGAAAGACAAAGCGTGGATTTTGGACACGATGAATACATGGAAGTCAAATGATGCCCTCATCTGCAAACTCTCTACACCTCCAGCTACCAACACAAGCGGTATATCAAAAGTGTTGTCATGTAACTTCCAACTGATTGCAGTATGCAAGCGCATATTCTTGGCTGCCAAATAGCCCCCGAGACGACCTTCAGAAGACAATATAATGCTATCGAATCCCAACCTCAAGCTCTGGTCCCAGTTAATAGACTTCTTCGATACAGCCCAGAATCTATCCAACGATAAAGTAATGATACCCAATGACAGTCCTAGATCCACCTTCAATGCGACATCTAATAACGTGAATGTGATAAGCCATGGAACGGCTGTTGTGGATGAAACTTCACGAACACGACTGGCTAAGTTCTTATTAGCAATGGTAGTCACCGAGGCTGACCTAGAATCAAACTCATCTTCATAGAACTCATGAGGCATCCATATATCCTTGAATAAGTCCAAATCTTGGTACTGCTTTAAGTTCACATATGTCTTCACTGTGGAAATGAATCCCGAAGATGATACTTCCATGGCATCTGCAAACGAAACAGCGAAGGATAGGAATATATCCTCAACATCAATAGAGCCACTGACTTCTCTCGAATATATATGTTGTAGCGAAGCAGTGATTCCTTTCAATTGAATTCCCGTCATAAGCTTAGGATGTACATCCGCAGGACATGTACTAAGTCTAATATAGACCCCTTCGATACCCACAAGAGCTTGAACTTTTGCTGTTGGTTCACAGCTCAAGGCCAAAACCTGTCTTTCAATTTTTAGACCAACCTGGAGATCAATATCTGACAAAACCTTATTCACCTGTAAGTCTGAGAATGGGTCTGCACTATCTTTGATCTGTTTCACTACCGGTGCTGGCTTTTCCCTAGAGCTCTCTCTCATCATTGCTTTAATACTGTTATATATGTCGACAAGAACTGGAACACATGTAGAGTACAAGGTATTATCAGACTCAGAAGTTTGAATTTCAGTTTTAAGCGTGTGTTTCTTGCCTTTAGAGAGAGGATCATGCGAATAAAAGCTCGAAATCAGTACCGCTGGAGAATGAAGAAACAATGCCGGGCCTGCTCCTACATCCTTCTCAGGACGATAAAGTAAGAAGTTACCACCTGCAAAGCAGGCAATACACTCAATACTGGTAAACTTCTTGCTGAGATATTCCACGGAGCTATCCTCAAATGTCGATGATCTTCTATTCACAGGAGGTCTATGACGACTTTCTAAGAAATCCCTCATCATAGTTATGGACTTGAATGTTTTTTCAAAAAGTACCAAAGAAGTAGACGAGAACTTCACGTCTAATTCTTCACCTGTGATCTTTGCATTAACATCTCTTGAGTCCGATTCGGTCAATGAGGTGAACATCATTTGCATATTTGGTAAATATGCTCTATTCAGACTGTCTCTTTCGGACCGGGTGCTAAAGAAATTGGAAGATCTAGAACTATTGGCCACAGATAAATATGCCTCCATGATGGTCAATTTCCCAAAACCCTTTTCATATACCGAAAATACACGCTCGCAACCTGTGATGAGACCAGGAAAGTCACCAGGTGTACCGAACACCCACCCAACACAGAAATTATAGCACAAGACATGAATGGCATAGAAACTGAGAATGGTTTCAACAGTGTCATATGAACCAGTTTCAATATCAGCGGCTGCCATAGGGTTCTTGGGAGGCGTGAGCTTGTCTTCATCCTTGGAAAACTTTTGCATTATGAATACCATTCTATCAACCAATTTCACAATCCTAACTAAAGAATAAGGGTTCATGCAGACTCTACAGAATTGACTTTCAATCTGTAGAGATTGCCTCCTAGACTCAGACACAACTTCTGGATTAACTATCTTCACAGCGAAATTAACATTCAAGATATTTGATAACTCGTTCGGTATAGATTCATCAAAGAGAGTGATCCTTGTAGTTGGTAAAACAATTTCACCATAAACTGGAACCTGTACCACAGTATTATCTTCGGAGCTACTATTCGCAAAATTGAAAACAGAAAATCCAACTTCTTTCGTATCGAATGAGAGTCTGCTTCCTCCCATAAATGCCGCCAATCCAATATATTCTATCCCAAATTTAATAATGTATAATACGGGCTTGCTATCTTCCTTAGGAAGGTCAACAACAGTATGCTCTTTGCAGTCTATCAGGCTCTTGAATTCTTCCAGGACCTTTATGAACTCGCCCACATTACGCTGCAACTCCGCCAAACTTACTAAAACGATATGAAGTGATTCCTCCGCTTGAGGAATTATGAATTTGCATGATTTGATATTGACCGATGACTTGATCATCGATTTTTGCTCATCGGCAAATAATTCGAATGAATATTCATTTGATATACTCTCGACCTTCAAAACCGATTTGTTTGAAATATCAATACTACCCTTCACGGACTTGACGTCAAAGCTTGAGAATATAACTCCATCTATGGCACTGATTAAACAAGAGGCACCCAAGACTGAACCATGCAACGTAACTGGAGATAATGCCCTCGTACTCCATCTGGCCTCATGAGTATCAATCTTTACATGTACATTACCTAGTGCCTGTAATAGATCAAACAGCGAGGTGGACTTCTCTTCAATGTTAGTACTGTCATTCCCCATTTTTTCTTTAAGTTCCTCTATCAATGGCTTGATGATTGAAATTTCGTCTTCCATTATCGATTTCATAAAGTGCACATATGTCGATGTCCCAGCATCAGCTGAAAATGACATGAGTTCGGAGGTGCATTCGACGAGCTGAGGCTTGGAACCGTTTAATCCCAATGAAGCAATAACAAGAGCACCATTGTTCAACTTGCTGGAAAAAATAGGAATGGAATTATAACTGACGTTGTTTGAAAAGTTCCCAAGCGAAGATACCAAACTTATTGGTAGCGTGTCTTGAGTATTCCCTGTGTATGCTCCAAAAAAAGACAAGGCCAAACCTGAACCTGTCATACTAGATTGGGATTTCTGGAATTGCAAAACTTGTTGAATATTCTCGACAGCAATGGTAAATCTCAATAAGAACTTTCCATTCAGTTTATTGCCAGCAGAATCATCTATAGTCTTACTTAGTGGTGTAGATTCTTCATTTGAAGATAAAACATCCACAAGATCTTTCAATTTAACAATCAAATAACTCAACTTGCTTCTGTAGGAAGATAGACTCAAATCAATCTGTATCTCATGTGCACCTGTTAAATCACCAAGGTCAAGAGAACCTATATTGAAGCGGCGTTCATCTCTAGCAAAGGATATTCCGATATCCAAATAATCAAAGCATATATAGTCATCTTCTTGTATCTTGGAGCGCAATGAGATGCCAAAATTCTCTACCATAAACTGGACCCTGCTAGTCAATTGAGGCGATGCATCTGTCACAGAATTGAGATGGAACACATGTCTGAAAATATAACTATGTTCAATATCAGAAAATTCCCAACTTCTCCACTCCGAAAATACTGCCAACACATCCTGAAGCGCAGTAGATGGTGCTCTCCAATTCTGATCCTTGAAGCATTTATTTGTTTCCTGGTGCCATTGAGCAGGCAAACTATTGAGAACATGACGCAAACGGACCATAACTTTCCAACTATCGTTTGCTCTTATATGTTGATTTGAAGAACGAAGGATATATGCCGGCTTGGTCAACACAGAAGGGTCATGCTCGATATTATAAACAACACTATCTTTTGAAAGCTGGTAGAGCAATTCACTTTCACATTTCGAGCTGCTTAATATCACAGAATGTAAATCCTTCCCAAAATTTTCAAATACCTCAGTTAAAGTATCAATATACTGTCCCATCCATCTCAATTCTTCTGATTGAAGAGATGTGTCAAAGGAACGTAGTGTAACAGAACTAAGCAGCTCTTTATCATCCCCATTCACTGTCCACAATTCCAAATCATCGATTGTAATTCGAAGTGGCTGGGAGTCGTATGAATCACTATTCTTATTCAATGAGACAGCCAAACTCTCTAAGTGAATAGCAATAGACAGTTCCGTGGAAGTTTTAAGCGTTTTGGTGTTATGGTATGTGTCTACCATTGCTTTTGTCTTTTTTAACTGGATCGCAGCGGATGGTCCAACAATATCAAGATTTATATGTTTAGGCACAGAGGTGTCGGAACTAAACACTTCATCAAACTCCATACCTTCAAATTCTCCAAACTTAAAATTAGCATTTGGACAAACATATCTAATATTCAAGATTGTCGATTTGTCCAACAATTGCTCACGAAGTTTATCTATCACATCTATTTGAAGCTCATCCATCAAATGCTCCACCGAGTAGTCTTTAAAGCTTTTAAAAGTGTCTAGAATTGCTTTCAATGAAGTAGGTGTACCATAACAGCTCACGGATGATATCTGGAAGATTAGATTATCATACTCGAAATTTTTCTCAATTGGAGTCTGGGGTTTGAAGTCTGCATCATCGTAGAAACAAAAGGAAGGCATGTTAGATGGCAGTCTACCCTTTGACTTTTGTGGACTTTTGGTTGTTTCCTTAGCCAAGTTGGAGCTGGGTAGAAACTCAAAGTACTCATTCTTGAATGTAGCATCTTCATACAAAGGTTCTAGATCTATAGTCGACATATCAGAAATGTCTGAAAGTAAAGTTTCCGAGTCTTCACTTTCTCTAAAATGTCTGTATACATAATCCAAGGTCTCGCGATTCAAAGGAATAGACACATCGGGTATCGAAAAGGATGGCTTCATGGAACCAAAGCTTTCCATATAGACCTCATCTCGATTATCTTCAAAGATGAGGAATGGTAATCTATGGAATGGTGCATCATGTGTTCTTATATGACTTTGTTGAGATCTATTGTACTCGTCAAAGTCTTGCTTTTGACAGAAGTTACTGGCAGAAAGAGTGGTTCTCAACCCAGCGACTGGTATATCATCATCACCTTCAAACATTCTGATCTCTATTGAGGAGATGTCAACAGATATTCTATCAGAATATCTAAGATTGGGTATATCATTGAATTTGAAAGATAAGTCAAGTAAATCTGCTGAGAAGGAAGACCCAAGATTTTCATTCTTGATCTTGAGGGAAATGCCAGGAGTCAAGAATGTCACACAGGTGATATCATATAAGGTTGGGATCTCAATCATGAGCACATTTTCTGCATCCTTGAACCCATAACCAATATTCTTAATACAAGATACCAAACCATTCAAATAGCTGGTATGCGTATTTGCCGTAATCATTCCTGCAGTGAAATCCCATTTACAGAAATATGTCGGCTCTATGGGAGGCAAGCCAAACATTCTATGAGCATGGATTGCAAGCCCATCAATGAACATATCAGGTTCTGATTTCTCCTTGTGAGTAGTTAAATCAAAGAGCTGATCATCATCGCAATTCTCACGAAATTTGAATCGAATAGGCGAAAAATTTGCTTGCAAGTCCATATAATAGTTCGTAAATCTCACATCTATATCCAAAGTCAAGAAATTCAAAGCAACATGTGATTCACAATCATATAAATGATATGGTAACACAAGGCACCCATTTCGTGCGCAAAAAGAGATATAGACATCAGACTCATTCTCAGTCTTTAGAATCTTTGAAGGGCCACTTTTGTCATTATGGTTGTGGCCCTGATAAAGATCGGAAATAGAATTTTTGGCAGATTCATCCTTTTCCAAATTGGTGAATTCCTCCAATGTTTTGAAATGAATATCTGGCCCGAAATAGTTTTCTCGGATTTGCATGATATATCTCACTAAAAATCCATAGGTCTTCAATGTGATATCATCCGCAACACAATCCAATGTGATGACATCCGCAGCACTTAGTTCAATATTGGAAAAATAAGTGTATGATCCATCGAGAGTAAAATGGTTGCTTCTACCACACTTTTTGGACTTCAAGAAACCATTCGCAGTATGCCATGGAGGTGTATCCAAAATAAAATCAAAATAAGGCGTACTTAACTTAAAAGATATTGTATTGGATTTGGTGTAAATGGAATCGAAGGGTATCTGAACATTAATATTTAGCATATCTCCCTGGAAGGATAAAAACGTATTATCGTTAAAATCAACCGGATTATTAATGATATTACTATCATTCACGTTCAAAAAGATTCCATAATTTGTGAGTTTCCAATCAATAACATAATGAAATGGCCGAAAGAGCTCATATGGAGTAGGCATACCCGAAGAAAAGTCTGTAAAAAGATCAGACATTAAAGTAACATGTTCTCTAAGAATAAAGAGCTTGGCATTGTGTGAATGATTTTGGAAGACCCAAGAAGTAGCACCATTCCATTTTAATGGATATCCGATATCAGCCAGGATTTGATGCCTATCTGCCTTAAATAAGATATCATGATTCACAGAAGACCTTATTTCTGGCTTCATAAATAAGACTTCCAACTTATTCTCCCAACCCGAATGAGTGGGGGTATAGGCCACTTCACAATTAACTATAGAGCCTTTCAGAAGTTTCACTTCAAGCCATCCAAAAGGTCTGTTCATGACCTCCAAATTGTTCTCTTTATGCTCTTTCATGAACGCAATGTCCTTACTTGGCTCTCTCGTAGGCATTCTGAAAATTGCTTCGTCTGCAACATCTAGTGACACTTTGAAACTAGTATATATTCTCATATCCCCCGAATTCAAAGGCTCTTGAGCTGTGGAGTCCCGACAAAGCATCGGGAAGAACATATTATGCACGAATACTCTTTGTTTCTCTGCCCATGGACCGTAGTGAATGGTGGAATGGGATAGATTTATATCAAGTCCCGTTAAAGGTGGAGGACCACTGTTACCGACATCAGGTCCATCAAATGGGTTGGTAGCTTGAACTAGTTTGGGTACTTTACCAGGAATGTCATAGAAATATTTTAAATATAAGAATTCAGCATCTAATAAGACACTGAATTTGTTGTAGTCCTGTTCTGCATCGTACTCGTCAAAATTGTCACTTGGGTCAATATACTCTCTTAACCCTTTCCATTGTTGGAAACTGATCTTCTCTGCCTCCGATTTGGTTCTTAGTCTTATTATCTTGGGGATTTTCTTCAAAAATGAATTGAATTTATTCCAAGTCTTGAATCTCGAATCGTGTGAGTTGGAAATAGAAGCTGCACGAGTGAATCTTCTTTGTATATTGGCATTCACTGGGCCCTTATATGATAAATTTTGTTTCATTGTTACGGTGAGAGCTGTGAAATTTGCTGTGAGATTGTGTCTGTAGATGTCCAACTTTGAAGGCGAGACAGCTACGTCAAATACCCCATTTGCCGATGAATACGAAATGACAGTAATCACAGGAGTGGTCTCGTTCCCGAAAACAGATGCTCCCTTTTTCACGGAGAAGTCAATAGGAACAAATTTCAAAAGAAAGGAGAGTGTGCTCTCTGCGGAGGATTCCTTCCCCAATTCAACCGTCTTCTCTCCGGTGGTCATAGGAGTGGCAGTAGAGGAAGAATGGTTTTTCCTGTTCCTCAATCCACCATCAGAGGAATTGTATTCATCATCAGACAACCCATCTGAGTTCTTTGTCAAGATATCCAAGACATTCTCGAACGCATCTGTTCTATTATACCAAAAAATTTCTAAACCGTCGATCTCCAAGGTGAATCTGGACGGAAGTTTATTATTTTCCAACGCAGATTTCTGTTCCTGGTCGTCATTAGCATCGGTATGGAACGAGAACTCCGATAGCCGTATCTGACGCAACCAGTATCTCCAGGTAAAATTGGCCCGTAGAATGGAAACAGTGGCATCCTTATTGATCAATGTGAGATTTTTCACAAAGATTCTGCCCCCCAACAAAGAGATTTTAACCGATTCCACCGAGACACTCTCACCGTGTCGCTTCCAAAGGACCATTCTCATGAGCTCCGTCACCAAAAAACCGAAAAGTCTGTTGAAATGGAATAACATGGCAAGCGACAACACAAGCGCCAAGATCCAATCGGATAAGAACACCCAATCGGAGTTCCTATTGGACTCCACCGTTATGGTTTGGAATTCCTGTGAGAAATCCATTATATGTTATCGAGATGGAGCAAGCACATTCGTGTGGAACGAGTTTTCGAGCTGATGCAATTAATGGACGGGACTCTTTTTCCCGATATAATTGGTTTATTATCTGGATATTTTATATATATTCTTAATTGCTTTGTAATCTTTACAGTTATATCAAATTGGCTGCTTGAGGCAAAGCGCATGTTGAAAAGTCGGTAAATGCACTTCCGAGAATATGGGGCAAATTAGAAGCAACAAAGAGGCTGAAATTGGGAGAAATGATTATTATTTTATATCAGATTTTTTTTTGTATGTCATAAGGAGACGGAAAATCGAATTATTTCAACTATTTGTCCCATTTTGAGTCTTTTAGTTGTTTGGTGTAATTTCCGATCCATATCCCCGTCGGATGGAACAGAGAATTGATCCGTTGCACACCACAAACCCAAAAATGATCCAAATGTAAACAAAAGCTCACACAATAAATATTACTTTCTTCCTCGTAATAACATATTGTATCGCGAAATTACAAAGTAAATAGACCATTCCACAGAAACGAAGTCATCGACCACCATCGGATTGAATTTCCTTCTAAATCATAGCTAGTGATATGTCGTCTATAAACTTCTTCGATAAGGAGAATCTACATCATCCAAAGACCCCGCGCAAGAAGAAGGCCACCAACGACTTATTTTTCGGAGACAATCTGACCAGAACCAGTCCCTTGAAATCTAAACTCTTCAAATCAAATAATGCCACCAGAATCCCGTTGGGTGGAAAGGACAGAAACCTGAGAAGTCTCATCAGAAGTCAATCTTCCGGATTATTTCCCTCCAACAAGTCTGCCCTCCATCCCAACAAGATATTTGTCCAACAGGATAATTCGGATATATTGGTCCAGACTCAGGCCGCCAATAATCGTCGTAGAAGACCCATCAAGCAGAGATCTCCTATCAAAGTGGAGTCCGTCAAAGCCAGATTGGCCAATCTTGACGACGATGAAATCGAAATAATCCCCCAAAAACAGACTCATTTGCCATTTATTCCAACTGGTTATACCCCCTTTGATGATTCCACTTTATCGATCTTCAAGTCTGCGAATTGCACCACCAAAACCGCTGAAAACAGCTACCATTTCTCTGATTTCGAGGAGAACGAGAGGGCGTTGAAATTCAAGGAAATCAACGATTTCGACTTCAATTTGGGCCGATTGGAAACTACTGATATCAAGAATGACGACAATATTTCTGATACAGAGTTGAGCCATGCCGAAAGATTGTCTCCAGTGAAATTGAACAAAAGCTTTATGAATCCTACCTTATCTTCAACTAATAGATCATCGTCTCTGATTGATACCGGATTGAACTCCACTGAAGATAATGGCTTGAGTTCCCGAGAATTGGAAGATTTATTGGATTTTTAGAGTTATGAATGGGTAAGGGTTATGTGCTGTTTCTTTTTCTTTTCTATATATTTATATTATTTACTTCTTTACAAAAATTCTAAGGTGAAATTGCGTGTCATTAATCAATTGATTGTAGATTCACTCGATGCTAGCTTGGTATGTTTGATGTTATATACAGAATGGCCGTCTCATTGTTGGGCACATTGGGGTTCGGCGGGTTCGTGTGTCTCGTAATAATCATGATAATATTCTTCTTCATGATCTTCTGTTTCCTTCTTCTCCTCGGGGTAATCTGGCAAGGAAGGCTGTTTTATGATGGTGAAATCAACTAGACTGATGTCAGATTCCGATAAATTTCCATTCGCCTGTTTAGTTGTGTCACCAGGAATCAAGTTCTTCAATTTGTCCTGATCATTCTTCTCGACGAACCAATTATCTTTAGGAAAGATAATATTTGTTTTGATGTACAAATCACCAAACTTGTTGGTTCCCTTGATAGGCATACCTTCATTAGGGATCCTCAAATAATCGTTGGGTCTAATAACCTTACCATTGGGGGTTTTAACTTTGATTCCTCTGCCATCCAAATGGGTCAAGATTGTTCTGGAGAATCCACACAAAGCGTCAACCAACGGAATATCCAAAGTTGCGTATAAATCATCGCCCTTTCTTGTGAACACATTATGGGGTTTGGCGGTGAAAGTCAAGATCACATCACCGGTCGCCTTTCCAGGAGCTTCATCCGACTCATTTTTTAATACAACTGATTCTCCACTCTTCAGACCCTTGACAATTTCAAACTCCAAGATCTTGGTCTCCTCCCTCAAACAGGTTCCTTCACATTTCTTGCACTTGTCCTTTGTTCTGAACAATTTACCTGTTCCCTTACAATCGGTACATTCCAAGTAATCTTGGGTGACCATTCCTGGACCGACTCTACGAATCTTTCTCACCACACCTGCTCCGTCGCAGATGGCACATTTCTTCGGGATTGCCTTGGGTTTGGCCCCGGTTCCCTTACATGTCACACAGATGATGTTTCTGGTGGATGTGGTCTTAATGACCTTCCCCTTGAAAAGGTCCTCCAACGTCACCTCCACCTCAAGCTTCGCATCCTCGGTTCTTGGCTTCTGGGGCTTTGCGCTCGTGTGAGCTCTTGGAACACCGCCATTCATGCCGTTGAAGAAGTTGAAGAAGTCATCGGGGCCAAACTCACCATCGTATCCGGCGTCCCCGAATGGGTTTCCGTTGAAGTTCTGGCCATAGGAGCCGCCATTTCTGTAGCCATCGAATGTTCCGTAGGCATCGTACTCCTCCCTCTTCGCATCGTCCATCAAGATTTCGTACGCAGCACTCACCTCCTTGAACTTGACCTCGGCATCGTCTCTCTCGTCCTCCTTCACTTTATCCGGGTGATATAGTAAGGCCAACTTTCTGTATGCCTTTTTGATTTCCACCGAGGTTGCAGTCTTCTCGACCCCCAAGATCTGGTATAAGTCGTCCATTACTAATTGAAGCGCAATTGGCTGTGCTATTATGTGTTTCTACCCTTTACTCTAACAGATTACACTGTCAAATCCAACGCTACCACTCACAAACTTTAATTCGCTCTCTCCGCCACTTTGTTCACTCTTCATTTGTCTCACTATGCTTCAATGCGACACAGGGTGCACAAATTTTCTGTAGGTGGTTGGGTGTAGCACGCAGAGAGAAGAGATCGTGTGGGGGCCGATGATGGTTGCCTAATACTGGTGTATAGATCTCGAGTCTTTTTCATTGGTATGGAACTGATATGGGATTATATTAATGATTTTTTAATCACTTCTCGTTATAGTTACTGATGATATCTAAAAATAGCTTTTCGTTGCACAATTCTCTTTTCCTATCTTTCTTGTGGTTGTTGCATCTATTGTTGGCGTCTGTCTTTTAGCAGCTGATGAGTCTGGAAGTGCTGACAATCCAAATTGTGGTGCCATTGGTTTCAATATACATCCAAATATTTAACTTGAGAATTTGTGAAAATTCCGGGTTATTCATAATTCTTGCTGCTCGGTTCTGTTCTGCTGTGCTCGGTTCACTTCTGGCGGTTCTACTCATTCCTTCATAGCTATGACAAGCATAATATAAAACTTCTGACGCATTACATAAGGAATCTTCCTCGTACTTGATCTTGTATTATTCTACCCCAGTCTCTCGATAACAAAATGAATCATCCCTCAGCCATTCCAGATGGGAAATGCCCATGCTATCCCAATCTTTCTAAACTCTACAAGAAGTCGGATGATGATGATCCCCTCAAAGGATGGTCGGTTTTGATATGATTAACGCAAAAAGAGACAGATCTTTAGTTCAGGAGCATGACTATTATCATATCGCCATTTAAAGGAAACAGAGAGGTGTAAGATGACAGCCATTTCAAAACTTGCAGTTAGAAAGGGAGAGAGTTGAAGCAGCTAAGGGTTTATCTAATTGCAGGTTGAGCCGAATATTGTTTAAAACAATTAAATGTGCTTTCTTAACTGAACAAGAGCAAAATTCAGAGGAAGAAGAGAACGAATTGGTGGATGTTCAATTTATTCTTGATTTGAACTGTGATTATTTAAAGCGGAGAAATATGCTGTAAATATGCCCATCATCCGTTGATATAGAGAGAGCACAACAAAACAAGCCAAAAATTCCACATCCACCATTGCCTCCCACCACCCTCCGCCTCAGATTTGTGCATCATTGCCTGCCGTTTGCCTATCAAGAGCCATGCCGGACATTAAAGTCCTATTGGAAGTCCCCGTCTGCAGACTAATCAACCACAACCCCCAGTCCCCTATTTTGACAGCCTGATGGCTCATATAAGGCGCTTAACCCCTTTTGAAAGGCATTTGAAGTTATTCGGAGCCCATGCCATGCATGAGTCCGTTCGTAGATATGGAGTCTATCAGGAGGAGTGAAAATTTTTCGGCTACGCGACAACGGTGGTGAAACGGCAAAGAAAAAATATATAAATAATCTGCGATTATTATTTCTCGCGACATCAGAGAGTCATCCAGAGTCACGCATAAAGTCCTCGGGAGTCATAGTGTCAATATACTTCCCCCAGTCCGCACCCACCTCAACCCCCACGAAACCACCCAAACTCCATAAAGTGTGGAGACAAATTTATTCACTGCTACACACAGAATCAGTCATCAGGCCCAGAACACTTCATCATGCTCAGAATCACCACCACCACCAAGAAGACCCTCAACACACGTCAATTCCTCATGACCATCAGACGTTCAATCAATACACCTACCTTTATCCCTTCTCCACGTCTACAGGAGTCGGACTTGAATCCGCACACTTTGGAAGCAAAATATGCTGTTAGAGGCAGAATTCCTTCCAGAGCTGAGGAGATCAGAGAATTGTTGAAGGACGAGAAACATTCGTTCGATTTCGACCAGATCATCAATGTCAACATCGGGAATCCCCAGCAATTGGACCAAAAGCCGTTGACTTTCTACAGACAAACGTTATCTTTATTGCAATATCCAGAATTGCTCGAGAATCCAAGCATTTCCAAATTATTCCCACAAGATATCATTCAAAGATCAAAAACCTTATTGAAGGAGATTGGTTCTGTTGGTGCCTATTCCCACTCCCAAGGTGTTCCATATGTCAGAAAGTCCATTGCCAACTTCATCACTGAAAGAGATGGCGAAAAGGCTTATGCCGAGGACATTTTCTTGACCACCGGGGCCTCTACCGCTGTATCATATCTTTTATCTGTGTTATCAGTTGGCAGAGAAACGGGCTTCTTAATCCCAATTCCCCAATATCCGTTATATACCGCTTCGCTCACATTGAACAACACCCATGCCATTCCTTATTACTTGGACGAGGCAAAGGATTGGTCCACCGATCCAGTGGAAATTGAACAAATAGTCGAAGAGAACAAGGCAAATAACGTCAAGGTCAGAGCCTTGGTGATCATCAACCCTGGTAACCCAACTGGTGCTATTCTCTCCCAAGAGGCCATCGAAGAAATCTTGGTCATTGCTGCCAAACACGGAATCGTCGTGATTGCTGATGAAGTTTACCAAGAAAATATCTTCAATGGCGAGTTTGTCTCTGTCAAGAAGGTGTTGAGAAGTTTACAAAAACAGCATCCAGGTAAGTTCGATAACGTCCAATTGGCATCCTTACATTCCACCTCTAAGGGTATTAGTGGTGAATGTGGCCAAAGAGGTGGTTACATGGAAGTAGTTGGCTTCTCGCCAGAAACAAAGGCTGTTTTATTGAAATTGGCCTCCATTTCTTTATGTCCTGTTGTCACTGGTCAAGCTTTGGTTGAGTTGATGATCAACCCTCCAAAGAAGGGCGATGAGTCGTATGACTTGTACAACAAAGAGAAAACTGATATCCATGAAGCTTTACAACAAAGATCTACAGCCTTATATCACGCCTTCTGCAATATGGAGGGTGTGGAATGTAACAAGCCTGAAGGTGCCATGTATTTATTCCCTAAGATCAAACTTCCTTTCAATGCCATCCAAAAGGCCGAACACTCTGGTATGGAACCAGATGAATACTATTGCTCTGAATTATTAGAATCAACCGGTATTTGTGCAGTTCCAGGTTCAGGCTTTGGTCAACTTCCTGGAACATTCCATGTGAGAACTACTTTCTTGGCTCCTGGAACTGAATGGGTTTCCAATTGGGAAAAGTTCCACCAATCTTTTATGGACAAGTTTAGAGATTAAAGGGTTAGGACTGGCCTGACCATGTGATGGGATTATGCGTATTTATTTGAATGTTATACTATTATTACGATTCATTATATTTTATCTGTGTAATGCTATACCAAACTTTTAATTTGTTTTTTCCTTCTCCTTTTCTTCAACATCTTCAATAAAGCCATCAACTATAGCGATGCATAACCAACTTGGGAACCAACCAAGCATTACAATGAACCAAGTCCAACTCTGTAGATCATCCCACGAACTTAGAAGACCTCTCATCAACTCTGGAGCTGATCCATCCGCTCCCAATAAGTCAAGCACATATATACTTGTGAAAGGGAATGATACTATCAACGAAATTGTGTTGATAACTTTAGATCTGAAGTCCTTCGACGGTCTTGTGAATGTCAATGGCAAGGCAAATACACCAATACTCAAAGCCAAAGCAAAATTGACAGCAGATAACGTTGTCATTAACATACCAAGCACAAAGAGAGCGATAGCATTCAAGGAATATGCGACTGTTCTTGGAATTCTAATCGGTTTGAGCGAGTCTACCATTAATGGTAATAAGGCAAATATGGCTCCAATCGAAGTCAACGAGATTAAGATTGCAGAAGTCAATTCTTGTGGCAATTTAATTAGAACAAGCGATAAGCCCAAACTGAAACTAAATATGCCAGTCAAAATTATACTAATGGAACTGGTTGAACTTAACACATTCTCAAAGGGGATATTACCATTCAATAGTAATCCCAATGCACTAAGAGCATATGAGACAGCTAAGACAACAGCACTGGGCAAATAAGTTCCGATAGAAACAAACTTTCTGGAGGTCAACATCAAATAATAGAAGAAAGATTGATGGAATTTCTCCAACAAGTTATTGACAGATCTGAAAGAAGATTCAACAACTCTACCAAACGAGGTGATGTCGAAGGGACCCCCGGTTCCTCTGGCTCTGAGGGTAAGAGCCTGGATGTGCCAGCCACTGAAGGCCTCACAACCAGCTCCGGTTTTCATTCCAGCAATAGCAAGATTCTTAATACCCTTGAAAAGGATTTTTGCTCTGGTGATGTAGTCATCCCGATCCAAGGAATCGGCGCCGGTTTGTTGGATAACCACCTTACAACCCTCGTAACTGGCCACCAAAGCGGCAGTATTGACCAAATCTAAGTTCGGTAATTGGCCGTTAAGACCCTCATAGATCAATTCCATATAATCGAAATAATCCGAGGTTCCTGGATATTCGACCACCAAGGCAGCTTCGATGGAACCGGCAGTTCTGTCGAGAGAAGTGTGATAAGCTTCCACCCAAGAACGGAGCATTTTGCCCGATTCAGGAGGAAATACAATGATGATATTCTTGGACCAGATGGATAATCTGGAGAAATATCTTGCCAACGCAATGGACACCGCGACACCACCTTCATTAAATTCACCTTCGGCAGTCATCCAGGGAGCAGCAAGAACCATGGCTTCGGTATCATCACCTCTTGGAGCATGCATTATGCCATACAAAGTCTGGTTCTCGTCATCATATTTGTGATAACTCGTCTTGAAGCCTATATCGTTCAACCATTCCTCCACCACGGAGTTTCTCACCTGCAACGGAAGCCCTTTGTAGGCATGGATCTCGTTTCTATAACCTCTTTCTATGTTCCATTCACTTTCCCTGAAATATGTGTGTGCTTGGCCGGGCATCAATGCATTTTCGGATATATATGTTCTTCTATATTGACCATCCATAGGTAAGATGGCCAACCAAATGATGCTTCCAACAGCACATATCAACGAGAGATACGGCAAGGCCTTGATGACCTTCGGGATCACTCCATGTTGGTAAAGCTTTCTTTTGATCGTCTCCGCTAAGGCCATGTGTGTTATTTGTGGATATTTCCCTTTTGATTGTGATTGTCTTCTTCTTGTTTACTGTTTGATGAAACCGTGTCAGAGACCCGCCCGTGCATCTACCGAAGTTCTTGCTGCAAGCGGGTCCAAGCTGAATATTTGCAGCTGAAAAGTTGTCACCATACCGAAGAAGGTTGCAAAGGACGAGGACATGATAAATATTTACAGACAATTACGAAGACGTATTCAAAATCTACCGTTGGATATTGAATCTATACGAAGACTTCGAAATTATAATAAAATACAATTCGAACAATTGAACATCTCTGCAGAAACCCTAGATATACGATGTAACAGGGCCAAACATTATTTGCAACAGATGGATAATTTGTTTAATGCCAATAATATTGAACGAAAGGATGCATTGAAGACTATTGATTTGGCTTTGGATATCGCTTATAAACACAGTGTCAAACAACAGGATTGGGCCATGAAATTTCTCTCTACCAAATCTGAAAACTATCTAGATATCTGGCCAGAAGGGCATCTCATGGTCAAAATGGCCGATAAACAGGATAGTCATTGGTATAAAACATATATCCAGAGAGAAAAGGATCAGAATACCGCATCTATATCGGATCTTTTGGGAATTGAAACATCATCTGCCGTTCTAGAACCTATTGCAACACCCACGATATCACAACAGGAGGAATTACCCTTCGAGCTACAGAAGGCAAAATTGTTTCATTCATTCCTTAAAAGAGCCGGGTCAGATATAACCAGCTATAAGATTCAGAGTTTCGTCGTAGAATATCCAATGACACCGTTGGGATTACCCATCCATGTCTCGAGACGAAGAAATCTCCGATTGAAGAAAATAAACCAAATCAAGACTTATGTTAGAGAATTAATACCGATGAGAGAACAGGATTTCAGAGCGCTTCTTCAATTTGTACATAACAAGACTCTTGGGTTGAATCCAAGGTATTTCTCGGAAAAGAGCCCCATAAAGGAAAGAACAATAAGGAGAAGATACGATTCTTATCTAAAAAGACAATTCTTTATTTCGGAAGATGGAACTTATCATCTGCGTTATTCATAATACATATGACCCACACAAAAATGTAGTTGCTATTATTCATTCTTCCATGTGATCTTCTGAACTAACCACTTTTGGCTTGTCTATCTCGAACAAGACATAATTCTGTTTGTTGGTGGCTAAAAGACACCCAACCCGTTTATTTGGATTCCCACTTA
Source organism: Nothofagozyma chilensis (assembly GCA_030573195.1). Lineage (NCBI taxonomy): Eukaryota > Fungi > Ascomycota > Pichiomycetes > Serinales > Cephaloascaceae > Nothofagozyma > Nothofagozyma chilensis. The sequence goes on from JAJMCV010000102.1 coordinate 304,867, forward strand.
TAGCAAACTTCCCAGGAACGAAATTGATATTTTCAAATACTCGTTTCCTGGATACAAAACTGAGTTCCTCTAAATTGATATTCTCCAACTCGTAATTCAAATCCAAGTAAGAGAGAGTCAAGAAAATGCTGCGTTCTTCATTTTGGAGCAAAACCACCATTTCTTTACTCTCCATGAAATCAACTTGGAGAAATGACATTTCGTTATATATCATTTTCACTTTTCTCGTCTGTTCCAGATGAATGTTGAATTGGATTAGTTCAATATGAGTCTCAAAATTAAACAAAATGTATCCAAATTCGCCTATTATTTGTGTTTTAACTTCTTTGAACCCAGAAGCAGTTATGACAATTGGATTCTCCACCTCGACCATTTTTCTCATTGATTCATCTATCCGATTGAATATCTTGTCCGATTCCTCGGCAACTTTCTCCTGAAGATCTAATAAATAGGTTCCCGAATTGTTAATTTTACCATCATATTTCAAGAATTGATATATAAAGGAGTCTAGAAGATGTGAATCAAGATATTTCAATATGTCACCAATCTTCCCGTTAAATTCCCCCTTGAAGTCTTCATCGGAAATCATATCTATTTGAATGGATATCCACTCGTGGAAAATATTGAACAACTTCTGTTCTTCGTTGATTTTCCATATTATGTTATATATGTATCTTAAGGTTTCACCTGCTGAATCGATGGCCTTTTGGATCTGAACAGAGTCTAATCCGTAGACAGTCACATTGTCTATCCATAATGCAATCCCCTTCAATTTACTCAAGATCGTAACAAATCTTTCGATAGGTGTGATCAATTGATAATAGCAGATCTTTCTGGTATTTTCGTAAGCAACATTACCCATTTTCGATAGTTTTTTGAAACCTCTCTCCCCAACACTTGTTTCAAGAATCTTCCTCAATTCTTCTGACATCATTCCTGTCAATAATAAATCATAGAGCGAGTTTACAATCATTTTGTCCCCCAAAACACCCATAGCATCTGCAGGAACTATGTCCTCTCTGAAAGTGGTATGCAAATTTGTGAGCGTTTCGTTGAAAGCCCTTGTTTCTTCTGTGAGATATATCACACTTTCCTTGAAATATCCCAAGAGAGCCAACACTTTCAGGGAAGACCGTGCCACGTCTATTAGATGTTTCGAGTAATTTGGTATGAAATTTGCTTTTGCCTTTAGAAGAATGGCATTCTGTCCACTTTCAGCAACAAAATAATGTGTAGTTAGATCAGTTGTTGCACAATGGCCCACGAATCGTGCTGGATCTAGCTCGTTCAAGGGAATGCCATTGATGGTGAAATTTCCATATAATGTGAAAGAAAGCGAGTTGGAATCAGAGGCACACACCAAGAAATCCACCATCTGGCTATTATTATCACTGATCCCGTCTACGGCCAATTTTGTAGTAAATATGTTCTCTGGTGTTGGATTCGCCAACGGAGAGAGTTTTGGCAACGATTTGAAGACGTCATATTCCCAAATTTCGTTGGTTTGGCCATTATAGAGCAAATTAGCCTCTTTATGACACCAATTGGCTAGAACGGTCTTCCGTTCCAGAATTGAGTTCTTATCGGACATGATGATATTGATGAGTTTACCACTGTTGGAGTCGTATATCTTCAAATTTCCATCGCTTCCCACCAAACCAAACGATTTACCGTCGGGTTTCCATATGATTTGCAAGATTTGGCATCTATTATTCACCGAGTAAACTCTTTGACCGCTCATTCGGTACACCCAAAGCGAGGTTCTGTTCATCATGGAGAACGCGAGTAGATCCATTGTTGGACACCAACTCAAGATATAACCGTCTGATGAGCCCAACAATTTGCGCTCGGAGAGCGTATTGAAATCAAGATGAGGCAGCATTTTGGATCTACTCTTCAACAACAATTGGCTGGTGTTATGGTTGATGAATAGCACAGATCATCTTAATGCTGCATTGTTTATGTTAAGATCCCACATTCGAGTCCTGTCGTGAGAAAGTCTTTTCGAGACGGATTTTTCACCATGCATATTTGACTTCAAGGGACTCAATGGTGATTATAGATTGTATTTAGTTGGATAAAACATGTTCAAGAAGGATCCGGGGTTGAAACCGGTTGCTAATTTGAAATCCTCCGAAAGAAGAAAGCTTTTGAATACTATTTGCTCCCTTTATGGCTTACCTAGAGAAAGATTAGCCAAAGAAGCCGAAGAGGCTTTACTTCCATCTACAACAAAACAGGGCTCCTATAAGTCCCAATTGGGTAGTGGAACCATTTACACCGATGAAAATAAGACACCAGTGTGGTTCAAGCCAAAAGACTCGCAAATAATGCCGACTCTCTACACCCTCTGGAAATGTCCTTATGTGGTTCCTGTTGTCAAGACCCATCCTCATGTGATCAAGGTTTTGGCAGGTGGGGCCGATTTGATGCTCCCTGGTACTATTCCTCCTTTTGACTCGAAATGTCTCAGGGGTTCGGTTGTTGGAGTGGTCGATAGCGCCTCTCCTACTGTCATCAAGGCTGTTGGATATGCCAGATTGAACTTGACCCAATTCGACTATGTGATTGGTAGAACCGGTGTGGCTGTAGAGATTGCCCATTGTTTGGATGATGAGTTGTTTAAATTGTGTGATATGGATATCAAAATGCCCGTTGAGCTTAGTTTGGAGATTCCGTTGAAGGAAGAGGAGCCGTTGCCAGTTGTTTCCGAGACTCAGGAGACACAAGAGACAAAGGAAGTTCTGGAAGAACCATCTCCTGAAGTTCCGGAATCATCTGGTTCTTCAGAACATGAACTACTTCCTAGCGATGATCAAGAAGTGGAAGAATTGGTTGAGAAGGTGGATAAAATTTCAGTAGAGGATGCGGATTACTTTTTCAAGAGAGCATTGTTCCAAACAATCACTGCCGATTCTGTTGAACTACCTATCTCCTTTTCCCAGTTTATGGAAGCACATATATTGAAGAATTTACAAGTCGAAGCCACCATAAAGGATTCTTCATGGGGTAAGTCTATTAAATTTCTTAACGAAATGATGAAACAAAATTATTTGAAGTTGAAAGGTAAGGGGAACAACTTGATGGTGTTAAGTTTTGCAACTAAAGACGAGAATGAAGATTTAAAGAATTTTATTCCATACAAGGTGAAAAAAGCTGCTGCAAAAGAACCTGTCTCAAACAGAAAGGATAAATCAATTGAGTTGAAGGTGGTCTATCTTTACAAGCCAACAAGTAAATCAAGACCACTTTTCAATAAAATTGACGGTGACTTCCTCAAATTGTATAACCAACAAGAATTAAAAGATGTCTTGAATAGCTACATTAGCGCCGCAGATTTGGTTGATCCCAAGTCCCCTCAGAAAGTCATCTTGAATGATATATTATCTTCTATTACTCAACAACCAAATGGATCTATTCATAGAAATCAAATATTTCCTTTCTTTCTCAAGAATTTCACACCAAACTACCAAATTTTCAAGCCAAATTCTGATGAACAACCTCTGGTAATCAGAGGAGATCCGCCAAAAATCGAAATCATCCTGGAAATGAGATTAGGAAGAAAGATAGTTACCAGAGTGTCCAATTTTGAAGCATATTATATCAAACCCCAAGCTTTTGCAGACGAATTAAAGGTTAAATGCTCTGGCTCTACAACCATAGGAGCTTGTGTCCATAATCCAAAGATAACTGAGGTCACAGTTCAAGGTCCTCATGGTAAATTGATAACGGATCTATTGACGAAGAAAGGTGTTCCTGCCTCTTTTATGGAATTCACAGATAAAACAAGAAAGAGTAAAAAGAGGACGACATAATTACACCATCCACAAACTTCTATAATGCATTTTTTATATATCTTTCTTAGCTGTATCGTTTTTCCTTCTCAAATTCTTGACAGTTCTCAAGAAATTTAAGCCCACCATAGATAAAATAGGTCCAAGGAGAGGTAAATACACCGCCAATTTATGCTCATCCGGGAAATATGCTTGTTGAATCATTCCCTTTTCGAAGAAGGCATTGTTTGATTCGTAAGCTGCTTTGGAGCTGTATTCAATTCCTGAGTTCCAATCATTATTAGCAATAGAAACAAATGATTTCTTAATGTGATCAATAGTGTTTACCACATGCAATAACGTGAAATCAGGAATGGCAATCTGTTCCAAGGAGGTTACCAACTTGATTAGCGAATTCAAATTCTTCAAGGATTCCTTCAAGTTCTTGAAGATTGTAAACCTTTTCAAGATATCAATTCTAATGTATGGAGATTTTGGAGTATTTGGAATGCCAATCAATTGGAACAATTGCGAGGAGAAGGTCTCCATGATGGGCAAAAGTTCTTCCTTTTCTAGTTTATTGTTTTTTAAGAGGTTTTTGTTCAAGATTTGAACACCTCCCCATTGTGGGACAATAAACGAATTCGTGTCTGAATCTTTGATCAATAACGGCTTGTTATATGAAGCAGAATCCGGGACAAAGATTATGAAGTTCAAGGTAGGAGCCAAATCCGTCGATATCAAGTTCCATTCACCGTAATTCACAAAGGTCGAGATATCACTGTCGGAAAGGACATAATAATTATTATTTTCGAGCATTGGGGTGATGGACAATTCACTGAAATGCTGAATTTGTGTGTCTATGGTGAAATTGGCGAAATCTTTCAATGCCGTCAAGAAGGGATCAAACATCTCCAAGGTGTGGTCTATGTCCCAGGTCAATTGTTTACCTTTTTCGATGAATAAAGAGAACACTATGTGATAATTGGAGGAATACGGAGCAATCAAGCCGTTAATTTCCTTGGAATCCGTTAATAATTTATTCATGGAACTCATTTCTTCGCTGAAGATCTCGTGAAGAAGAACCCTCATTATGAAATCATCCACCAAATTTCTGCCCATGAGCTCCTCATTCAAATGAAGAGTTGTTTCCTTTCCGAATGGCGAAACAAAAAACGAACTCTCGTTCTCGGTGGTGTTCAATTTGACCACATAATCCTGTTCCGAGCCCCTTCCTCTCCGTACTTCGAGAGACCACACGTTTTGTAATTGAGGATACAACTTCTTGATCTCCTCATCAATTAGAGTCTGGGTCTGTGGAACCAATCTTTGCAACGAATTGGAGACGTCGAGGTAAACCGGTATTTTGAAATTGATCTCGTCATTCAACCCACCACTCAAAGTATGGATCTCCTCTATGGGCAATTCGGCTCTATGAATGGTGGTGGTGAAGAACCATACCGGTAACCCTATGGCTAACATGAGTCCCACGGTGATGAAGAGAATGCGCAATCTGATCTTGGCCTGCTTCTTAGGCTCCTTGGACTTGTGTGCATTCGTCATTCTGATTGGTCTACAAATTCTTCTCTGTCACTTTCTTGCTGTTGTTACTTATATCTATATAGGTTCGTGTCTTGACGGTTCGCACACTACATTGTTAATTATGTATATACATGAATTATTCGTTATATCCTTAAAAATTAATTACAATACCCGGACCATGTGTGGAGGTGAGGGTTGTTTTCCCGATGATAGAGGGCTTCTTTGGCTTACCGTTGGTGAGGGCCTCTCTGAAGGCATTTGAGGCACTGATGATGTTTCTGATGATCTCTTGGTCGCTGTAATTGCATCTACCGATGGCAACGGAAACAAGATCTCTTTTTTGTTTGAAGGGCATGGTACCGTTGGCCTCCAACACTAAATGGTCCACTTTGTCGGCAAGGGTGTTTCTTCTGACGTTTGGTAACAATCCCTTTGGACCCAAGATTCTGGAGAGCGGTTGTAGTTGTTTGGTGAGCTCGGTTGTGGCAAAACATCTGTCAAAGTTCAATTCGAACTTGCCCTCTTGGATCAAGGGAATGGCGGTGGAATCCACCACGATGGCTCCGTATTCCTTACACTTTTCAGCTTGTTCCGGATCCTCGGTGAACACCAAGATTCTGGTCTCTTTCAAGGCCTTTGGCAATCTCAACGACCCTTGGAGCGGAATGGCACCCTTTTCGTAATAAATGCACGAGGTCAACGTGATGACGGCTTCATTTGGACTTCTTCCCACTTCAGAAGCTCTGAGATATCTCAAAGCCGTTGGTATGTCCAAGAACAACGGTCTATTTTCCGGTGCGGTTTTGGCGTCGGTTCTCTTTTTCGTGACTCTCTTCAATTCGGCTCTTTTTGTTTGGCCTCTCAAGATATTCTTTTGCCTTTTTTCGGCCTCAAACTTCACATTTGGCACCTCAGCCCTCAATGTCAAAGACGTTGTGAATTGACGGCACAAATTGGTGCTGACGAAGGCTCTTTTGAATGGACTTATCAACGACATGTTCTATGCAATTATTCTCCTTCTATATACACAATTTCCTATATTATTGTCCCCCTAACGGCTCATTTATTGCGTATTGTTGTATCACCAAATGAATTTTTCACTCCTCCACTAGATCGACAGAGAAAAATTTGAACTTAGGTAATCACCCAACGAATGTTGTATGCTTGGTGTATATTACCTAATTAGGAAGTCCAAATTCTCATAGTTAAGCTATTTTCCAATAAACATAGTTAAACTATATTCATTGGAATAAAAAGTTAAAAAGATACATATTGTCAATGCGCCTCTTTTCCAGTCACAGCAGCTGGATGATCTCATCTCTTTCTAAAAATATCTTACTTGACACCTGTTCTCCGAAACCTTGGATGCGTCGGCTTGGGCTCAATAGTTTATTTAAGGTACATGATGGATGGCATGGATCTGCTCTACCCAGCCATCTCACGCATCCACTAAGCCTCTATTTACTTCATGAACCTACTATACGTCAGAAAGACAAAACCCATTTTATTTTCTAATAACACACCACGTATACCGTATACCCTATTCCGCTAATAATCCCTTCATTATGACAATATCACATTTCTTACCCATAGTTAATAACACATTGCACCCAGAATGCCAACAAAACTATTATACAATGAAAAGCCTTTTTCAAGTACTCTACAGCACATTCGCCCTAATTCACTATAATCTCCTTCTTCTTCTTCAAGAGCGAAAACGATCTTTTGATCAACCCCATTTTCTTCTTCTTTTCTCCTTCATTCGAGTCCCTTTTGGGAACCATTAATATTGGAATTGACTCCTCATCCCTCTCGTTCACCACTTCTGGCTTCTTTTTGAAAGTTAATGGCTGGGAGTAGACCTCCAAGAATTCAAAAAGCTTGGAGCTTCTCTTATTTTGTTTGTACATACTAGACTTTTCCTGTTCCTCTTGGAAACTGTAGTTCTTGAGCGTGGTGGGTGAATTGGTCGAATCAACTGTCGAAGTAGAACCATTTGGTTGCTCATATAGATGCTTATTTACAGGATTTTCTGCTAATTTCTCAACGGATTCGACGGAGATCCTTGGTATTTGGGTGTTGGATATCGGCAATTGTTGCACAGTCAAATCTTGTTCTGTGATATCTTGCTCAGTCAGATCTTGTTCCGTCGATTCTTGTTCAGTGGTATCTTGTTCGCTTATTCTTTGTTGTGCTATGCTTGGGTTTGGTGCCGCTATTTTTTCAGTGATGTCTTGTTCAGAGAACTCTTCAATGACCGGAGGTATGTCAGATGATTCTGCTATCTTCAATCGAGCAATGAGCTGAGTCACTAGATAATGGCTATGAGTAGTAAAGAATTCCACTATTTTTCTGTTGGTTTCCAAATCATCTCCAATGGAATGAATGCTGGACTTCCTGAGTTCATCTGTTGAACTGACACTCAAATTGGAAAGTTCGTTCTTCTTATCAAAGAGATATGGTTGGAAGACAATAGCCAAGTTAGAGGAGCTCATTCTTGTAACGGAGGTATATTTTTCAGTGGAAACATGGCCCAAAAATGCCAATAATACCACAAATAAGTGTAATTTGATCATTTCTAGTTGACTGAGAGTATCAACCAATATCTCCAAGAATTCACATTGGTCCAAGGTCCCATTTTCGTAATAAGAGTAGCTTGCTCTGACTTCTTCATAGACCTTGTCGTTGATTAAAGGGTCAAAATGTAATACACTCGACAAGTTCTTTTTGAAAAGACCTGCCACGTCATGGACAGTGAAGTTGTTCAAATCCGAGGTATGGATGGATTTCAGCTTCAACTCGAATAAATCGAAATCAAACGCCGGGTTGGCGAAGTGCTCCTGTAAGAACTTGATTCTCTTGACAGAGCCACTGACTCTGAAAAGGCCCTCGATGGAGCCGTTTGTCTCTAGATACTCGATACAGGCCTTGAATGGCTTGGGGACCAACAATTGGACCGACTCGATCACAGTGGTGGTGGCCTGGATGTCAAGATATGTTTTATATGAGATGTGGGAGTTCAAATTCAACACCGAGGTGGAGTTGGCCAATTGGTTGGAAAAGGACGAATGGGACGACACATTGGAACTGGTGGTGGAAATGGAGATGTTCCTATTTCTGAACGACAAGGTTCTGGATAATCTTTCCATGATGGATGTGGAATCTAGCACGAGAACCACTTCGACGGGTTCATGAAACTTTTCACTGGACTAATAAGAGTCCAAGACGCGTAAGTCGAAAGACGGGGAGATTAAGGAGGAGACGGTTGTGCGATTGGAACACTAGATGAAAATTTTCTCGCTCTAGGTGGTGGTCGCTTGAGTCGATATCCAACATGGAGAGCGCTACTGGGGAAATAGGTTTTATATGAACCAAGTGTAGCACGACACAACCCTCAGTACATCGCTGCGCACTGCTGCTTAATATGCGGTGCAGTCGTCGTCGCACCAAGAAAACGGTCTAGAGCTTATTCATCTTCTATTTTTATGGCATTGCCAGCTCACCCTCAGGAACCGGTTAAAAATAACCCAATTTCAGGGAATGGTGGAAACCGCGGATGGGGCCAGAATGGGGCAAATGGATGTGATCTCCGTTCCAATTGTGGTGCCCCCGTCGCTTCCTCGGTGCTCCCATCTCGCAAATATACTTCACAATGGATCTACACTTGACCCATAGATTCTCTGGCGTTGGCAATGTAGGGGACTTGGCAACTGGGGATATCAAGCAGTGATGGTGGAAATTTTCAAACCTTCCTGATTCGGTTAAATTCGAGCATGAGATTTTCTCCCAAAGCAGATAATGTGGAGCATTTCGTGTAGAGAGATACGAGCTCCAATTGCAAGTTGGGTTTCCAAACCTTCGAGGGTTGGGGAACCTTATTTCATGTGGAACGAATTGCGCTCATTGTTAGCGGTGTTGGAGTTTCATCCAGCTCTTCCGTTGCGTCTATCTTGGGCGAAACCATTTGCTTCGAAGGTGTGACTAACGCACTGTGCTGCTTCGACCGAACTTTAATTATTATGAACTGACTGCAAACAGAAAGGACTCCAGGTCATACGAACGAGATTGACACCTTGAGCCCCCGTATATGGCGCTCGTAGAACTTAGGTCGATCGGTGCATTTACCTCTAGAGAGTAATTTGTAGAACTCAGATCTGACTAGGTCAGGTGCGCTAGTGCGGTTTTGGCGGTGGTCTCCACTTACTAGTGAATAATCTAATATTTAGCCAAGTCATCACCAATTAGCGAAAGAAGCTAGATTGCGGCGGTTTCTCGAAACAGTTCTGGCTGTGCCAACGCCCATATCCGAGACTGTATTCTCTTAGCTGTCTGACATGTTTGGCAAATATTATCTTATGTAGGCGAGCTCTTTTTTCTTGGATATTGCGGACGCGGAATCTGAATTCCGAGACCTTTCAACACAGAGAGCATCTTCTGGAGATCTTCCATATGTGATGACAATATTATGGAATGTGTATTTATAGGTCAGATCTTGGGCTGTAGATCTTGTATCTCGCTGTTTGTGTGTGCATCTGTAGGTAATACACCATTGCATAAGTTACATATAGTTTGAGAGAACTTGCCACGATGTCTTGAGAAAGGCAAAAACCTTATTATCTCTGAATACTGCAAGGCATACCCTTATTCTCGACAAGGCTGGAGTGTTTGTAAGGGTTGCTGAACGAACTAAAGACGCATCCTACAAAAATCACATCCACCACTGATCATCATATGTGCCAATGCGATACATCACAGCCGGCTTCGATTTAACGTCACTAAATATCGGAAATCGGCTATTCCAGATCGTTGAGGCTCAGATGTCACTATTTTTAATTTCGTGTCTCAGATGGTATTTTTAGAGCATCTAAACAACCCGGTCTGATCCATGATGACCTAGGCGAGACGCAAGCGAGAAGAGTGTTTGAGGCTTGGTGGTCCAGGTTGTGATTGACCATATCGTCGGATTCAACATGTGGCTCACTGAAAGCTTATCTACGCCAAAAGGTTTCTTCGTTATCTGCATGCCAGGCCCTTGAAAATTAGCCACTTCTTATGTGAGAGAACGTTTTCTCAGCTGTTCTCGCAGTATCAAAATAGCCTCTATCACACACTAAACACCATTCGATGCAACCATGAGCTAGTAATAAGCGCCGGTTGCAAACCTTCTAATGGCCTTCCTTGCATCTCTCTGATGCTAGTCCTTTATAATATTTTTCGCCTAAGAGGACTTGTCAATGTGATCGGTCACATTACAAGAAATATACAGCGACATGAGCTGTTTACGATCAAATATTAAAAGCATGAAGTAGGTGTATGTGTATTACAAAAAGAGGTAAAAAGTGTTAATGTAGAAAAGACAATTCACTAAAGTACGGAAACTAAACTGCCTCAGAAACGCCATTATAACATACAAAGACCCCGGTAATTACCATATTCCTCTATAATATGGGTTGCTCTACGCGTGTAGCCCGGTTCATGGCGCTAAAGTATGCAGCACGTTCACAATGTGTTATATAGATACATGCAAAGAATGCTATTCAAACACCCGTTATAGAAGTAGTTACTATCTGAATGTGGGCCATCTGGTGGCTGACCCATTGTGAATGTGAGTGTTGCAGTGAAGAGCCATAACGGGATTAACTTTCTTTCCATCTGGCAGCTACATTGAGATAATTCAGTGCATTTCTGTTTTCTTTGAGAATCCACCATCTGACACACTCGCTCACTCACTCAATCATCCTCTCCACCACACAATCATTCTCTTCACCACACACTCACCCTCTCCACCGCACACTCACCCTCTCCACCACACACTAACTCTCTCTCTACACTGCAACTCTGCAACTCTACAACACTACTACTGCTCCCGTCATACGCTGACCTACTGCACATCTGCAAGCCTCATCAACCCACTGTAATGGAAGGTCGTGCACAACAACCAGCTTCCAAAATTCTTCTGGAAGTCAGCCTGAATTCCATATGAATAATGGCAAAAAAGTAGTTGGTAGCGGCTGGTTTCTTTAGGGTGAAGCTATCTTTTGTTGAAGTGTTGCCAGGATATTGTTCTGAAAAGTCACAGCTCCGGAGATTAGATATTTTCCAGCGCCACTTGACAAGTAGAGGCGGCTAAATTGGTGAAATATTATTTTACATATTATCTACAGGACCTGGGGTATTTTCGCTAAACTTACCGTGAAGAACTCTTCGAATCCATTTTCCTGGCCATTCAGGAAGGTGTTGAAATATAGACATCGATTCTCCTTGTGAAAAATATCACTATTATTCACCTCCAGATCTCTCCTCCCGCAGCATATAAATCTTGTGTTATACCAATATTACCACATTTCATTCATTATTCCCATATATTTGATACCTCCCAGTGCTCCAACTATCATTTCCACACATTTCATTAGACTTATTACACATATCATTAGACCTTATTGCACATACCCATAATTATCACATACATAACTTATCATGAAATCGGCTAATTATCGACAAAATTCATTTGTTCCCACTCGTCCGTCTCCCCTTTCCAGTAACACTGGTGGGCCCATATCCCGCTTCTCCAGCCCCTTGGCGACCTCCAACGTCCATAAAAGAAGAAGCAGAGAACATAATAGTGTATCCGAGCCACCAGAAGATGTCAGATCCAAGGAAGAACAAGAAGAACAAGAAAATATACCAGAAGTAGTAACAAAGAAGAGAATAAAGAGCGTGGATGTTAGCCATGTCCTTGAGACTCCAAACTTGACAGAAGATGTCGCCATAAAGAGTGTCTTTGAACTGGACCCCTCCGATGAGGATGATGAACTAGATGAATACGAAGAAACGAACTTACCGCCGGAATTTTTAAACCGTTTGAGGACTTTTCCGTTGTTCAAAACTGCTCCAAAGTCTTTCCACACAAGCGTGGCTGCAAGATTGAAGTTGGTTCAGCACCATGCTCATGAATATATTGTGCGGGAAGGTGAACTGGCGAAGGCCATGTACTGGATCTTGAAAGGAACCGTGGGTGTCACGTCAATGGATGGGGAATCCATATATGCCGAGTTGGCAGCTGGGAGTTTCTTTGGAGAAATAGGGATCCTATTCAATAGACCGAGAACTGCAACGGTTGTTTCCAGGACAAAGGTCTTATTGGGTGTCTTGACAGCAGAGGCTTTGAATACGGTATTGCCTGGATTTCCTGCTATCGAAAGAAGAATCCGTGATGAAGCACAGGAAAGACTAGCGATGCAAGACAAGAGAAAGAGAGCTGCGTTGCCTTCATTGGCATCGGTTAGAAACCATAGACATAGTGTTGTCAGGGTCAATTCAGCGGGTATTGCTGCTTCCGCCATGGCAACGGCTGCTGCGCCAGTTCCAGGACCTTCTCTACCGCCAATATTATCAAGTGACGTTGACTATACCGCTGCTCCAGGGTATGAATTTTTTCAGTATGAAAATGCAGGTGCCCTTAACTCGATATCATCTGGTATTTCCAGACAATCTACACCACAATTGCAAGACAATGTTGATGCATCGATTTCCACAAGAGATTTCTTGCAAAACTTACCGATATTCCAGACGCTAAACCCAGCTATAATTCATGAATTGGCTTTGGGGGTAGAGCCTCAACATTTGGAAGCATTCGAGTATGTTTTTCATAAGGGTGATTCGGGCAGAGATATATATTTTGTGGTAGCTGGAGAAGTAGAAGTCATCGAGCCTTCCAATGAGATTACTGTTAACAGGGTATTAGCAAGACTAGGACCAGGTCAGTATTTTGGTGAAATGTCGTTCGTGAATTCACTAGATTCTGATGATAGATCTATTAGAAGCGCTGATATTCGTGCCGTTTCTTCCACGGACTTGTTAGTGGTCAAAAGTGGCAAATTAGAACTTTTGATCAAACGATACCCAGAGGTTTGTGAAGATTTTAGAAGAACGGCAGGTGTGAGATGTGCTAATAACTCTTCATCTGGATCATTGAAAGATGAGACTACGACCAATGGCCGTATTACTGTCAGCTCGCTAGTTTCTCCCCCATCTGTCGAGGAGAGTCTATTCACTCAATGGAGTTTTGATCAAAACGTCGATAACCATGGCAAGATTTCTAGATCCGTTTCTCCAGTTACATTTGATTCACCATTGGGTTCGCCAAGGATTGTTCCGATTAGCTCTGCAAATTCCCTATTCACATTTGGAGATTCTAACCTGTTCTCGGTAGTTCCAAGGAAAAGAAACCAGTCTTCTCCAGGAGTCTCTCCTTCTGTGGGTCCATTGAGTCCTTCCACTTTAGACTGCCCTTCAAATTTGTCACTATCGATGCCTCCATTGAATCCAGTGCTCCCACCTATTAATAATTTCCAAAATTCAAAGCCACAATTCCATCAATCATTTCAATACGTCCCACATGCTAAAAGAATGAGGTTGGCGAGCGTGGGCGGAGCTAGAAGAAAATCTTCTGTTCTAAGCACAGGTCCATTACCCGATAGAATAGTTATCCGTATGTTTGGATACCTCCTGTTGCCTCAATTGATGAAGTTGAGACTGGTCTGTCGTAGATGGAGACAATTGTTGCACGTTGCACCAGGGTTGTTCGATAAATTAGATTTGACACCTTGGAATACATGCATAAACGACAAAGCATTGATCCAAATAACTGATTTCGTTGGAACAAGACCTTCGGTAATTGATTTGTCGGATTGTTTTCATATAACCGATGAAGGTTTCAGTTATTTGGTTAATGAGATTGGTATCGGGGGTCAAATTAAAGTTATTCGAATGAGATCTACCTGGGAGGTATCTGCTATGGCTATAATGGATGTTGCAGTTCAATCTGTCGGAAAATTTTTAGAGGAAATTGATTTATCCAATTGCCGTAAGGTAAGAGATGATGTGGTGGAAAGATTGTTAGGTTGGAATGATGCCATTCCCAAGGAAAAACGGGAAAAGGATTATGGGTTCACTAAAGACTATGGTGCCTTCGGTGCTCCTATGCCAGAAATGGAATTATTTGATGGTGGAGACTCTTCGACCTCGGCCATTGGCTGTAAGAGATTGAAGAGATTGAATCTTGGTTATTGCAAACACTTGACAGATAAGACAATGTATCATATTGCCTTGCATGCTAACGAAAGATTGGAATCTTTGAACCTCACGAGATGTACTACCATCACAGATGCAGGGTTTGGATATTGGGCATATCAGCCATTCCCAAAATTGAAAGAATTGACCTTGGCAGATTGCACCTTTCTTACAGATAAAGCAATAGTATCCATCGCCAGCGCTGCAACAAACTTGGAAAAGCTAAGCTTGAATTTTTGTTGTGCGTTATCCGATGTTTCTATTGAAGTGTTATGCTTGGGGTGTCCAAATCTCAGACAATTGGATATATCATTTTGCGGAAGCGCTGTGAGTGACTCATCTCTTGTCGCCATTTCATTACATTTGAGAAATTTGGAGGTATTGAATTTGAAGGGCTGTGTCCGAGTTACCCGAGCCGGTATTGATGCGTTATTGAGTGGATGTAGTCCACTTCGGTACATCAATGTTTCTCAATGCCGTAATGCTCATATATATCCTGGTGGTATATTGGCTCAGCAGTTTTCGGTTAAACCTGGAACAAGATCCGCATTTGTCACAGCTGGATCGTTTCAACGTGTTGTTGAGATTGTTTTATGAATTTCTGTATTTTTGGGACTATTTTTTAATTATTTGCATCTTTCACTTCTTCAAAGTATTTTTATTAAGTTTTTTTATTCCTGGTTATTTATTTATATTTTGTATTATATGTCCCAAGGTTGTTCCCTTTTGGTATCATTACACGCTATCATTTGAATGTGGGTATTATAAAATTTGTTAAGGTGGATTTAATAAAGGGTTTTCTATTAATGGTATAACTTTTGTAAGATCTTCAAACCGCTGTCCGGTAGTGGTTTAGTCTACATAGAAGAAAAGCAAGAAAATATAATTAAACGTTCCTCTTCGGAAAATAGTTCCAGCAAAAGCAAAGAGGAAAAGAATTGAAGGTACGCTGGTTTAGCTAATAAGGGTGATATCTTCATCATCAGTGTAGTTGACTTGAGCTAAAGATACTTGATTATCATCAAGATCATACACAACATAAGCACTTCTCAAAAACTCGTCACCCAAGATGATTGGATTATTCCCAGTGATTGGATTCAATCCTAAAGCACAGTCACTTGCAGTTGTTCCATCAGAATATACAAGTCCGAGAGAAAATTGGCTCAAAGGAGCTTTAATGGTCAGGGATCCAAAATTAAAAGATAGGAATTTTGTGGAGGTGAAACTTGAGCATGCTCCAACGTAATAGCCAAGCGATTTGTTGTATTGGAACTTGAGACCATTTCCAATGGTTGTAATTGCAGAACTTGGAAGATAAACTAAAGTGGTTCCAGAATCCAATACGGCAGGAGCGTTGATCAGAGCTGTACCAGTTCCACCACCAATGCTCTTCAAGTTAATTTGTAAATAAACATATTCGCCAGAAGTCTTGACAATGGGGTATGTGGTCAAGGAGCCACTGTATTTAGCGTTATCAATAGCACCAAGAAGAAGTGATCCAGATGAAGCAGTAGGACTATTCAAGTAGAGAGAGTAGGCAGACTTGGAAATAAGACCAGCATTTTTCACAGCAGATGGAAAATTATCATAAACAGAAGTGGTAGCCTCTAACAATGGGTAACCAATTCCGAATACCCCAAAAGAAACATCAGTTGATTCTGCAACGGCAAATTGGAAGTCGTTAATATCATGACTTCCCAAATGGTATACATCAGTACCATAAGTCCCAGTAGCATAAGATTGATCCAAATAAGAAATCAGGAAAGGAGTCCCTAAATTTTTGAAGGTTGATGACCCGCTCTCATCAAAAGTTCCGTACTCTGCGTCTGCGTTAGAATCAGTTTCAACCCATAAGTCAGAAGAGCCAGTATCAAGTAAGACACCAATCGTCTGGACAGGAGTTCCAAGAGTGACATCTGCCATATAAAATGTCTGCTCATTATGCAACTCAATTTCATTGTCATCTCTCTTTAATAAGAAAGCACCTTCGGCACTGGTTGCGTTAGTTATCAGAGCACCTCTTTTGACTTGAAAGTCAAGTTTGATAAAATCGACACCCTCTGTTAAAGAGGTATCTGGAATTGGTGTTGCATTTGCAACAAGCGAAATAGCCAATGTGAGGAGAACCTTGAGACCGATCATTTTTAAATTTGGAAATTATTATTGAAATGTTTAAAGACATGTTATCGTTGGTTGTGGAGAGAAATAATGGCTCTTTAAATAATTTTCGTTATAATAGAAACGAAACTGAGAAACAATGGAAATTATCATTTCCTAATTGGAAGCTTATCAACATTCCCCCTTTTCAGTTTATTGTGTCATTGTCAGCGGTGGATAAATTCCAGTTGAGCCATACATCTGCAACGCAATAGTGATGCAACAACAACTCAAAATCGTCTCGAGAACCCTCAGAGTTTTAGAAATATTGCTAACAACGCTGAGTTGAAAACCCCAACTATATATCATAGATCATAAAAAAGCTTCAAGAAGTCGAGCTGATGATTCTTGTGAATTTTAGCTGTTGCAATTCAAAAAATACTTGGCTTTTAGTTTTGACTCCACAATTTTAAGATTTCATCATCAACAATAGCCGGTTTGGACATCAATGTGTTTCTATTAAACGGCTCTGATATACCCCGTAACTGAAAAGTTCTGTTGCACTCTAAATGCCATCCGCATCAAGCAGCACAGATTTGTCGCGAATGATATCGTGGTAGAAAAGTTTCTTCGCCGCGCATTGAATAATATATATAGATAGTTATATAGAAGGTGATTGAGCTTGTAATATTTGGCATTATTCATAGTTCATAGAGAATTCTGACTGAAATCGGCATCCTACTTCTCTCCTTTCCTTGACATGCTGCATCAATGCAACAGAACAATGCTCTGCAGCAGGGAAATGAAGTGGCTCCGAGAAACCTACTTGAACAAGCAAGAGCACCATTGCAAGTTGATTGTCTTGGTAGTCTTTTCTTTGTTTGTTTCGGACATGGATTGCTATAGTGACACGTCAGAGCCATCCCATCTGATGGACAAGATGCAGGTCCTTATCGCTGAATGACATATCACAATGCACTCAATCACGCCAATTAAACATTGTTTCTATTTAGTCTCGTCCGTGTTGAAATGAGTCAAATGGGATCATTTCTTTGCTGAAATTTGGTTCTGATTTTATTCAAGTTCCTCGCTGTTACATATATAGCTCTTGGATATGGGACGCAGTAGCACCTGCTTGGCTTTATACTTTAAATTACCATTTCTTGGGTCAGTGGCATTCTAGATCTCAATTATCCATTCACAGAAACAATCGAAGGGATGTTAGGTATGTCTAGGCAACGAAAGGTATTTTGAGGTATTATTTCAATATAAAGTTTATATATACAGGCTTGCCATGTGAAAGACCCAATTACATTCTTTCTCTTCTATTAATACGCAACAAGGTGAAGTTATTGTACAATATTAGGTCACAATTGAATGATATAATATCCTTCAACCATGTAAACCGTATCTCTGATCCCAACATTGACTTGTTCTAGTCTCCTATCCTCGAACAAATAAACTTGGACATACATCTACATTGACCAACGTGAGTAGCGAAAATGACGAAACAGGTAACAGTTCAGAGTTCATTATTAATATTTTGTAATGCAGAGGGATCCTGTTGCCATCGTATATGGCACCGCATCTAGAAGACTTCGAGTAAGGGAATACTTCTACAATCAAAACTCGTAATTCTATTGCTCCCCAGAGCCAGGCTACTATGCAGATGTAATCCCCTTGATAGTGCACAGAATAACCCATCAGATTCTGGCAAAGATCGAACTTCTCTTGAAAAGGGCTCCGACGATTGATGATCCAGGTGTTTTCTCGATGTAGTGGGTAGTAAAAAAGCTAGAGTGAAACAAGTAGAAATGTCAGTTATCAACATCACTAGAACCTACAACATTGCCAGAACAAACAATTAGTCAATAAATAAATAGTTTAAATTAAAAACAAGCAAACGAGGAAAACAGACACCATCTTTATCTTGAGCGAAATAAATATGAGAAACCATGAAAAACATGAATCACTAATAAACAGAAATATAGTTATCAATTCTGTTCTTTTGGTTTTGAGCAATACATTCGGCAATCCAGGTGATGTTTCTAATTTCTTGTTCTTTTGATTTGATCCAAGCCCAGATAGCAGAGAGGGTGAATTGTTGAGTGAAGGCATTCTTACAGTTTTGCATCTCAATCAAATAGAACCAATCCTCTAAGGTCTTGTCAGAAGTGTTTGTGTCGAACAAATTCTTGTATTCACCAATGTCCTCAATGGTGTTCTTTATTTGTTCGATGTCTTCAGAAGAGGCCAAGGCATGATGTTGAACAGGGTATAATTTACCGAAGGATGGGAACAACTTCAACTTATCCTCGGAGGAAAATTCCGGGTTGTTCAACGAGTTCAAACTGATATTTATAACTCTTCTATCAGCCTCGAATTCTAATAACTTTTGCATAACTTCCTTGGCTGGAGAGGAGAACTCTGCATCAATGAACTTGTAAAAGTCTTCCAAGTAAGCCTTGTACAAAGTGTTTCTGATAATTTCAATGTTCAAATCGTCCAAATCGTCAATGGAAAGACAATCCTTGAAATAAGGAGCCAACGGAGTGTCGATTAAAACGGTACCGTACAAACTTTCCAAGTCAGTAGCAATCGACAAGGTAGGCAAGGTGTCGAACCAGCCCAAAGGATGGCATCTTTTGAGGATTTCGGTTCTATCTCTCTCATGGATGGTACCTGTGATCATCAAGGCCACATTGTCAATCATATAACCATAGGTGATGTAATCCATGAACTTGGTCAAGGGCTGCACCGACTGGGATCTCAAGTAATTGAAGTCTCTGTACAAGGTCTCGCTCATTTTCTCTTGGATGGCGGAAGTGGACAATTGGCCGCCGACATTGGCCAAGAAATTACCGTAATCCGTGGCACTCAATTGCAATTTCAAGTCATCTAAGGTGTCACATTGGGTCAAGTTAATGTATTGATTGGACGACAACAATCCATTTCTGTAGCCTCTAACAACCCCCTCGATATATCCGAAATCAATGTTAAAGAATAAGCCCTCCATTTTCTCTCCGAGTTATCTAATGCCGAGATTGATGTGGCCAGTTAATTGGTTCATATAGTTGAAGATAACTATCTTGACGTTCGGTGTAGTGAAGTGCGAAACACAATGTGTGGTGTGCCAGAGGTGGGTCAGATGGTGAGGTGTTGTTTTTTCAATATATCTATTCTCTTTTTGTGTTAATTTGAAACTATATTAAAGATTATGTTTACAATTAATATAAATCGTTTGAATTCTTGTCCAATCTCTCTCGTCTCTTGTGATGTCGCAGTCTTATCAGAATACGTGCTTTTACCGATCGACTCCATAGACAACTCACCATATAAGCAATAAAATGTACCATTTAATGGGAACTATAGATTTAGCTATTTGTGGAATCTTGTCGAAATGTCGGAAAACGTAGAATTATTGTTGGACATATTCAAAACTGACTTGGATGCCCAGACCTTGGAGCTATTATCCGACAAATTTCTCCATGACGAGGCCTTGACCTATTTGGAGTCTCTTTTGGACAATGAACATTTACTCTCTACATCGTATATCACCCCTTCGACCGATTTGGAGCCAAATAATAAGGATATCAAGACATTGGGCGAGGAAATCGCCGAACTCGATCTGTATCAGCGAGAAATCAATACAAACTTGCAAAAGATCACGAGTGAGAACACCGATTTGATCTTGGATTCGAGAGACGAGTTGAACCGGTTCCAGATTGAGTTCAATAGCTCCTTCAAACAGAAGGTGGAGGAGATGTTGGTTGATTTGGAGACGAAGAAAGAGACAGGTCCCACGGAGGACGAGATTAACGAACATGTAGCCCATAATGCCGTGGACTCTGACGATTTGACAGACATCATCAATATGAAGGCGAAATTGCTAGAAAATATGGATACTATAACCGATTTGTTGGAACTACCTACCTTATTGAAATTGTGCATTCTACAGGGGAATTACCAGGAGAGTTTGGAGATCTCTTTACACATTAATAGATTGTACATCAGATTCCCGGATTCTGTGATCATCAAGAAGATAGAGTCGATGATTTCGCAGGAATTGAACGTTATGTTAAAGGGATTGGTCAAATTATTAAACACAAATCTCAAGCAAACTGCCATAATAAAGATCTTCCAGATCTTGAGGAAACTCCATCCATTCAACAAGATGCCGAGCGATTCGAGAACGAAGAACCTCAAAATCATATATCTCAATTCGAGATCCAGATTCATCAACAACGAATTGTCGTCGTTGACGCCGTTGAAAAGCCGCAACATCGAGAATTACTTGAAGAGATCGATCGAGGTGATCAGGGAATTCGGGTTCAATTCGATCATTGTGTACCAATCGATCTTTCCCGACATAGATCTCACCAAGAGACAGGATTCGTATCTCTACAACTTCATAAAGAACATCATGCAGAACCTCATGGGCATTTTGGTGGAGAATTTCGGCAAATTAGAGGAATCTTCACTCAGAGACGGCTTGATACTCCAATTGATCTATTGTTCGCAATCGTTATCGAGATTTGGCAGCGAATTCCAGAACTTGGTGCTATACGAATTGGTGGACAAATACCACATCATAGAGGATTCCGACTGGTTACGTGGGATTAAGAAACAAAGAACTTTGGGTAAAGGGTTACGAGCTTAAATAATAAACCAATGACATTACCGTTGTAGCAACTGTTGTAACATTATGCATTATACACGCGCGACAGTGGTTGCAGAGCTTACCCGCCCCACCACTGAAATTTGCTATACTAATAAAGATGTCTAAAACGATTAATTAGTGTTCATCATCCAAACATAGCAGACACCTATAACGGACGGAAGTGAGTCAATTGTTGGGTACAGAGATCAATTGAGACGAACGATTGTTGTTTTGTGGTAATTGTGTTCTTTTGGGAAAATGAGTGTGAGTATATGTTTTGCTATTGCAATGGTGAATGAATATTAATTATTAGACTGAGAAATTAGGGCCTCCTCCGGGCTCTCAAGGGAGAGGATATAAGTCTCCAGTAGAACAACCGGCTGCAGGAACCACCAATCTCGAGAAGTTCAACGATCAGACGGCGACTCTGAATGCTAAACAGGACCTGAAGACGAAGACGGATAATCTCATTGACAAAAATGGCGGCCATTTCAGAAATAATGACGAGGTGGCTTTCCAATGGGAGAAGATTGCTCCTTGGAACACGAAATCCACGAAGGAAAAGTTGGATCCCAGACATAACAAGATGGTGGAGAGCTACATCATGGACCATTTCTACAGCGATTGGTATTCGAATTGTTCGTTGGTGATTGGAACGTGTTTCTTCTCCTGGTTAGTGGCTAGAATGAATTGGGGGTTCCTCGGCTTGGGGTTCGTTTTTCTCTGTACAAACTCCGTCTACAGATCGGATTTGAGAAGATTCAATAGAAACATCAGAGATGACATGACCAGAATGGCTGCTGTCGAGAGATTGGAGAATGAAAGCGAGACCATGGAATGGTTGAATTCCTTTTTAGCCAAGTTCTGGGTCATTTACATGCCTGCTTTATCGGAGACTGTTATGACAGAGGCCAATAAGGTTCTTGTTAACTCTGCTCCAGGTTTTGGTATCGATGCCTTATCTTTGGACCAATTCACCCTTGGTACCAAGGCTCCTAGAGTCGATAGCATCAAATCCTACACCAAAAAGGGTCCAGATCACATTGAGATGGATTGGGCTTTCCAATTCACACCAAACGATACTGGTGACATGACTGCCAACGAGATCAAGAAGAAGATCAATCCTAAGGTCGCTCTTGGTGTCAGAGTTGGTAAGGGTTTTATTTCGAAGAATTTACCAATTTTGGTCGAAGATATGTCGTTCACTGGTCGCATGAATATCAAGATGAAGCTAAGCAACAACTTTCCTCATATTAAGATGGTGAGTGTTTCTTTCTTAGAGCCTCCTACTATCGATTATGCCTTGAAACCAGTCGGTGGTGATACATTCGGTCTTGATATTATGTCCTTGATCCCTGGTTTGAGTTCATTTGTCAATTCGTTGATTCACTCTAACTTGAGACCAATGTTATATGCTCCAAACTCTCTCGATATCGATGTGGAAGAGATCATGGCGGCTCAATCCAACGACTCCATCGGTGTTGTTGCTGTCACGATTAAGAATGCTCAAGAACTCAAGGGTGACTCTCCAGATGGTCTTATGGATCCTTATGTCAACTTGTTTACTGATCTTAACCCTGCTGCCAAACAGTCAACTGATATAAAGACTGACATTAGAAGCCCTATCTGGAACGAAACTAAGTATATCTTGGTCACCTCCTTACAACAACAACTTAACTTGGGGGTTTGGGACTTCAACGATAATGCAGATGACTCGCTTATTGGAAACATCCAATTTCCATTGGCTGATTTGTTACAGAAGGAAGTTCATGAAAATATCTCAACTACAATCAGAAATGCCGATAAGAAAACAGGTAAGCTTAATTATGAGGTGAGATATTTCCCGGCTTTGGAAGCTAAGAAGCTTGAGGATGGTACCAAGGAAACGAATCAAGATTCTCAAGTTGGTATCTTGAAATTCACCTTACACGAAGGTCGCAAATTTGATACCAGTTCCTCTATGATTGGTTCTTTGAACCCATATGCTGAGATATATCTTAATGATAAGTTGATCGAGAAGACCAGAACTTTGAGAAGGACCAACGAACCAACTTGGGGTACTACTTTTGAGTTATTGGTTACTGAGCAAGCAACAGCACAAATTCATATCAAGATATTTGATGCCATTGGGATCACTACAGATCCGCTTGTTGCGGAGTACAAGGGATCTCTTGAAGAAATCATTTTCCAATCAGCGCAAGAGAATGATTGGTTTGAAATTGAACCTCAAGGTCAATTAAGAATCTCTGCAGGCTGGAAAGCCATAGGTTTAAGTGGTATCTCAAGCGAATCTCAATTTGTTCCCTCAATTGGTGCTGTCAGATTACATTTGAGAAAGGCTCAAGACTTGAAGAATCTTGAAGCCGTTGGTAAAGTTGATCCTTATGTCAGAGTTTTGTTAAACAATAAATTGAAAGCACAAACTATCATTCATCCAAACACAATGAACCCTGACTTCGACGACGTCTTTTACTTGCCAATTGCTACTGAGAACCAGCACATTACTTTGCAAATAATGGACCACGAGGATGATGGTAAGGATAGAGCTCTTGGTTCTAGAGATATCTCTGTTAAGAAGTTGTTAAAAAAGAATGACAATGGTAACTATTTGGCTTATGATGGTGCTGGAAAAGTTATTCAAAAGGAAGTTAACTATAGAAACCTGGTCAAAGGATCTATATTCTACTCCATTTCCTTTTTGCCAAGTATTCCAATGTATACCATCACCGAATTAAATAGATTGGAGACTGCAAAGGAAGAGAATGAAGCCAGAGAAGCCAAGAGAATTGAGGAAGATAAGAAAATGGAAGAATTATACAAGAAGAACCCTAAAGATTATGAATGGGTTGAAGAAGAGGAAGAAGTTGATCAAGAAATCCAAAAGCAAATTGTTCCTTTGGAAAAAGCAACTGAGTATAAATCAGGAAATCTTCTCATTCATGTATTGAAGGCAGAATTTGCTAAACCTGATTGTTATTTACACATCTTATTTGACAACTTTTCTTATCCGTGTTATACATCTACCAAGGCCCAAGGTCGTAAGATTTCCATCTCAGATATCAGTGAGTCCTTCATCAGGGATTTACCAAACTCGAAGACTATTTTCAGAGTTGCCAAGAGTGGTGTTGTTACTGATGAGGGCCAAGTTTATCAAGAGAGATCTTTTAGTACTTTAGGCTTGTTGAATAAGGCTTACAAAGAACCAATCACCCTTGATCTTGGAGTATCTGCAGTGACTGTGCAAGTGGAATTCATACCGACAGCTGTTAGAATAGCCCCATTTGATACTGTTTTAGATGTGGGTAGAGTTAAATTGGATGTGATCAGTGCTAATGGATTAGTTGCTTCTGATAGAAACGGAAAATCTGATCCATATGCCGTCATCGTGATGGAAGGAGTGCGTTTATTTAAAAGTGACAAGATCAAGAGAACCTTGGATCCGGTTTGGAATGAATCAACAGAATTTCCAATTCCATCCAGAACTAGATCTAAATTATCGGTAGAGGTGTACGACTGGGATATGGTCGATGATGATGACTTCTTAGGTAGAGGAGAAATTGACCTTTCGCAGTTGGAGCCTCAACAGCCATCCGAATTCGACGTTAAATTGGACTCCCAAGGGACAGTCAAATTCAGAGCTACATTTGTTCCAGAATATATCAGACCCAAAATAGCGGCCGCTGGTATGTCACTCATAGATTTTGGAGCCGTTACTGGTGCCCTTGGGGATGTTGCCAACGTGGCTGGGGCTCCTGTGGAAGCAGTAACAAATGTTGCTTCTGCTGGTGTAGGAGTCGTTGGAGGAGTCGTTGGGGGAGTCGTTGGAGGAGTGGTTGGAACTGTAGTCGGGAATGGAAAAAGCGCATCATTGTTCAAGTCTGTTGTTGGATTGAAAAAATCCAAGTCGTCAAGTCCAGAACATGATACTTCCTTTTCCAGTCAAAATGACACTCAATCTATAACAGATAACCAGTCAACCGCAACCCCATACACCAACGACTTGCAAAGTCTCAGATCCGGAAAGGTTACCGGGGACAACTCGTTTTTGGCTCCACCAAGTATCAACCATCATAGACGTGTTCTTAGTGACGCTACAGACGTCAGTAGTTTTGTTGGCAGCGTCAACACTGGTGATGTCATTCCTGGAAGAGTCACAGTTGTGTCTGGTTCAGGATTCGGATCTTCTCAATTACAAGTCAAGGTCCAATTGGCATCTACTTCTAGGGGTAAGGACTTATATAAGACTAGATCCATTAAGGCCAATGGAGATAAGTTGTTTAAATGGAATGAATCTGTTCCGTTTAAGGCTACACCAGATACTTCTGTGATCTTTTCAGTCAAGGAACATCACACATTCGGCAAATCCAGCGAAGTTGGTGAAGGCAAAATCCAATTGAGCGAAGTATTGGGTAATACAGAGGATATCACTGTTGATGTTGAAGGAAAGGGTACTTTAGTGGTTAACTTCAAGTATGTCCAACTTCATTAGAGGGGTAGTAATGTAATTATAGACAGCAAGGAAAAATGAAAATGTGTTGTGCTAATTTTGTTTGTTTATTTAAATTTGAGTTAGATATATTTTATCAACGGACATTCATTGGTTTACAGTATTTCTGTAGCGGAATGTTTCAATTTTTTAAAATCGGTTTTAATAATATATACTATCTATCTAAAAATGCGAAGTAAATATTTTTGAATAATCTAACTTCCGATTCGCCACATGAAAAATCAATTGTTAATGATGAAAGGATTGGTTTATATAATTGGATCTTCTAAATCTAAGTTATCTTTAGAATATTTACAAGCTTATAATCCCAGCGTTAATTTAAATAATATTAAAATATATAGATAAAAATATTTATCTCTAGGATAAGGATTTGATTCATTTGCACCCAATAAGCTACATTTGTCTACTTCTGGTAAGTAGACATAAGTTTCATAAACATATTTTCCTTTCTCGTAATCCATTATTTTATATAATTTACCATGCTCTTTATATAATTGTAATATTTTTTCTATGTGATACAGTATTTTTTAGCTATTACATATAAATTATACTCCGGTAAAGTTATATCTTCTATAGGTATATCGCTATTAAACAATACGTAATTCAACATTTTAATATATATGATATTGTATTTAATATTTTCGTTTAAACTTTTATTGCAGTCATATTTTATTTCGTTTCTTGTGTATAGCAAGAAAAAATTATGTTTCGCAATTAAAAATCCGTATTTACAATAACTTGTATTTACTAGTTTAGATAAAACAAGATTATTTATCACTCCGTTGTTATAGCATATTCTAGCTGCATCGTAGTTATTAATTATTTCGGATTTAGTGAAATTTCTATATTTTATAGTTTCTATATTATCGTAATCGGTTTCATTATAATATGGTTCGCCAAAAACATCTACTTCATTTAAATTATTAAACACATTGAAATGTCTAAAAAAATAAGTGTTATTGACATCATAACTATATTCAGCTGTTTCAATGTATTTGTATCGTTCTAAATATAAAGCTAAACTGTACGCTTCTTTAGACAATTTATTTTTGTAGAGTCATTTAAAACAATAATAAAACTAGTTAATTCATAAAATATTTTGCTAATTAAATTTATACACGTTTGTTTATTAGGAAATATAAAATCATGATAAATTTTATAAAAATTATCTCTTTTATATATATTGTACGCTATTAGCGAATCGCTAATATTTTCATATTGATCAATAGCTATTTCGATAGATTTTAAAGCGAATTGTTTGTTTCTTAATGAGCCTGTATACATACAATAACTAATTTCGTCGTCTTCATAGTCCTGTATATTCTCATCAAAAAATTCTAAATATCCATAATAAGCTAACTTATTCATTATATACTATTATATACGAATTATAAAAATATCATATAAAATGATAATTATAATATTCTTTACTTTCGTCATAGCACTTACGTCATAGCAACTTCCCCATGTTCATACCATCACGTGAGGATGGAGAAGAAGTACGTGTGTGCACCGACGAGCATTGGATTGTGACTGCGTTTCGAATAAGGAAATTTTCTATTCTCACAATTTCTGCGTTCTCACATCTACTGCTAATTAGCCCCCAACTTTGGTTTTGCTACTGTGTGCAATCACCAACACAGTCTCACCGTAGCCCACTGTGGAAAATCCAGTGAGGGAAAATTCACACTGTGGGAACCATAGTGAATTTCCATTGAGTAGTGAAAATTACTTATACAAAAAAAGTGTATAACAAAATTTGTTAGTTAGTATCAATATCAACAAGTATTAGAAATGAGCACCCAAATCGTATGTTAATTAGAAAGATGGAGGATACAAGAGAAGATTATAAGTTCAAGAAAGGGAATAGCGAAGAAATAGACGAAGATGATGGGGGACGAATGGACCTCGAAGTAGGAGTAGAATTCTGATTAAAGTTGAAAACGATATTTGAATTCGAGACTAAGAAAACGTATACAAGACACATCTTTTCTTGGACATAATCTAACTCTGAACCTCCTTTCTTGTTGGAAGTGTTACTAACTGTTTAGGCTCCAAAGTGGTACCAAGCTGAAGACGCTCCAGTCGCTAAACAAACCAGAAAGACTGCTCGTCCACAAAAATTACGTGCCTCGTTAGTCCCAGGTACCGTTTTAATCTTATTGGCTGGTCGTTTCAGAGGTAAGAGAGTTGTTTACTTAAAGAACTTGGAAGACAACACCTTATTGGTCTCTGGTCCATTCAAAGTTAACGGTGTTCCATTAAGAAGAGTTAACGCCAGATACGTCATTGCCACCTCCACCAAGGTTGCTTTAGAAAACGTCGATGTTGCTAAATTCAACGTTGAATACTTTGCCAGAGAAAAGTCTTCTAAGTCCTCCAAGTCTGAAGCTGAATTCTTCAACGAAGAACAACCAAAGAAAGAAATCAAGGCTGAAAGATTAGCTGACCAAAAGACCGTTGATGCTGCTTTATTACAAAACATCAAGAACACTCCATTATTAAAGCAATACTTAGCTGCTTCATTCTCCCTCAAAAGCGGTGACAAGCCACACTTATTAAAATTTTAGATTAAGTTAATTAAAATCGTAAAGAATATTCTGGGTTATTATAGTATAAATAGGTTATGTTTTAATTAAATTTAATTAAACTTTGTTATGGCTCGGTGTAGAGTTTGTGTTATCCATGGTTATTCTACGTGGGTGATTGGAATTCGCTATGAATCCCCTCTCTATTATGGCTATTAAGCTGATGATGGCGAGGAATGCTCTTAATCTATGATGGTGTAAAGGTTTGTCGTGTTGTAACCATCTTGGTTGCCTCTATCAAAGCCATTTAGTTCAAATATAACCATTAACTATTTCCTAGTATGATGATACATGTGATGTGTGGTGTTCAATTTCATAGATGGAATACTTTATAGTGTGATACTGGGAATTTCTTCATTACCATAGCCAATAAGACATTGGTCTCACAGCCACGGCTAACCTCACACTTTCAAACTTTTTTGTCTATTTCAAGAAATTGTCATGCCGAATTACATATTTTCCGCATTAATCTCCTTGTCATTCGCTCAAATACACTATTTGGTCCTATCTTAACCCTACTTAGTGGCGGTGCGGCGTGGATGCAACTCTATTACTGCTGCAGCCATGTCATTGAACAAGTCCACAACGTGCGGTCAACCCAGCGTAAATCCAGGATTACAAGACGATGGAATCATTATAATGATCGAAAAGAAGCTCTTCATCGTCATTGAATCCCAATTTCCCGATTTCACCCTCATCCACCCTTCCATCTCTCTACTCGCCCTCTTCTTACCCTGTCATCTCCAGAAAAAGAAATGGGACGTGTGGCTACCAGCAGACCATGTAAGATTTTTTCTATAGGGAAATTTTTCAGCTTCCTATATATAGCGATGGAGTGTATTTCATTGAGTTTACAGAACTAAGAAACAAACACAATGTCTGCTTCTCTTTTGCCATTAGCTTCTTACAACCTTGCTATCAACCCATACGAGCCGGTTGCAGCTATCGAATACGAGTACCCTGTTACCGTTAGATTGACCTTAGCTGCCATCGACCCAGAGGCTGTTGATGACGATGACAAGCCATCCACTTTAAGAATCTTGAAGAGAACCAAGATTTTCTTGGACGATTCTGACGAAGAAGATGAAGAATACGACGAAGAAGACGAATTAGATGAAGATGAAGAAGAAGAGGAAGAAGAGGAAGCCCCAAAGCCAAAGAAGAACGGTAAGAAGGCTGCCAAGGTCGAACCAGAAGAAGAAGAAGACGAAGAACTCGACTCCGGTGAAGAAGATTTGGACCTTGACTCCGATGAAGACGAAGAAGATGACGTCCAAGAGTTCGTTATCTGTACTTTATCTCCAAAGGTCCAATACCAACAAACCTTAGATTTGACCATCAACCCAGAAGAAGATGTCTATTTCGTTGTCACTGGTTCTTACCCAGTTCATATTACCGGTAACTACATCGAACACCCATACGATGACTCTGATTCTGACGAAGAAGACTTCGAAGACGAATACTCTGACGACGAATACGACTTGACTCCAGATGAAGATGAGATCTTGGAAGGTGAAGACTTCGACTTAGATGACTTAGAAGATACTTCCGACATCGAAAACAAGATCGAAGAATTGGTCGAAGAAGAGTCCTCCAAGAAGAGAGCTGTCGAAGAACCAAAGGAAGAACCATCAAAGAAAGCCAAGAAGAGCAAGAAGGAAGAAAAGAAAGAAAAGAAAGTTCAATTCAACAAGGAATTAGAACAAGGTCCATCTGGTAAGGACGCCAAGAAGGCTGAAAAGGCTGAAAAGGCCGAAAAGGCTCAAAAGGCTGAAAAGAAGGAAGAAAAGAAGGAAGTCGCTGCTCCAGCCAAGGAAGAGAAGAAATTCTCTACCAAGACCTTGACCGGTGGTACTTTAGTCGAAGACAGAAAGGTCGGTTCCGGTGCCTCCGCCAAGACTGGTAACAAGGTCGGTATCAGATACATTGGTAAATTGAAGAACGGTAAAGGTTTCGACAAGAACACCAGCGGTAAGCCATTCGTTTTCTCCTTAGGTAAGGGTGAAGTCATCAAGGGTTTCGATGTCGGTATCACCGGTATGCAAGTTGGCGGTGAAAGAAGAATTGTCATTCCAGCCAAGATGGGATACGGTTCCAAGGCTTTGCCAGGTATTCCAGCCAACTCTGAATTGACCTTCGACGTCAAATTGGTCAGTTTAAAATAAACTGAACGGCTAAAAGAAACAAAGGGACTTTGATTTTGTGTATAAATAAGAGCATAATATATTTTTTCTTATAGAATTTGTGAAAAAAGTGGTGTAGAAGAAAGGAATTAACCGATTCAGCCGACATTCAGCCGCACGTAGACAAAAGAAGGTCAGATCAAGACCAAATAAACGCGAAAATTCCAAATCCTGAAAATATTTCTTATTCTCGATGTATTTCATTCAATTATTTCCATTTTTTACAATTATTTCAACCTGAAAATTGACCTCAATCGGTTCGATGATTGCCGATCTGTCAAATTTCACGCTTAACTGTGTGGTTTATTAGTCGTGTGCAACACATAAGTATACCAATACTCATTGAGTTACAACCAGCAATTCCATAACAAAAAAGAAATACTTCGGTCAAGTTCTCATTCATGGTTCGCTCTCCTTATCCAGATCTAACTCGTATGGGTTTAAGACCCTGTCATCTCAATTGGTAACATGTTCATTCTGTATGGCTAGGAACGACAACAGATGTTCCACACACGACCAAGCAACTCTGTCCATTGACAATTCAAGCCATTACGCGTGTTTTTCTAGTAAATTGTAAGATAAAAGGGCATAATTTGATAAAAGACGCTAATTTCACATTTTTCGTCTTTCTCGTAAAATTTCCCCCACCAATCCGCCCACTCGCGTGTTCGAAACCGTCCTTCGTTTCTCCTAACACTGGCGTCTCGTTTAATTTTCTACTGCGAAAACTAGAAAGTTCTTCAGCACCAATCGTCCTCACCTCTTGTTTGCACTATTGTATCTAGATAGATGGGTAATACCAATATTAGGTTCGCATATTAAGTATATAGTCCATCTTTTCATAGTGAGTATTTTTTTTGGTGTCTTTTCGGATCCAGTATCGAATGGCTGGAGGTTGGTGGTCCTAAGTGAATATTTCTTATTAGATCTTTGACACTAGCCATGTGACAATGCTATTTCAGGCTAATTTACGTTAAAATTGATAATTATCCTGGAAAGTGCATGCTTCATTATACTCCTGCCCATACATCAACACCGATCCACCAGATCAACCTCTGTACCAAGACTAACCGCCAGTTTGTAATAATAATTGATTTTTGTTTGAAAAGGATTTCGCATCCGTTTTTGTTTCCAGTTTACTTAATATCCAATTGCAATGATTACTAAAGTCGCTTGCCAATTGGCCAGATTATCTGCTCATCGTCCTATACATGTCATAATTTTCATCACCTTATTGGCCTCCATTGCCTATCTCTCGATTGTTGACGAATATGTGCAACCTCAAAATGTCCAGCATCTCAATGAGGTGTCCTATTATCATCCCGCTGGCTCGTCCAATTACGATGGATGGGAATTGGTCAAAACCAACCAAATCACCGACGAAGTCAACCATTTGGCTGTCGTTCCCTTGAAGTTCAGAAGAATCGAGAACTTCGAGATCCCTGAGTTGGAAAACTCCTTTTCTGGTATCGAGCAAACCGAAAGATTCTTGATCACCAACTACGAGGACACTGACGTCTTTTTAAGCTCCTTAGACAGAATCGAAAACAAACAAGGTGTTTTCTGGAAATTCAGAACTTTCAACAAGATCGCCAAGTATTCCGATTACATTAAAACTTTATCCAAAAAATTGATTTTGACTATCAAGGGTGCTGAGAGATTCGACATCATTTTGATGACCGTCGCTTATGCTGCTATGTGGTACACCTTGGTCAAGGTGTTCTATGACATGAGAAACCATGGCTCCAAGTTCTGGTTGGCCTTCTCCACCATTCTTTCGTCTACCTACGCCTTTTTGTTTGCCTTGGTCACCACCACAAAGCTTCTTGGAGTCAGAGTCCCTTTGATTTCCTTGACTGAAGGTTTACCATTTTTGGTCGCCGTCATTGGCTTCAGACACAAGGTTGCAGTTGTTCAATCAGTTATGTCAAAATCTAACAACAGATCCACCATTAATCCTATCAACGCTGCCACTATTATCTCTAGTGCAGTGTACGAAAATGCTTCTGGATTACTCAAAGATAGTTTTATTGTGATTGGTGCCTTCTTGGGATGTTCCATCTATGCTACGAAGTTGGAGGGTTTGAGAAATTTCTCCATTTTGAGCTCTTTAATTTTGAGTTTTGACTTACTTATGGTGTTCACCTTTTATTCGGCTATCTTGGCTTTGAAGATTGAGATCAACATGATTAGAAGAACCGAAGACTTGAAAGAGGTTTTGGAAGAAGATGGCATTTCTGAAGTGGTTGCAACTACTGTCAGTGCTTCTGGCAATGACTTAAAGAACCCTGCTGTATTTGGAAAGTCGGCTCATGATTCTTCCATTTTCATCTTCAAGATGGTAATGATTGCCGGTTTCTTTGGTTTCCATGCCTTTTGGTTAGGAACTTCGTGGTTGTATGACTTATCCAGTGTGGATAACAAGGAAAACTTGTTCAATACTTCTGCTACTGCTTTGTCTAAAACCATCGCAAAGCACATTGTTGTTGATAAAAAGGTGGGTACTCTTGTGACCATCTTACCTCCTAGAACTTACATGCCTTTCGGTTTTTTTGTTCAATCTGAAGATATTGTGTTATTCGTGTTGGAGAAAGTTAGCTTGGCTATCCAAGACCCTCTCATTTCCAAATTCTTGTTGTTTGCTTTTGCTGTTTCTATTTCCACCAATGTCTATTTCTTGAACGCCACTAGATTCCAGGTCCAAACTACCTCTCAATTAATCAAGGAGGAAATCATTCCAAAGGTTTCTCACAAGTCCCGTAAGATCAAAAAGACAACTATAGTCAGTACTGGTCATGATGAATCCATTAAGGAATCAGAAATTACTGGTAGTGAAAGTGAAATAACTGAAGATACTGAAATCTCTTCTGGTGAAGAAGATAGATCTTTGGAAAGTGCCAAGATCCTTCCTTTGGACGACTGTGTTAAGATTATGAAGGACGGAAACGCCAAGGAATTGAAGAACAAAGAAGTTGTTTCATTAGTTGTTGCAGGTAAATTACCATTATATGCTTTAGAGAAGCAATTGGCCGATAATACCAGAGCAGTTTTGGTTAGAAGACAAGCTATCGCTAAGTTAGCTGATGCGCCTGTGTTAGATACCTTGAGATTACCATACTCTGGATATGATTACGATCGTGTTTTTGGTGCCTGTTGTGAAAATGTCATTGGTTATATGCCTATACCAGTTGGTGTTGCCGGTCCTATGATTATTGATGGTGTTCCTGTCCATATTCCAATGGCCACTACCGAGGGATGTCTTGTTGCTTCTACTATGAGAGGTTGTAAGGCAATCAATGCAGGTGGTGGTGTTCAAACTGTTTTAACTCAAGATGGTATGACTAGAGGTCCATGTGTCACTTTCAGAACCCTTGCCAGAGCTGGTGCCTGTAAGATGTGGTTAGATTCTGAAGAAGGTCAAAAAATCATAAAGAAGGCTTTCAACTCTACATCCAGATTCGCCAGATTACAACATATTCAAACCGCTTTGGCCGGTACCTTATTATTCATCAGATTCAGAACTACCACCGGTGATGCCATGGGTATGAATATGATTTCCAAGGGTGTTGAATACTCGTTGAAATACATGGTTGAAGATTGTGGTTGGAATGATATGGAAATTATTTCCCTTTCTGGTAATTACTGTACGGATAAGAAGCCTGCTGCTATCAATTGGATTGAAGGTAGAGGTAAATCAGTGGTTGCTCAAGCTAGAATTCCAGCTGATGTTGTCAAGAAGGTTTTAAAGTCAGATGTTGATGCCTTAGTTTCGTTGAACGTTAAGAAGAATTTGATTGGTTCAGCCATGGCTGGTTCTATTGGTGGTTTCAATGCTCATGCTGCAAATCTTGTCACAGCCGTCTTTTTAGCCACAGGTCAAGATCCAGCTCAAAACGTCGAGAGTTCTAATTGTATTACCTTGATGGACAACGTTGATGGTGATTTGGAAATCTCTGTCTCGATGCCTTCCATCGAAGTTGGTACGATTGGTGGTGGTACTATCTTAGAACCTCAAGGCGCCATGTTGGATTTCTTGGGTGTCAGAGGTCCACATGCCACTCAACCAGGTGAAAACGCAAGACAATTGGCTAGAATTGTTGCCTGCGCTGTTTTAGCAGCTGAATTGTCTTTATGTTCTGCTTTGGCTGCTGGTCACTTAGTTCAAAGTCATATGCAACACAATAGAAAGGGAGGTGCCGCTGCACCTGCCGCACCAACCCCAGCACCAGCTCCAGCTGATATTCAAAGGTTAACTGAAGGTGCTAATATCTGTATTAAATCGTGAATGTGTGTATTGCTTTATCCAATTTAGAAATTCCTTGTGGAATATGTATTTTTAATTGCTATGCAGATAGGAAAGTATCCAATAAAAAGAGTTTATTTATTCGCGAATTAGGCTAGTGGAAGATAACATTTTTTCCATAGCATCAATGAACGTGATTTTCGATCATCTAAATCTGTAATATTATGGATTAATTGTGAGATGTGTTTCTCAGATATTCTCATTTTTAGAACGATTGATTATTGTAATCTCTTATTTTTCCTACTGATGTGATGTGCCATATATTCATATAAGAAATATGAGAAACTGTTAAATAAATTAGAACATTGTTTCTAATTATATTAAATTTTATTAATTGCGTGTATAATATTGGAAAGAGTATATTATTTCAAAGAGTATAATTTATTTTTCGGTTAAAAGTGAGAAAAAAAATGAAATCGTCTCAATTCTCCCAGAATAATAACACACACATAATTATAACACCGCATTTCCCTGAATACTCAGGAGATACCACCATAATTACCTCTGCCCTTGTCAAATTGCGTTGCTCATAACCATCGGTTATTTCTCTGCCGAAGTGTGGAGCGTACCGGACGGCAACAGCCGACCAAATTTTACGGATCACATAATACTTGAGAGATAACTAACAAAGAGTAAATCTGCGTAGGGTTGGCAAGCATAAATTAATACTGATTATAGATCTGCCATTGAAACCTTAACCATAATTTATGAATTGTTCTTTATTTGAGTTTACATTGTTCTGTTAGCTTGATATCATCATATAGCACCAATGACCAATACTGATGATTCTGATACAGGCAACACACCGCCTGTAAATGAGAAAACCAAACAAACAAGAAGGGCGGTCGCGTGCAAGAGTTGTCATAGTTTGAAAGTCAAGTGTACCCCAGCCGATGAGGGTCTGCCCTCGGGGCCCTGTTTGAGATGTGTCAGAACGAACCGAGTCTGCGAGATAGATACCACGCAAACGAGGAAGAGAAGAAAGACGCAAAGCAGCGTGAATCCTAACGATAGAATAACACAGCTAGAAGATCAAGTCAAACAGTTGACGTCACAATTACAACAACAACAAAAAAGCGCCATAACGTCTCCCAGCAGCCTGACATCCAGAAGGTCTCTTGACGTGCTCGAGCAACCTACGACCCTATCGAGATCCGAGTTGGAACGTGAATTGAAAACGCTTTGTTCGCTTGAGATCATGAAGTTGCCGGAATTAACCCTGGCTGTTTCTTCGATTGCTGACAGGAGAACGGACATGCTTAGACAGAAGGGACAAGTGGATTGCGTCACAAGAGGCTTGTTAAC
Source organism: Nothofagozyma chilensis (assembly GCA_030573195.1). NCBI lineage: Eukaryota > Fungi > Ascomycota > Pichiomycetes > Serinales > Cephaloascaceae > Nothofagozyma > Nothofagozyma chilensis. Next base: position 340,897 of record JAJMCV010000102.1, read on the forward strand.
ACTAGAGGAGGCCGAAGAGAGATTGTCACTATATCGACTGAAAATTTACCCCAGATACAAATATGTTGACATACCCAGCAATCTATCTGCCAGAGAATTGAGAGAATCTCAGCCATATTTATTTCTGGCTGTTATGGCCATGACTAGCACCGTTAGCCCGAAGGAATTAGACATCGATAAAGAGCTAGAGATAGACAATTTGGCAATCCAAGGATTAACTACCGAAGTGTTAGTGACTGGTACTAAATCCACAGAGCTCTTGAAATCGTTGCTATTGCTTTGTCTTTGGTATAATACACCAGAATTATTTAGACATCGTCGGTATCATTTGATCAATGCGTTGTGTGTGTCCATGATCCATGATCTAGGATTATCGGGGAGACCTTATTATGTTTTTAGTAGGGATGACGGAGCTGTAGTGAGAGCTGATGCATTTGCTGGCCCTAAAGGATTGGAAAACAGGAAACTAGTGTTGGTTGTCTATTTTTCAACCATATCCATTTGTCTATTCTTGAGAAGATCCGTCAATGTGAGATGGTCCCAATATATTGAAGACAGTTGTGCTATATTGGAGAACAGTTATGATCCTGATTACAGGAAAATTGCATTATTTGCTAGATTGAACCACAAATTAGATAGAATACACCATATCATACATTCTGTTGGTCACACCGAGCCTTTGGGGATGACCAACCCAAGGTCCAAATATGTCATAGACGATTTCCAAAGGGAATTGAATCAGATTAGAGTTAAGATTCCTGCTGAAGACCATGCATTCTTGGCATATTACTTCTCAGTCGAAGCCTATTTGCACGAGCCTTCGATAGGAAGCATATTTTCAGATTCCAAGACTAAGAAGGTGGGGAATCTCACTCCCTCCGTCATGTTATCTTTAGCCAGATGTACCAGTTCGTGTTTATCTGCATTAAATGAATATTCATTAATGAGTCCAGAGGATGTTACTTCTTTACCATTATTTTTCTCCTCAAGAGTCATATATACTGCTGGTATGTTATTGAGGTTGAGATATCTAGTCCTCTCGTTGCCTGAAAGCGTCGAAAAGAACTTAGTGCCAACTGAGGTCATTGATGTCATCGAAAGAGTAAGTAAGTTGACAGATGAGGCTTCTAGGCTTTACAAGAGTAACTTTTTCACTACAAAGATTAGGTTGGTGTTGTCCTTGTTTGTTCAAACATACGCTACTCAGATCAACGAATTGTTCAAAGGGTTTAAGAAAAAGAACAGCACTAAGAGCTCACCCCAGGCAACTAGATCGGAAGTTGATACTCCTGGTGGCAGTAGAAGTAACGCACATACCCCACATTCACAGAGTGCCAGTCTTCCACGGCTCGCAGCCACGCTCTCGCAACATTCTCCTCATTTATCGGAATTATCTGCCAATCAGCCAAATCACGCTCCATTGGAGATATTATCCCATGCAGCAGCTGCCCATAACCAGGATGAGGGAAACATGAACCAAGTGGGTGTTCCTAATCAAGAGACTGCGCCTTTCAGTCTCAATCTGCCAGTTCAAACTGCCCAGCGGGTCCAATTTCCAAATTTCGCTGGCAACGAATTTCCTGGCACCCATCCGCTCATTGATTCCATGGATAGTACTTCTTCGCAAAATCTGGTTTACCCTCTACCACCGGCTACTGATTTTTCTTCTGGATTTACAGGGAAAATAGACCCACAGACCGGATTAATTGTGGGTCCCGATTCGTTGGAAATGTCTTTCTGGGCATTAAATGACGAATTCTGGAGTGATTTATTGAAGACGGGTAGCGAGAGTCTCAACTTTACTAGTAATATCAATGTATCTCCTAATCCTACAGGGTTTACGGATGCCAGATTCTTCCAATGAAGTTGAAACGTTATAATTTTTTTAATATTTTGGTGGTTATATATTGGATATTGAATACAAAAGTTGGTGTGTGTGAATTATATATGTTATGTACACACTAATTGTAATATATGGGTTTATTGGTGATACAGCGTAATGATCACGTGCGACTCGATAACACATATAACCAACAAATGGGCCCATTCTGAATCAATATCTGATGGAACAGATAAGTAAACGGGGAAATTAATATGGTAAACGCCAATTCGTCGGCATCGCGCGTCAGACTCAATATCATCGATATCCTACGGATTTTGGGTGGGATCCTATTTTTGAATGCGTTTCTTTCGTGGTGGTTCACTTCGAGTACAACTTGGGGCTATAATGGTAAATGGGTGGACACGAGATATTTGAAATTTAGACTTTTGAGTGAACAACGAAATTTCACCATGGCGGAATTGGCCTTGTATAACGGTTCTGACCCCTCTCTACCCATCTACATCGGACTTTATGGAAATGTATACGATGTAACCAGTGGAAAAGATGTCTATGGACCGTCAGGATCATACAGATTCTTCTCTGGGAAGGATTCGGCCAGAGCGTTCAGTACTGGCTGTTTCAATAAGAAGGATGAATTAACCTACGATTTAAGGGGACTAGATTTTGACGAAGCCATGGAAGACATTACGTCATGGCAGAATTACTACGAGAACCACAGCAAATACTGGTTTGCTGGCTATGTTGAACATCCACCATTGGTAGGCGAGCCTCCTCTGGCATGTCAACAGATGAAATATCCTGGCCATAAAAAATCCAGACAATAAACTACACCTGTCATTGGCATAAATACACTTTTATTTACTCATGTTGAGCAGCAGCTGCATCTAAACCGCTTTGTAACGTACTAATCAACTCCCCCTTATCCTCCAAACCAACACTGATTCTGATCAAGTTTCTATCAACACCCCATTTTTCGATCTCGTCAAGTTCCTGGAAATGGGCCAAGATGGAGTACGGACATGCCAAGGTGAAATTGGTTCCTAGAGATGGGCCCTTGGACAAAGCGACTTCGTTGAAGAAACATCTGGCATCTGCTGGATCTTTGAACACGAATGAAATCAAACCTCCATAACCACCTTCAGGAGTCTTAAGAGCATCGTAATACTTCTTCGAGTAAACTTGGGAAGGATAGAACAAATCCCCGATTAAAGGCGACGACTTCAATAACTCCACAGCAGCAGTAGCATTTACATTGACTCTCTTTGATCTAATGGCAAAATCACGAGAATTTCTTTCCAAATATAATGCATCTTCTGCCCAGAACAAGTCTTCATATTCCTTATCAAAATATGCCTTCAAACTGTCGTAAAGTGGACCATTTGGATTTAATACCAAAGAACCAGCCATAACGTTGGAATCACCAGAGAAAACTTTGGTCAAAGATGACACCACAATATCAGCGAATGGTAATACATGTATGTTAAGGAAGTTACCCACAGTCTCGTCAACAACTATAGCGAAACCGAACTTATCAGCCAAGCCTCTGATTCTCTTCAAATCTGGAGTCTTCAATAAAGGATTGGAAGGACATTCACAGAATAAACCCATTATTTCAAGACCTTCTTCTAATTTCTTTTCCAATTCATCCAAAGAAGCATCATCACCAAAACCATAGTAATGACAACCAGGGCCGAATTTTTTCAAGATATTTAAAGTGTCAACGTAAGGAAAACCAAAACAAACGGATTTGTTGGGAGGAAGAGCACCGAGCAATGCTTGATGCGCACTGAAAATCGATGCCATACCAGAAGGATATAAATAAACGTCATCTTCATGCAAATATTTGCCTCTATTTTCGTCTGCAAAGGCGGTATCAGTGGCATCACCGATCTTACCGCTGATTCTTCTCTTCAAAGCGATTTTGGCCTCTTTCGAGAAACTAAGATCCAAGTTTCTACCGAATCTCTCTTCTATATAGGTGGAATACTCCTTTTCTGGCTCTCCGCCAGACGAGGCGGTGGAAAATGCTCTTTCCAGAGAAGAGTTGCTTCTTCTTTGGAGCTTTTGCTGTTGTAATTCCTGCTTTAATATAGAGGGAGGCTTGGAATAATGTGTTCTTGTCGGAGCATCAGATTGCGTAGGAGGATGCAACTTCTTTCTGTTCTTATCCAGGGTCTCCAATTCGCTCAAAACATACTCCCCCATTCTAGAACTGATCCCCATACCAGAATGTTGCCAGAATTGTTTAGCGACAGGGAATTCCGAGGCGGGGAAGAACACAACACCGATAGTGGATTCCGTTTTGGAGCTGGCCTCGTTCTCGTCCTTTGGCGCAGGGGTGGTCAATTGCAAGATTCTGACCGGACAATTGGCCAATTCGGAGTGTTGCTTAATAAACTCTCTACATTTTCTGGCCGTCTTGTACGATGGAAACACCATCACCCTCTCGCCCTCTCTACCGTATCCGTTTTCGACAAAAGCAGCCAATTTCTGGATCAAGGTATGAATGAAAAATCTGGGATAGCCCGAATTCATCTTACCAACGACCCAATCCTGGCCCTCTTCGTAGGCAACGGTGGCCTCCCATGTTGGTAAAGTCACCGATACTGCGTGGGGAGTATTGTTAGGTATACTGGCCCCAATTTCCTGTGAGATTGCCATATTTAAATGCTGAATTTGATAAGATAGCCGTATTAAACACTATATGACCGACACTTCTACAATGGAAATATCTTCCCTTGTCGTTAATTACTGAATGATTCATGATGACTCTATCACCGACAGATTGTGATTCATATGGAGTGCAGGAGCCAAATCGTCGAGCCCGGCTGCGGCGTTCTGGGGCCGGTCTACATTGAACAGCCAAATCAACACAATATATTACGATACAAGAACCAATTGCTATTATCACACAAGAAACTCTCACATTCTAACACAGGAATCAAATATAAATCATTTCTCGTCCTTTCCATTGGCCAATTCCTCTAACTCTTCAAGTAGCTCATCGATTTTATTCTCTTTTATCGGAGTCTTCTTCATTTCTTCCTCAGCTGCCATGTCAATTGGTTTGTCTGGCTCGGCTGCTTTTGGAATATTCTTCACATCCACCTTGACCTTGTTTGTTTGGCTTCCCTTAGTAGACCCTAAGTTACCAGATTCGAATTCAATCGTTTCCTTATCTCCCTTGTCTGCCAAAATTGCAGCCTTCGGCTGCTCTTCACTTGAAATCTCCCTCTTTGGCTCATTTGCCTTTTGTTCTTCATCAGTGGATTTTTCTTTATCAGCAGTGAATCCTCTACCCTCGCCAGCATCAACTGGTTGTTGCTTGGCCTGTGGCTTTCCTGCAGTCTCAGAATTGGCATCTGCCGCTTCTCCTTCTCTGCTCCAACCGGTCTTGAATAATGGCTCCAAATCAAACTTGGGGAAAGGGTGTGCTTCCGTATTGAAGATAACCTCGTCCAAAGGCAAAACTGTATCGTCATCTTCAAACAAAAGATACAAGTATTTCAAAGTTTCGGCAAACCAGAAAGATTCCATGTTATCTCTCTTCTTGGGTGGGATCTTTGTCACATCATCCAACGAAACGTAAGTGGTTTCACCCTTTCCTTCACCAGTTCTAAGTTTGGTATGTTTCTGGAATGATTGGAAGATCTCATAACCCCATTTTCTATAAACTGGATCTTTAGTGATTCTCCACAAGTAGAACAAGGATTCAACGGTTTCAGGTCTTTGCAAGTTGTGCTTGTCATAAGGCTTGATATAGAAGTCCTTTTGTTGTCTTGGATCGGTGTTGAAAACAACAATCTCTGGAGACAACCCAGTCTCGACATCGTGGTACATTCTATAACATGTTTCCGTTAACTCTTTAGCTAAGCTCAATTCCGACTCTTGGGAAGTGGACCACCATCCCGATTTCTTAACCGTGCTGTATGGTAAACCTTCGGTGGCTCCCAAGGCTAATAAACCACCCATAAAACAGACCAAGTGATCCATCTTTGGAGACAATGGCCCACCAATACCTCCATCCAATTCACCAATGTATGTCAATTTGTTTGGATATGACTTTCCAACCAAATGTTTCTTAATACCATGCAAAGCTTCACGGTACATTTTGTTGTAAATGCCCTCTTGTTGGTTGGTTTGCAAATATTGTTTTAACAAATATTCGTAATAAGAATCACCTCTAGAGCCGAGTCTGATCAATTTATCTTGGTACTTTCCAGTATCTGGCTGGACGTAAATTGGGACCAAACCATCCTCAGGCTGGTTTTTGTCCAATATTTCCATCACCTTTTCAACCTTTTCCCAATAGAGACTTTCACCTGTCAATCTAGCCAAATACTTGAACTCCAATTGCAAAGTAGCCACCTCAGCAGTGGACGAAGCACCTCTATCAACATGCGACTTGATACCTTGACTGGTCTTCAAGTTGACGGACGAATAAGGAAGACCCGTTTTCGAGTCAAAGGCTCCCATCAATCTGTTACCGAGATCTGTTGCTTTATCTAAATAGAGATCATCTTTCGAAAAGTAATAAGCAGACAAGAAGCCACCCAACATTCTGATGGTTGTTTCGAAGGTATTCACGGCATAATCGAAATCGTAGGTCAACTCATTTTTGACCCAATCCTTAGCTCTGGCAATCTCATCGTCCAATCCCATGATCATCAAGGTGTCCAAGGAGTCCACAACCATCCACCCCAAGGGCTTTGGGCCCATGTTTTCACCTCTTTTAGAGATGGGATGGTACACATCCATCCCCCAGGCATATTTCTCGTATGCGTTCCAACTCTCAACAAACACTTGCTTGACTTCATTTTGTCTGTCCTTCCAGCTGGAGGGTGAGTCGGAGAGCGCAGAATGGGCTGGTTCGTTCAATAAGGTTCCGATGTAGTACACCAAATAGAGCACCAACGACAAGAGAAAGCCCCTGTATAACATCTGTTTTCGTCTATGAGAGGTATTCAAGCTGCCAATGACAGGGTTATGAAACGGTTTATCTTTATATAGCGGTAATTCAGACTTGTTCAGTTTAGCCTTCCAGTTTTTCGCACCAAATGTCGGATTCGCCTTGAATGTAAAGGACATGAAGATGGGATTTGGAAGAATGGAGAAAATGTATATTAATTCCGATGTATACCAATCAACCAATATGGATCAAACGGTACTATGATCAAGTTACCAAGAAACAATCTCTGCGGGTCGCAATGGCTCGTGTATTAGGTGCACCAATAAGGAAGAAACGCGATTATACAATGTCAACCGACCAACACTCAATGAATTGTCAATTACCAATTGGCTGGTAATATGGTCCATATTGTTGAACCATAAGCGATGGATAAGACACGACATGCGATGTGTTCCAACCGATCCCTTATACATAGACGAGAGGCTGTGAGGTGAAGCTTTAGACTGTAATGTTTCGGATTAGTTTAGTGTTTTATTAAGTTGTGTAGGTGTATTCGGTGTTGTAGGTGTATTTGGTGTTGTAGGTGTATTTCGTGGTGTAGGTGTATTTAGTGGTGTAGTTGTATTTAGTGGTGTCGTTGTATTTAGTGGTGTCGTTGATAGTGTGAGTGGGAGTGTGCGAGTGAGTTGCAGTAGTATTCTATTGGGCTGATTGTTACATAGATCAGTATATTTAGATGGGGTTGTTCCATTGCTAGATATCGATTACATCCACCACAATTGCTCTCCTACACCCAGACAAATATGTAGACAGACACTTTTTGACAGACTTCTTTAAGTCCCAGACATCACCGAGACAGTTCTGATGGGAGATCTTATAGACATCTTACTAATTATGATTACTTAATATCAGAATTACAAACTACCCATTCTCACCAAAAATCAATTAACCCTATAATACAGATGCATGAAGAAACGACGAATTCTATAGTACACTCCTCCACACACTCCTAAGAATACACCGAGAGAGACATGATAAACCGATCCACACTAGTGATGAAATTCTCGTTTCCTATCGTCTCCCCCGCCTCGAAATCAATAGGCGAAAGTGCGTTCTTTACAACATGTTCCAAGTAGTAATTGGTGTAGATCTCCTTCAACACATTCTGCATATCATCAATACTGGGATCGCTCAACAAACAGAACCGCAACCCCGACGCGGTCTCGTAATAATGGGTTCTATATTTGGATGTAGCGAACGATTTCAAGTAATTCGACGAAGAAATGGACCCCCCCAATTTCGTGGCAATGTTCCTCAAGGAAAATATCGCACCAAATAATAATTTAGCAGAATCCTCTTCGTTATTTTGGTTCACCGTGCCGTGTTGTTCGGGCTTTTGATTTGGACTCGTCTTTTTATGTGGAAACCATTCTCGACTATAGATACAATTGCCTTCGTCATGTTAATTAACCGCACATTGAAAAACCTCTTCTCTCCAATACATACAATGTCTATCAAATATATAGAACGAATAAATAGTCATCTTGGTCTGCCATTTAATTATATATTTATTCTATTATTTGGTAATTAAATCATATATAACATAAATATGGGTTACCCGGAATTGATAACATTATCTCGGTGGTAATTATGCGATTGGACCCTATAAGGAGAAATATTTCTCAGATGAGATAATGTAGGATATATGATGTATAATATTTCCTCCGAGAAATTTGCTTATGAATAGTATTTTTTTTCTGCTTTTCACTTTCCCTTCATCTCTACTACATCACTTAATCATTACCTCATTCGATTCTAAATACACTTGAGCATTAAATCCTTTCAACATTAGAACTCATCGTGTACTTGTTGCGCTTTTTTCTCAGCAATATCAATAGACCATGACTTGTTAATCACCACCTTTGGATGTCTGATCACATATTCACCCTTCTCTCCCTTCAATAATTCAGCTGACCACTCTTTTCCAGCCTGTTTCACCGAGACTTCGTTAGCTTGGATATCCTTAAGACCAAGAATGATAACCTTCTCAACATTCACAATATCAAGACTCCTGATAAACGGATGTGTGGACGATTGGAGTATCTCAGAAGAAAGAACATCACCATTGAATGTAAACTCAGCCAAAAGACTTCCCGATTCTTGATAATCATAAGACTCTCCATCATCAACATACAATTTTCCCTTGGAATTTCCCTCGGTGTCTAACGCAACGAGCAATGTATATGGATCATTAGCCATCAATTTCGACGATCTACGGTATCTGTCTTTTCTTGCGATAATGTTACCCCCTTTAAAAAGGATTGGGATTTCGTTCAATGGCGCCATGATAGTCTTATACCCTTCTCCTTTGAAAGAAGAATAGTTGGAATAGCTGTAATAAACTTCATCATCTGGCAAGTAAATATCAACGGAATCGGCTCCCTCATCTGTGACTGGCTTCACCAACAAACCACTATCACCCACAAAGAATTGATCCTCTATATCATAACTCTTGTCATTGTCAGGGCTCTCATAGAACATTGGCTTCATGATTGGCAAACCGCTAATCGAAGCATCGTAGAAACTGGTATAAATGACTGGTAACAATGTATAACGAAGCTTGACAGCATCGGCAATGATCGAAGTATATGGCTCTCCGACAATCCAAGGCTCACGTCTTCTTGTATCAATATGAGCATGTGCTCTGAAGAAAGGATACCAAATACCTGTTTGATACCATCTGGTCAATAACTCCTTTGATGGGTTACCAAAGAAGCCGCCAACATCAGCACCAGCAAAAGGCATACCTACAACACCAGATGTCAACACCATTGGAATAGAGATCTTCAAGTACTCCCATTTTGACATGTTATCTCCTGTCCACATAGCAGCTGTTCTCTGGGAACCAGCCGTATATGATCTTGTTAACACGAAGGGTCTTTTTCCCGATCTCAATTTTAGTGCTTCATAGGTGGATTCATGGAATGTCATCCCATATATATTATGGACAGAACGGTGTTCCCATCCACCATAATGTAAATTATCTCTTGGAGACGTAGTTTCTGGACCATCAAAGAAGGAAGGCTCGTTCATATCATTCCAGATATACAAGTTCTTGGCGTCTCCCATAAATGGGCTTCCAAGCTTGTATTGATCAATCCAGAAATCTACAGCCTCAGGATTGAATGAGTCAATCCAGATAGACTCTCCAGGCCAACAATGTCCGTGAAAAGTTTCGTTTGAAGAATCTTTTATAGCAATTTTTTTCTTATTCACCTCTTCACTGACAGAATACCAAACCTTCAAGTGAGGATCAATAATTGCCACCAAATTTCTTCCAGTTCGTTCCATGACGGCCAACATCTTATCAGGATGAGGGAAAGTATCCTTGTTCCAGGTGAAATACTTCTTTGCATCGGTATATTCGATATCTAACCAAACAACATCGAGAGGTATCTGGTATTCGTCAGCCTTAGCCACAATATCAAGCACATCATCCTCGTCATTATAATTCCATCTACATTGATGATATCCCAACGCAAGCAATTGTGGAAGCTCGGCATATCCAGTCAAGGCCCCGTAGCTTTTGGAGACTTCTTTTGGGGACTCGCCGATCATTAAAATCACATCCAAAACACCATTTTCCGACATCCAATGTGTTTTAACGGAGTCTTTCTTGTCTATATCAATGAAAGTATCGGCACCATTGACCCAAAACACACCCACGGTGGTTCCAGGCTTCTGGGCCATCATAAAGGGAATCGAGCCATACATGGGCATACGGCTGTCTGTGTCGTATTCGAAAATATCCACATTGTACAATCTATACGGCAAGTTTGAACCCACAGTTTCCTTCAATGATAAGGAATCAGCATGTTCCGGGATACCATATACATGACTGAATCCTGGAAACGATATATCAGCAGCGACGGATTCTGGTCCAAACGGTAACGAATCTTTCGAGGAATCCTTGAAAGAATCGTGAAACATATCGAAATCCGATTCTTCTGGTGCCAAATTCACGGTGTTGTCATCCTCCTTTCTGAGATGTTCCACATTAAGGAAGTTTCTCTCGTTTATGATTATAGCAGGAACCCCATTAGAAAAAACCGTGATCTTGAACGGAGAGAAGTCAATTTCGGCCGAATATCCTTTTCCATATTCCAAAATGATCTTTTCATTAGAGACAGTTCGTTGGACGGTTTCTCCACCAACAAACAAAGGCTCGTCCTTGAAGAACCATTTCGAGGCCTCATCATATCTCTTCTTATTGACCTTGTCGGATTTGGCCACAAAATTGCCCAATTCTCTCGTCTCCTCGTTAAGTCTGAATCTGAGATTGTTATTGTCCAACAAATCCAATTGAAAGGGAAAATTCACCGATGTTTCATTGACACTTTTGATGATATTACCAAGAATGGACGAATCTGCCAATTGGATCGACGACCCGTCAACCCGATATTTAGGTAGATATTTCTCTCCCAACTCGCTCACTTGCGACGAGAAATGTCTATTTCTACTACAAAACCCAGCCTGTTCGCAATTCTTGAAGAGATAATCCTTTGCACCCTCTACCGGCAAGGTCATCATCGACAATTGCAACAATAAGAGAAATGTGTTCCAAATCATTCTATTTACCAATGGCCTATATACATAAAGGGATAAGGGGAAATGGATAGAATTCTCTTCTATTGGCTTATTTTCTGTTTATCACAATGGTAATGTTGTAGTTGATCTAATGAGCTGGCACCGTGTTGGGGATGTTTCGTGGGTCTACCAATGAGTGTTGTAGAATGAAGACTACGGTAGACGAATCATACACACTATACTTTAATTATTATACTTTAATTATTATACTTTAATTATTATACTTTAATTATTATACTTTAATTATTATACTTTAATTATTATACTTTATTTATTATACTCTATTTATTATACTTTTATTAAATATTCTATGGTGAATCTGAAATATCCTGAAAAGTGAAAATACTGGTTTAGGGTTTCGAGTGGGACAACAGAATCTCCACAACTCTGTTCCAATTTAAACCAATGTAATATTCTAATAACCACTCTCTCCCCCATAGTCACTACACTTCCCAAAAACACAACCATATTTAGAGTACAAAATATACACCATGATAACTAGGGTAAAAAGAATTAAAACCAGGTTCAATCATATCATCTGACCATCTATATGTTTTAGAAAGATAATAAATCGATTTCACCGTTATTATTATTGTTATTGTTTGAAGTGTTGCCAGACGAAGCGTTAGTGGTAAAATCACCAAACAAGTCATCGTTGTTGGAAGCAACCTGTGGTGTAGATTGAGGTTTTGGAGTAGGTATGCTTGACTGGATAGTTGACGAGACTCTGGAGGTTGGTTGACTGTTCACCTTGGTCTTGGCAGTAGAAAACAATGAGCTGAAAGCATCGTTTTTAGCTGGTTTACTAGAAACTGGTGTTTGATTGATTCCAGAGTTCAATGAGTATGATGGAGTGGCACCGGCCATAGGTTGGTTAGTGTTGTAAGTTTGGGTAGGTTGGTTGAAGGATTGGGTTGGTTGGAAGAACGCATTTTGAACGGGGGCAGCTGGAGCTTGTGTGAAAGAGGTGAAATCACCAAAATCGCTGCTTTGTTGTCTTTGATGCGATTGGTACTGTTGAGTCTGTGGAGCAGTGTTGTATAAACCTGCCAAGTTGGAAGATAAGGTTTGTTGTGGTTGATGAGGCACAGCAGCTGGCGCAGCACTTTGGAAGTCGTCAAATTCGTCATCGTCGTCATCTCCGTTTGCAACAGGAGCACTGGTGGAGGTCGAAGGACCATCAAACGAGAAGAGATCGGGTTGACTGCCGCCATTAGCATGGACCGCGGATGTTTGGGTAGTTGGTTGGGCCGAAGAGGTGGCCTCGGTGTCAACGTCATACTCTTCGAATTGCTGTTCGCCGGCAGCTCTCTGTTCCTCATATCTTTCGCCATAAACACCACCGTCCCCATAGACTCTGTTTTCGCCGTAATCCTCTTCATAGCCAGCACCCGGGGTTATCGAGGAAGCACCACCGAAGGCAGATGAGGCCACACCACCAAACTTCTTAGCGTTTTCCCGGGCCTTTTTACGCTCGTTTCTGATCAGGGCCTCGTCGTTGAGTAAGGCTATCAACGATTTTGCTCTATTTCTGACGTTGACACCCTGGTCCTTGCCGTTCGAGTCGATGTAATGGAAGGATCTCAACATGGAGATAAGCGAGAGATTGGCTCTGGCGTCGTCGACGATTCTTTCCGAGCCGTTTTTGATCAAATATTCCAATAATTGCAACGCCTTGTAGATTTGTCTCCACTCGTTTGCCGCCTTTTCGGTGAATCTTCTGAAAATCATTCCACAGATCTCTTCTCTCTCTCTGTAATTGTAGGTGCCCCCGGCAATCTGTTGCATCAAGGTGGAAGAAGCGCCCCAAGGCTCATTATTGGTGGCTTCACGGACCTTTCCCTCCATTTCCGTGTAATTCATCACAACTATCGCAGATTAATATGTCTTTCGTTCCATTATCGGTATATCCGGGCTCCAATTACTCACCATTCTGTGCCTTACGAACGTAGGCCTTGACCTCGTACAAGTTCAAACTTTTAACTCTATCTTTTAATAAGTCCATTGTCGCTATATAACAACGTCTTTGTGTGTGTCCAATGGCCAACTTCTTGATATCTGATCATTGATTTGGTCTGATAGTTGAACAGGAACTCCTTAGACGGTAGGGCCACGTCTGCACCATGCGGACGTTACCCGGGGGGACACATGATTACTGACACACTGAAAAATGACAGACAGCTACACCACATTAATCTATATACATTGAATTTAAGAGCTAATGAATTTAATCCAAGATCTCACCGGATTCTTCGATGACCACTCTGGCGGTCGGAGAACCGGAGGATCTACCGTATTTTTCGATTTCGGCAACGGATTCAAGACCCTTGGTGACCTCACCGAAGACGACATGGGCACCATCTAACCACGAGGTTGGAGCGAAGGTGATGAAGAATTGGGAGCCGTTGGAGTTTGGACCGGCGTTGGCCATGGACAAAAGACCTGGCTTGGTGTGCTTCTTCAGGAAGTTCTCGTCGGCAAATCTCTCACCGTAGATGGACTTTCCACCGAAACCATTGCCATGGGTGATGTCACCACCTTGCATCATGAAGCCAGGGATGATTCTGTGGACATTGGAGTTCTTGAAGCCGAACCCCTTTTCACCGGTGCACAAGGCACGGAAGTTTTCGGCGGTCTTTGGAACAACGTCGTCATAGAGCTCGATTTCGATTCTTTCCAACTTCTTATTGTCGATGGATGGGGTGAGGAACACTTTCTTACCGAAAGTAGAAGCTGAGGCGGAGAAGTTTCTCACACCGACTCTGGAGGTTTGCAATCTGGCGAGCATTTTCAGGAATTGTCTAATGAAGTTGAATAGAATTGCATTTCAGTTGGTGACGCTGCTTATGACTTTTCAATGTTTCTACAGTCGGGGTAACCTTGGGCCACACACGTCGATTACAGAAGCCCAATCATCTATTAATATATTCAACTCAATTTCTTTTCAATCACCTTGAATTGTCTAGTGAGGATTTGGATCCATTTGAGGGTATCTTCGAAATTTTTGTCCATCAAAGCCTCATGGAATCCCGGCAAGATATCGCCAGAATAGCCCAAATCTCTGTGGGGAGCATAGATGGAATGCTTCATCCAATCTCTATTATTAAGACCTTCTTTCGTTAAGAATATCCTATCCAATGCCATTATTTTGTAATTTGCCATCTTAATCTGCACCATCAATGCAATTTTCTTGTACAACTTGAACCAAGGATAATCCGTAGTCAATGCATCTTGAATGTCAGCAGAATATGCATCAAACGTCTTGGATGCCTCAATCATCCTATTGATTTGGGCTTCGAATCCCTCCAAAACCTCCTGGAAGGTTGTTTGGTCGCTCTCACCAGATTTTGCCCCAATATCAACAGGATACGTCAACCAGTGTCCAGGAATCTCAGACTTCAACGTATCGAAATAAAAGCCAATATCTTTAGTATAAGACGACGTTGAAACATGTGCCATTTCGTGTTCACTGAGATCAACTAATAATAATCCCAAAAACTTGGCCATGGTGTTGTGCAACGAGTAATCTGGATCAATAAACGTATCCATCCAATGGAAGGAGTCGTAATTTGAATGGTAATGGTAAACTGCATCTGTCACGCCATTAGAACCAAATTCCATGCTGATAGATGGAATAGCCAAATGGTTCTGGAAAACTGCAAAATCGGTTCCTGACCCTAACACCCCAATGGTTGCGTTATTCTGGGCCTCCCAATAATCAAATAACGAGTAACCGGAGTCTCCCTTGAATGGTATAGTCTTGGCAACGGTTCTTATAGCGTCATTGAACAAAGGATTGGATTGGCAATAGAAAGCACTGCCGGCAACACCAATGTCCAAATTCAAATAGACAAATGCATTGGAATTGAGTCGTTTATGGTGATCTTCGGCAAACTCCGTGGACCCAAGCATCGCATATTCTTCACCGTCCCAAGAGGCGAATGTAATGGTTCTCAAAGGCTTCCATCCCAATTTGAGCAAAGATTGGAAAGCTCTCGCAACTTCCATCATAACTGCAGTTCCACTGTTTGGATCACCAGCACCGCCAATTATCCAAGCATCTCTATGATTACCAATAATGATTTCTTCGCCCGGTAATATGCCCTGAATCTTCCCCATGACATTGTAAATAGGGGTGATTTTGTAATCCTGCAAATTGTACAAGTTCACTTTGGTGGCACTAGGACCAGGAGAATAATCAAACCCGTCAACACCTCCCTTCCATCCCATATTGACATAGCCATTGTTCAATTGTTTCAAAATCGGAGCAATAGACCTGTAACTGATTGGGAGAGACGGAATGTGGGGCATCCATTTGGAAGGATCTTCTCTTTTACATCCCTTCTTGGAAGCATAACCAGGGGTGGTTGGATCACCTGGATTATCAGTGAAATATTGAACAGAACCTCTTTGAAGAGAACTTGGATTTCTGGCCTTTCCCTTAGGATATGCCTCATATCCATTGGCAATGGTCACTTCACCGTCATCAAATGGGTCCGAGTAAAGAACCACGCCAATGGCTCCATTTTCCTGTGCAAATTTCACCTTCAATCCACGAAAGATTGCACCATAACGGGCGATTGCAATTTTCCCAGTCACATTGACCCCCTTCTTGTCAAGCTCGGCAAAATCCTCCCGTGTAGCATAATTCACATAGACAAACTCAGCAGTGACGTTTCCATTTGCCGAATAGCCGTGAAAGGCAGGAATAGAGCCCTCAAGACCGGTGGTGTCATCCTCTTCCAATATGTCTTCCTCCAAATTAGCGATGTACACCACCTCGTCATTCTCGTTCAATAATTTCAAATGGTTATCTACGGGTCTATTGAGCCATATGTCGTATTGTTCAACAGAGGTCTCGAAGCCAAACTCCTGGAATTTGTTCTTGGTGAATTCCACCAATTCGTAGCCTTGGCCAGCCATATGGGGCTGATTGGTGTATTTCTTCAACCATTCCCGAGCATGGTTACTCTTCGATAAGGTGGCCAAATAATCTCTCTTGACATCGGCTCTCGTTAACTTCACACCATGCATCCGTCTGAAGTCTCGACTCAAGGACGTTCTGGGTAGAAACGTCAAATTGAACCCAATTATGAACATCATTCCCCAAGCCGCCAATGCCCAGAACCGTTTTTTCTGGAAAAGACTACGTTTATCTACGGACTCGTTGACCGTCTCATGTTCCACATTTGGTTCTACAGAGGCCAACAAGGGACTTGATTCTGTCGCCATTCTCAATTATTATTTGTGGCCGTAATGTAAACGAGTGTGATTTTCTGATTTTTCTGAACCCTTCTCCTATGCCTTCCATATATAGTATATGGAATTTCAATTTCAACCTGTTGTTTACGTCATAGGCTTTGATAAGCTTCGGGTTGAATGTGCGTTTCCGGGATAAGGTTTAATGGCTACCAACATTTACCCCTATCCAATCAGAAATTGGATTGGGTACGATTTATAAGCTACTTCGTATAAATGTGGAAATATACATTTCTTGTCTATGTGCATTGAATATCTCTAATAATTATAATGCCACTCTTTTGGAGTTGTCCTTTTCTTGGTCTTCTTCGGCCTTTCTCTTATCGGAAACTTCATTATTCTTCTTTCCTTCGTTCAATGGATCGTAAATCAACTTTAAATTCACATTATTCTTGTCTTTCAAGGCCTCGGTGACTCGTTCATCGGCGGTTTTTCCATTCACCGGCCTGAAATAAGGTTGACATCTCCAATATGGGATCTTTCTGTAACTTCCGCCCCATGGCTGTACTTCACCCTCTTCTATGATATCTAATGTGTCTATGTTTTCTTGTTTGTAAATATTTCCAACGATTTCTTCTATTTGGGCCACAATAGGCTCCCAAGCAGCCAAATCCTGGGGACTAGTCTTACCGATCAAAGGTCTAAATTCTGTTCTGACCTCAAGGAACGGTCTCAATGCCTTGAAGAAGTGGGATTTCATCGCATGTCTCGATGCATTCCCTGGACATGTCTTGACTATTTCGTAATATTCTCTGATCAACTTGTCGACTCTTGGAAATTGTTTATCTTTATCATCAGTTTCAGTCCAGAATACACCTGGATTGTACAAGTTTCCTTCAGCTGACATGACAGCATCACAGCCAACACTCTCCATACATCTCTTCAAGTCGGATGGATACAAAACGTTCCCATTAGCAAAGAAAACCGTCTCCTTGGGTAAATTATCCCTCACATACTTCAACACTTCCCAATCCGCCAAACCCGTTTTTTGACCCTTCATTTCCCTTGTTCTACCATGAACAGTGATGAATTGTGCACCTGCACTTAGCACCATTTTGGCATATTCCAAGGATTTCTCCTTATCTTCATAGACTCGTATTTTGGCTGTCACAGGAACATCTAAACCCAAATGCAACTTATTGATCAACTTGTAGACCAAATCCCAATCATCCATCAAAAACGCCCCATAATTACCCTTTCTCGCTATACCCTGGGGACATCCCAAGTTCAAGTCAATGGCATCGCATCTGTGTTGCACATGTTTAGCCGCCTCCAACAAATATTCAGGGTCATTGGCGCAGAATTGTACTACCAACGGTCTATCCACATCCTTATCACCATCTAATTCGCTCCACATGTCTCTTCTATATTTCTCTTGGGTTGCAAATAACCTGGCATGGAACATCGGAGTATAACAGAGGTCTGCTCCGTATCTCCGGGATAAAATTCTCCAGGCCAATTCCGATTGGTCCACCATAGGTGCAACAATCTTCTTTGGTTGTCCTATGGCATTGTACAACTCACGGCCTTGTAATTTGATTGTAGTTGGCTTGGTAGTTATGTCTTGAGCAGCAATATCTGCAGTCATCCTTATTGATGTCAAATTAAACGGAAATTTTCTGTTTTTTGAAATAATCCAGTCAACAGTTGACCGACTTTTATATTTGAACAATTTTACTGATCTTCCAACCTAAAAAATGACTTTTTGGTGGTGATTTATCATTCGATGATCTGTAAATTATGCATAAAATGAAAAAAATATTTCTGTTGGTCGTGTGAAAATTAGAGCGCGGTGCAACTAACCATATATAGCGATAGCACTTCATATCGTATTGACTTCAATTGGCATTACAACATTAAACCCAAAAAATCAATATTAAATAAAATAGTCAATTAAAGTTTTGTAAAAGTAAAATAAGTGTTAATAAATAATCATTATTCATAATCCTGACCATAACCAATGCGTAAAACGCAACTGTCGAAGAATAAATTAATAAGTTTCAGCATAAATACCCCTCCCATCTGTTAATAAATAGTGTCATAATATAATTGATTTAATATAGCAATGTTGTACAATAATAGCAACTTTTTGTTTTACATCATGTCTTCGTTTCCCTCACCCTCTTTCAATATAAAACTCACTTAGACAACACCTGGTAAGCTCATTGTTTTCAATTTCGAGATATGTATAGCTCTTGCCTTTAAGGCCTCGGCAAAACTCATGGCAACAGGCCAAACTGGGGCATCTGCCAATATTCTAACCCCTAATGATAAGGCTCTAGAAGATAATCTTGCTTTTATAATGATATCGGCAGTATGCTGCAATTTGATTCCTGAATCCAATGCCAATTTGGCTAACTCGTCGTCAATTTTTTCAACGTCTAATGCACCATTTGCTTGCATTCTTAAGAATTCTGAATAAGATGAATTATTGGAGCCCTTAGGCAACAAGTTCTTTTCCACTTCTTTTAACAAGGTTTCAGATTTCAACCATAAAACTCTATCAACCGCATTTAACGATGTCTTGTTAGAATTATAATTCTGGGCCCAAACTTCCGTAGTGTACAAATAATCAGCAATGATCAAAACTGCAGTGAAAATACAGGTGACAAAGAAGATAGGAGTTCTCACCGATGTCTTCTCAGCATTGTTCATGATGGAAATATGATCAACCCATAACTTCAAAATATCCAAGGAATATCCTGTACTCTCCCTTAATGCCTCTGGATCGTTATCCAACACCTTTAATGCGTCATTCATTCCAGACCATTCCTTATACCAAATCTTTTCCATGATAGGCGTCAAATGAATACACAATCGAATTTTGGCCAAATACAATAACGGTAATACCAACTTCAAGACCGGTTTTTGTTTGATGAGCTGTAAGTTCTTCTCATTCGTCACCAACACACCACCATTTCTCACGAAGAATATTTCCCAAGACTTGATTAATGATTCCAAATAAGGTCTGGAATTTAATCTCCATTTGGCAGCCTTGATTTCTCCATTGCTTTCGTTATTAGAGTTGGATCTTTCATTATAAATTTTGTCATAGATTGTCATTAATAACGTTAGCAAAGTCTTGAAGGACAATTTCTTGTCACAGTAATGTGTGTCCAAATCATTCAAAACATTCGTCAAAGGCTCTCCATTACTGATTTCTATTAGCGAAAACTTGGAGTCCACTTTCAAGTTATGTTTGTTTAGTCTCTCGTACCAAATTTGAGGTGTCGCGGATCTCCATAATTCTTCCAAATAACATGGTGTACCGCACATTATTTCATTAGAGTTCAATGATGTTGGTGATCCGATCAAAGCTGACCTCAACACGCTTATCATGTATAATGTATGAACAGTTCTGATTCTGGATTGCGCAAGAATGAAATAATCATAATTGTTTTGCAAGGCAGTTGGATTGTTATTATTAGAATCTATCGTTGGTGGAGGTAATAAGAATTTCTCCAATGGCTGATTCAAGCTAGTTGATTTCATCAAACCAACTAAGGAGTCAATCTGTCTTGAGGTGGTTTTCACCATATCCAAAGAATTGTTATTGAACATGCCCAAGAACATATGCAAAACCAATGATTGGTGCACCCATAATGGAACATTATCAAAGCTGAAGTTCTTGCTGTGACGATCAATAAAATAGTGGATTTGATATCTGGAGATGTTGAATAATAATAAAGAATTAGAAGAATGGAACGCATACAACGAGCCAATGGCTGACATAGCCAATAACAACGGTATATTGTCATAGTTCTTTTCCACTAATGTAGCCTTTAAGGATGGTAAATGAATGAAAGGGAAATACTTATCACATTCCTTTTCAAACAATTTTATATAGGAATTCAAGTTCTCCAACGGTGGGAATTGTAAGTTGTTCAAGTTATTGTCCAACAAGATTCTATTTCTCAACTCTTCCGAGAATATAGTACCGCTTAAATATAATTCCTCGCTATCGGGCGAATATGTGAATTCATTAGAAGTGCTGTTGGGCGATTTGGTAGTGCCATTGGTTGAATTATATAGTTGTTTAAACAAATTAATCTGACTGTTTCTGAATAGATTGGGTATATCATCTGAGCGTGGCGAATTAGAGTTAATTGAATTTCCGGGCGAAACAGAGTCTTTCAAATGAACGTTCTGGGAAAAGTTGTTCGGATTCAGATTCGTAAACTCAACATCAAATGGCGTACCGACGAATTCCTTTAGCCAATCTTCGTTCTTGGCCTCTTCCCGCTTGATATTCTCGTTCTTATTATCGTTGAGGAATGTCTTGAGCTCATCTTCACCATTCATGTTGTCATCAAAACCAGCACCTCCACCACCAGAGCCAACTTGTAAGAATTGTTGTAACATTGGTATGTCGATACCTGAGGCACCAGAATTCATATTGAACTCAAAAGCTGTATTGAGTCTATGTTCACCGTTTGGGTTTGATGTCTTGGAATCTCCCATATTGTTGAGATTCAACTTATCAATGTCGTCCATATGCCAATCAAGACCCAAGGCGTCGATATCCAAACCGGACATGGTGGCCTTCTCCATCATTTCAACAGCTGTCATTTGCGGAGTAGCAAACCCAACTTGACGAGGAGCCTCTGGGATGTTGTTATTGGATTGTATGGCAGCACCCACCTTCTGCGTTGTGTACGAAGTCAAGGAACTTGCTGAAAAGGAGGAATGACGGTATTGTGGTCTATGTGGCAAATCATCCTTACTGGCAAAATGATCTGGTCTGAGTGGGAGATGTGTTGAGTTATTTCTTGAGTCCGGAGGTGTTATTGAGGCCTGGGGAGAAGGCTGTTGAAGTGAGGATCTGACTGAGGATCTTCTTGTAGTGTTGCTCTCAAACCCAGAAACACTGTTATTTCTCGACCCGGATATATTGAAATTTCCAAATAAGCTTGGATGGTTATTAGTTGAAGGGGTATGGGTCTTGTTTGTGTTGATGGAATGGTGGTTCGTGGTTGAAACGTGTGGCTGGACGAACTCGCCGCCCCCGATACTCAAATCAAACTCGTTACTGCTGTTATTGCTGAGTTGCTGGAATTCCACCGTTTGCGGCGGTGTGAAGTCTTGCAAGGACTCACCGGGCGAGCTTCCGCTGGAATTCTGTCTTTCCTTGAGAGGGTGTTCGTTGATTTTCTCTAATTCTAGAAATTGCGGTTGATATTGGCCGTTGGACGCCTGGAGAGGTGCGTTTGGGTCGGTGTTATTCTGGAGAATGTTGATGTGATCGCTGTTGAATTCCTCCTTCTCGCCAACGAGTTTCTTCGTTCTTCGAGTCACATTGGGCAACGAGGCATGCAATTTCTGCTGATGTCTCAATACCAAGTCTCTTCTGGCAAAACATCTTCCACAAGCAGCGCATTGGAACGGTTTTTCGTTCGTATGGGACCGTTCATGTCTCTTCAAATGCTCGAGTCTGGCAAACGCTCTGGTACAGATGGTGCAAACGTGCGGTCTGGGCTTGTCTGTCTTGATGAGCGCCGATTTCTTGGGAATGGGCTGCAATCCAAGAACCTTTCCCGTGGTTGTCACAGCAGTCTGTGGAGGTAGCGAGCTCGGGGTTGGAAAGGAGTTGGGTGTGGTGGTGTTGGAAAAGCTGGCAAGACTGTTGGTGGGCGACGACGAGTTCATGGCGGTTATGGAGCCACCGAGAAACTCGAGCGAGATGCCCGTGTCCTGAGGGTCCATGTTGTTTGACATAATGAACGGACTATTTTTCGATTCGTTGTCTGTTCTGTGTAGCTGAGTACTGCATCCGCCCTATGTGCTGTAATGGGCGTGAGTGAAAAAAATTGTGTGCAAGTTCCAATTATATGAACAAGTGCAACCGGATATTATTATTGCTATTTTCAGCCCAACACCTCTTGTCCTACAACCCGCTATGGTCTCTTATTGGTGCCAAATAAAACTCGAACTAGCGTCACACATAAAAAAATCAGTGGTCGTGTGTGCACCCGCTACGCCAAATTTTGAAGTGACTTCGTGCGCTTGGCGAACTTTAGATCATTTTTTTCTCTCCCGAACCAACTCCGGATCCCACAATATGCTTGGGGGTGGGGTCGTGCGTCGGAGAATCCACTTCAGGCTGTCGGATACGTGAATTTAGCTTTGTTGGGTTAGCAACGAGGGTGCGATGCAGAGGACGAACGGAGATTGTCCCTGGACCGGTGCCGTTGGCGCTGCAGGCGGCTGCGATTTTCAAACTTAATTTGACTTCCCGGTTGGGGTTCTAATGGTGTTGGTGGTCCATTGGTTTCCTTGGTCTTCGCACTACTCTCCTTTATCGTGTGCTCACGTGATCTGATCTCCCTAAACGTGCCATGCATCTGACTGCAACTTTGCAGCACTATTACACAACTCTCATCGAACCTTTTATGATCCATTCCAGTTATCTGCATCTGGTAGGTCCTTCTGAGACAATTTCCGCCATATTCCACCTAGTCAGAATTGCCGTCAGTTGTGAAATCGGCCCTTGAATGTTGGTGCCTCGAATCCAACACACTTTGACAGTAAGCACGAATACCGTCTTAGTTGCCACGGTTGCTGAACATGGCGTAGATAACTAACCCTCGTGTGCTTGCTCATGGGTTCTCATTGGCACCTGCGATTTCGACTCCTCTTGATACGCCCTGTGTGGCAGTGTATCTTGTCTGTCCGCATTTGCAGATCACACGCGTATCAAATCTGATGCCTTCAGCGAAGATTCTTCACTCTATTAATATATGAGACACTGCGCAGGGAGCCAGTGAACTCTAATTTGCAAGCTTTTTCTATCCCCTTTTACCCACACCACCACCACCACCACCCATCCCAGACATATCATGTATCTCAAGGTATCGTCTTCGTTGAACATCTTTCCAAAAAGATTCAAGTTTCTTCTGGTGTCGCTATTGACCTTCATTGTTATCACCTCGTTGATCTACACAAAATCCCCCACGGCACCCCTCGTTCCAATAGCCGTGGATCATTCCCATTATGCCGTCAACCAGGACTTCAACATAGTCCAGAAGCCTATCGTTGCCGGGGAGGATTTCGAGTTCATGGATGCCATCATGAACGACGAGGACCATGTGGACAAGGTGATCCATGTCATCAACGAGTTACCTGGCACCTTAGACAACCTGACATTGGATGATGTCAGTGTCAAATTAAATATACAAAACACCTTCAAAACCTTCATCGGCGAGATATTCAGCATCATAGACAAGGCGAAGCCAACCGTTGGAAGCATCAATAATGACGAGCATTACCCTCGTGGAAAAATCCCTGTCTACGGAGGCCATTTGAGAGAAGACAGATTGAACGAGCCCATTAGAAATGAGGAATATTTGAACTTCTTGAAATTGAACGAAGAAGAGATCGCAGCCCTCTCTGTATCGCATGCCTCTGTGATCGAGAACTTACCAGACTCCTTCCCAGAAGGTGTTTTGGAAGGAACCGGTATAGTTTATGTGGGAGGAGGTAAGTTTGATTGGTTAGTTCTACTTTCGATCCAATTACTTCGTAAGACCGGGTCAATTCTACCTGTGGAAGTCGTGTTACCAGTGCTCAACGACTTCCACATTGATCTATGTAATAGGGTGCTTCCTGCCTTGAATGCAAAATGTATTATCATGACGGATTATTTACCACCAAACATTCGTGTCAGCGGATATCAATTAAAGAGTGTTGCAATCATGATCTCTTCCTTCGAACGTGTATTATACTTGGACTCGGATAGTCTTCCCATCAAAAATCCAGATTTGCTACTCATCAACGAGCCATTCCTAACTCATGGACTCATCAGTTGGCCAGATTTCTGGAGAAGATCCACTGCTCCTGCATTTTACAACATATCGAAAATTCCCGTAGAGTTACGACAAGAAAGATTCTCGTACCACGATGATAGAAATATCCAAGCAAATATTACAGACGTCTCGTACCATGATTTGAAGGGTGCCATTCCCGAATGCAGTTCTGAGACAGGCCAATTATTGATTAACAAACAGACTCATGCAAAGAGTCTCTTGTTGTCGCTATATTATAATGTGTATGGTCCTCATTACTATTATGCATTGCTTTCTCAAGGTGCTGCTGGAGAAGGTGACAAGGAAACCTTCCTTTCCGCAGCACATAAATTGGGACAATCCTATTACCAAGTGAAGGAATTCATCAGGGAATTTGGAATGGAGCATGAGGACGGGAAACATGAGATCTTAGCAATGGGACAGTACGACCCCATTATCGACTTTATTCAATCGCATGTTAGTGAAGTGAGCTTGGATTACGATGCTAAGAAGACAAGTAATTACAACCATCATTTCTTCAAGCATTCCGAATTACTTTTCTTACATGCTAACTGGCCAAAGTTGAATCCATTGGAGTTGTCGGGGAGAGAAGAATTCAGAAACATTAAAGACTCCAAGGGAAACAGACAAAGACTCTACACCAAGTCGCTCATCGACGAGGTGGGTTATGACTATGAATTAAGAATTTGGACAAGTATGGAATGGCTTCTTTGCGAACATCCTGACATCAAGCTTAACGGATGGGACAAGAACCGTGTGAGAGATGGTTGTAACGAAGTACGCGAGCAAATCACTTTTCTAAGATATAATTAGGGAGTTCAATAGGACATTTATAGAGTTACTTTTCCAATGTAATAACAGGTAATTTAAATACGTATGCATCTACTTATCAATAGAGCTGCATTTCAGACGTAACATTTTGCAAAATACGTATAAATCAACAGACTCCAGAGATTTCAAATATAAAAATTACAAAATATGTATAAATCAAGAGACTTTAGAGAGTTTCAAATACAAAAATTACAAATGTATGGATCTACTGACACCCCTCTTTCAAATTTAAATCCAGACGGGTTCTTAAAAGACACAAGACATCTCTATCTCCATCAGCTATCGCGATAATTAAGATTAAAGGTAACCTGAGATATTACCAAAAACTGGACAACCTCAGATCGCAAAACTTCGCACTGTCTAATGTGATGGATTACTTTTGGACAAAGTTAATAAAGAAAAGTAAAATAATCTAAACAGGGGAGATGGCTCTTTCCTTATATATGAAAATTTTCGACAAGGTCGGGTAATACGTTGCATGAGGGCACTATGAATATAAATTGGGTGTGGCACGACATTTTGCAACCATAAGGGCCTTGAATCAATTCAATGCCATAGCCGAATTTGGGATGATTTTATTATTAGTTACTACAGTTCTTCTCTATGACTAAATTACACTCTCTAAAAAACAATTATACACATAACAAAAGGCGTCCTTAAGCAATCTCATAAGTATTACCATTGGCAAGACCATATTCGTAACAATATTGCTTCGAGGCATCCACCGCACATTCCACATTATTAATGGTCTTATAATCAAAGGAGTCATAAGTATCATCATAAAGGGACGGAAGATTCTTGATATAGTTCATCAACCCATGCATATGAACTACTCTATTGTCAATGTCGGCACCAGAAATAGTAAGACCCAAGTAATCATCGAAATCGATCTTCTTGGCGAAGTTTTTGGCCTTATTATTATGAAACAAGTCTCTCAATTCATCGTTCAATTGTTGAGGGTTCTTGGCGGCGATTTTGTCACGGTTGTATTTCTTTCCGTTGATTTTAATGTTTCTGATCTTCCAGTAGGCAATACTGTTTGGAATCAACACTGACTTACCATTACATTTACCGGTCTCACCCTTATTGGATAAATCCCAGGCTGGGACATCGATATGGAAATCGTTGAATTTACTGATAGTCTCAATTCTGAAGGTGAAATTACCTGAAACTGGTTCTG
This sequence comes from Nothofagozyma chilensis, assembly GCA_030573195.1. NCBI lineage: Eukaryota > Fungi > Ascomycota > Pichiomycetes > Serinales > Cephaloascaceae > Nothofagozyma > Nothofagozyma chilensis. The sequence goes on from JAJMCV010000102.1 coordinate 367,368, forward strand.
TATCTTTGACAAGAAGCATGAGATTTGGTCTGTACATATCTTCACCGCAGCCACACTTCGGAATATGGGCACGAGCAAACCCAATCCAGATTTCTCTGTTTTCAGGGATGGGTAAATATGCAGTATTAGGCAATGGCACCAACGAAGTACCCCCTCTCATTGGACCCGACTTCTTTTTGGTGATCGATTTTTCGGTACTTCTCTCGAAAAGGAATTCACATGAGCCACTGCTCAATGAACATTGCATAATGTCTAATGGGTCCATACTGTACATGAAGTTAATCTTGTTGTAGTTCTTACTGCTTGGGTCTTGTTGATCCACAGTAAAGAATGCAGACCAGTTCTTTTGTTGTTTTAATACTGGTTGGTCCTTGATCTTAAACATCACGAGTTCGTTGCTAAATGGCAAGAACGCGTGCATAGCTCTCTTCAAATCGATCTCTCTTCTTCTCATGTTGAAAATAACCAATGGCTCGGTGTAACCCAATTTGTTCTTTCTCAACAAAATTCTGGAATCCTCCGGTCCATAATAATGTCCCTTGGCTGTGAATGGGAATTCCACCGGTAAGAATTTAGGGAATTTGGTGGTCTTTAAGTCGCCCTTGTCGTTGTATGGGATGTTTATGTTGTGATTGTAGAGCTCATTCCAATTTTCATCGTATAATTGGGCGTAAACAAAACTCATTCTCGGTCTGTCCTTTCTATTGTCAGCACTATAGACGATTCTACTGATCATGAAATGCACACCATATTCAGGCAACCAAACAGAAGAGCCCCCGAATCTGAAAAATCTGGTACGAACATACTCTTTAAACTCGTCGTTCGTGGACTCGATAGATGCTGGCAAGTCCAACATTTCGTTGTACGAGGTTTTGGACAAAATTTGAACCAACTTCATCAAGTTGGCGTCTAACACCGACGATTGCGACACTTGGATGATTTCCTTGTATGAGGCATCTTCACAAATCTCGGGGGTGTCGAAATGCTGCGAGAACACTTCAACAATTTCGTCATTGTATGTTTTCAAGTTGCATAAAGAGCTGGAAAGAGGGAACTTTCCGTCGTATAAGCTGTAATCCTCCGTGGTGAACACCTGTTTGATATTTTCGTAGTTGATCAAATTTGGCGGGGGAACGTTTCTAAAGCTGTCTATAAGCTCGTTTGCACCCTGGTAGAATTTGTCAATCTGGGAGACTTGGGGACGGTTTGGGTCCTGGTAATACGAGATCTGGTACACAAGTTGCACCATCACCAAACATGAGACGCCGAGGATGAGATACACAAGATGGGATCTCGTGATTCTCTTTCTCTTGGCTAGGAGAACCAAATGATGTATGTACCCGTTCATGTCAACCATGGGAAAGATCGTAGAGTAAATGCTATAAGTGGAAAATTTTGAACTAGCGGGACTGACCTTCGAAACAAATATATATTAATCTGTTCCCTTCAAACAATGCAAACCGTGCGACGCGATCTCTGGCAATAACAAGCAATGTTCCTCTGGTGGTTCTTCAATCAAATCGATGTTGTTAGAACTGAAAACTACCACAGCACAAAAATTAGTCAATCGCGGGTAACTGGGGTTGTCGCGGTGGGATCTGAGTCTCTAGGATAGACAAGTTTGCCGAAATGTCCAAGATATGGCGAATGAGTAGAGACTGGTAGCAAGCGAGACGAGCGGTTAATTTGAAGTTTTTGCAAGGAAGCAAATGTTCTGCACTAAGAATAGACGAAATAGACACAAGATGCCATCAGAAACCTTAGTAGGACCAAGATTGAAGGGGAACACACGCCTGGAAAGCCTCTCAGAAATCAAAAGAATTATGCAATGTGCGTGAATGCCGGGTGGACGCCTGTCCAATGGGACTATACCGCTTTCGCTCAGAAGAGCCACGGGGCAAAACAAAGTTTGAGATACGATCAATACGCACAAGACTAGTATGGGGTGGCCAGTCATATCGGGGTAGGACTCCATCTTTCCATTACTTTGAGTACAACGAGCGCCTTTTCGTCCATACTGTCCCGTGGCAATGGGGCAAGATCAGAACACAGCGTGCGGCTCAAGGGTGTCGCAAATCTTGAGATTGGCACGCAGATTAGAGATTGGGCTAACGGTCTTCTACGTATATAATCAGAGTAACAATAAATAAATGTAGATGTGTGGAGAGATCTGTAGACAGCGAAATACACAGTGTCGTTGCATGGTGAATATCTGGGTGGATAGTCTTCTCGTTGCTCCAATATCGCAGCTCCCAGTCGGCTTGCTGCACACCCAACGTTTGGAGATACTAGAGTATTCGGACTCGTTGTTAGGCTTAGTCGCTGAAGCATATATACGATGTTTAATGAGATGAAGAAGATCATGACTTACTCGGTGCATTAGTATAGTGTGACCGCTTTCTAGTTCTATGTTTTGTTTCAGAACCTCGTGTCGCACAATTTCAGCGACTGGGTTGATGGCAGCACGTTCATGTCCATACCGGCCACTGGAATATCTCTGCACCAAGTCGATCTGTCGTATAATATGGAGTATCATACGGGAATATTGAGATCGATTGAGGTAAATGTTGTTTTCTTTTCCTACTCTTGTTTCTCAAACACTCGGCTTTTGTAGATAAGGAAATTGTGTTTTTTGGAACATAAACAGAGTCGCTAAGGCACTACTTTCTTCAAATGTTGTGTTTTTTATTTGCAAATGTGTATTGCCTCTTCATTTTCTCTTCATTTTCTCTTCATTTTCTCTTCATTTTCTCTTCATTTTCTCTTCATTTTCTCTTCATTCTCTTTATTTTCTCTTCACTCTCTTTATTTTCTCTTCACTCTCTTTATTTCCTCTCATCCTCTTCTCCTATGTTTGTCTAGCCAGCGATGTGAACAACTGAGTCGAGGATATTTCCTTTTTATTTAACGTGAAACAACCTTCCATCGAGCAAACAAGAATCTCTATCGACATTTCAGTGCTTCAATCTTCAGATGATAACACAAACTCTCATTTCTATCTTGTTCACACATTGAAGGTCAATGAAACCAGCCTCCTCACCTAAATAGCGATCACTACAATATATCATAAACAGCTAAACTTCATCCAATATTTGAATATGCTAAACCAAACTTCCAATAAACAACCACTGATTGATGTCAATATCTAATTATGTGCTTCTTCATAAGACAACCTCAACTCGTTAGTGTGGGCCCTTTCGACCATCTCTCAATACGCTGCAATAACAGTGCAACATTCTTTGCTTCTTGAAAAGCAATTTCCAAGCCGTGATATCTTTCTATAATTAATGTTCCTATTTTCCCTTTCAACTTTTTTTTTCCCATTACAAATCATCTTATCATCTCAGGTCTTGTTTTCTCTGTCAGCAGTTTCAACTATTAGCTCAACGGCTTCAACCTCGGTGCTTTTGTCGTTAGAATCAGTATCAGGCTTCACAGGATTCTTGACACCCATGTTACGTTTCATATCCTTTGGTCTTACTATTTTATTCATCATTTCTTCGTTCCCATGCTTAGAGTACATGTAATTTCTTAATGCCATCTTGTCTATTACTACTACGATGCGGATTTTATATTATATTGCCCAAAAATTTAGATTTACGTTTACACCAATCTTCTACACCATAAACTAATATGTCGTATTTTCATCTATATATAAACACCCACCACACTCCTGCCTGTCAAGTCCATTAAACTCACTCAATAAAAATCATTCCACTTTTCTCTAAACTCGTGCAGCAAATCTGCATATCTCTGCAGAGAATGTGCACGACAATTCTCGTTCCACTTCTCTCCCATCAAGTCCCCTAGTCAATTATGACACATTCTGACCCTGTAAAGACGTATAGAAGGAAGTAAATCAGCAAGTAGCTTCCCGGCTACTGATTTCGAAAAAATCCGAACTTTAGGACCTTCTCGTTGGGTCTCGTTTAACTCCAGCTGCAAATCGACGTGTATGGCACAATTGCCCCACCCATGCCGAGTTACTTATTTCACCATTAATGCTCGGTCCAAAAGTCATAAGACGATCATTCGATATTATTCAACCAAACCTAAAAATATGCCCTTGTAGCTCTGGCTGACTGATGGTTTGTTCGCCACTCTATACAAGTCCGAAAGTCGCGTCTGTTTACAATCATCTTTCATTATGCTGAGTTCCTACTATTATTAATTATACACATATCATAACCCCATATTATATCATCATTTCGTGACACCCTACAGACACCTATTCATGATAATTCGACGAATGGAACTTCAATCCTATGATGATTATTCCGATTGCAATGGAAATGAACTTGTACTTCAAGCCATCATTGATATCATATCTATCTTCACCATTGTCTAGAACAATGCTTCCGGTGCAATCAGTATCAACATCAGTCTCAACTTCTTCAGTTTCAGACATTACATTAACTTCCTTCCTCTTGCGGGATAAACCCCGGATCTTCTTTATATCTTGGTTTAACCCATAAACTTGTTCGTAGTTGAAATATGTATACAATCCATTGGAGAATATCCTCTTTCCAAACGTTGGGTTGGTTTTTAAGAACCCATATTCGTCTTCTTCATCCGACGAGACATAATACTCCTCGGAAAGGCTACTGTCTTCGTCGATCCCATTAATAAGTTCCTCTGTGATAGAGGTCTCATTCTCAGATATATCCCCAAGACCAACAACTGCAGTTGCATTCTTGTAGAAGTTAATAGGTGACTCCAAAATTCCAATCTTTTCATTGGATCTTCTTTTGCCTATATTTTTATTCATGATTGGATTAATGGACACAGATCTTAATACCCTCTTTTTATGTATTAACATATCCTTTGATTGCTCGATTAACTTTGCATCGGAGTACTCGATTTTGGACATACTCAAATTTGGTCTACTATGCTTGTTCTTCTGTAATTCAAAACCAATATAGGATAACAACTTCTCGTTCTGTAGCCTTAAGGATTGTAATTCAAATTTCAACTTCATTATTTCTTGCTTCAGCTCATCCTTAGCAGTGTCAATCAACGAATTTCTATTCGATGAGTTATTGCTGACTGGATTGTAAATAGATGAATTCCTTTTCGAGCTGGACTCGGAATTAACGACAGCACTTACCGCTGGGTTCACGTTAAACAAGCCCGAGTTCCTTTTCGATGAAGGTTGCGAGCTATGATTGAAATTGATGGCATTATTCAAATCTTCATTTATGGATTCGATTCTTCTACGTTGTTGGGCAATCTCGTTTGGAGAGGTTATATGGTAGTGTGGCTGACTTTCAAACTCAACCTTGATTGGCATGAAATCCAAACTATTGAAGCGGGAATGGGTCTTTCGTCTTTCTCTCACTTCGTCTCTTGACACAGGGGATTGTGCAGATAACTTAAATGGCGAAAGTTCGAAATTCAACTCCTCTTCTACCAGAGGTGTCTGTAAGGGTTTCGTATCTATGCTGGGATGGTCAAGTACGTTATTCAAAGTTGGTAGTTTCTTGAGTTGATTGGCGGGGAATTTGAAGTTCGAGGCTATGCGAAGAGAACTATCTCTTGAGCTGCCATCATTTGGATAAGGCTCCAATTCCTCCTTGTGGTTGTCTAACAATTTTAACTCATCGGCCAAACTGGCCATCTGGAAACTACTTCTCTTGTAGTTTGAAATGTTGGAATTATCATGCGACTCGTCAGAATCGTCAAGATCTTGGATCTTACTCAAATTAACCGAATGGAAGTCTAAATCATTGCTGGAATCGTCATAAGATTGATCCTTATCAGTTGATAAGTTTCTGTGGGATTGTTCTAGTTTCTTGACCTTATTCAACAAAGATTGGTTCTCCTGGGTCAACAACTCGATTTGGTCAATCAAGATGAGTTTGGATGATTTTTCTAACTCGCAATTCGTCAACAAGATCTTGTATTCTCTAGTTAATCTTATGACATCGTCTGTCACAGCCTTACTACTTGGAACTTGCCTCTCCTGGAGCTTCATAGAAGTTTCATGTTCTAGAAGGATCTTCTGCAACATCCTAATCTTGTTTTCTAGATGTAGTTTGATTTCTTTGAAGTTTTGAGAATCCCTGTCGTACAACTCGGTGTGAGACCTCAATTGGTCTCTCAAGGACTTGTTGGAAAAGGTCAATTCGCCGATTCGGTTGGTGGAGGATAATAGTAATTGATGTTTCTCCAATACTTCAAACTCCAATCTTTCCTGTTCGCCCAACAATTGCGAGTTTTTCATTAGTTGATCGGCATACAATCGTTCCAATCGCGCATAATCGTTCTTCAATAGTTGATATACTTCCTCAAAGTCCTCCACATTGGCTTCCGGCTCAGAGTCCGATTCGTAATTGGGTATGAATTTCTTGGGGGATCTTCGCGGAGACATTGGTCTCTTGACCACCGAGGGTGATCCGAGTGTGATGGGTTGTGTAGCAATACCCTTGTCCATGAAAACGGTGTTCATCAGATTGAACGACGACTTGGACTTGAGGGTGATGTCGGACAATGGACTGTTGGCAGTGCTCTTCTTTGCGCGGGTATTAAACGGAAGCACTTTCTTCTGGGTGGGGGTACTTGTGACTGAGCTTATAAAGTCATTTTCTTTCAAAGATTCCGTCATCAATTTGGATATTCATAAAGCGATGTGGTGAGTTCTTCGCCATATAACCGCCAATAAGGAGAAACGGGCTCAATAAAAAGATTGCCGCGAGTGCGAGATTTAAACGAGTGTGGGTGGATTTCCTGGTGTCTGTTGGTTGAAACTACAAACAAACTCTTACCACAGACCCCGTTAAACTTCTTGCTTCTGCTTATTACCACTATAAACTATTGGCTGTTTGTGCCACACACATCTCTTAAAAGTCGTCTGTTTATTTACATATTGCTTGATTAGAGAGACCGGGTAAGGGCTCATGGGAGTCGGCCACCATTGCCGAGGTGATTGGTATGCGGACGATAGTTATCGGCAGCACCAGGGCCCAAATACCGAGACCATACATAAGCCATTTAATATTTTTCATGCTATGCTATTTATTTGCTGATCCTATATATTCTTATTTGAGGCGTTCCCCTCTTGAACCAGAATAATTCTTGTAATTCCATTGGATTGTCGCATTTTTGGAACTCCTGCCAATGAAGACCTTGTTCCAGTAAGATCCGCTCTAAATCGTCTATGGTGTTCTCGTTTCTAACAGGAGCCGATATCAAGGCATCTCTACATTTTGTCTCTGCAAAGGCTCTCTTGATGGTGGTGGCCAATGGGAGCAAAATGCGGGAATCGTACGTCACATCAGCAGCTATTATGATGTCGTTCTCTGGAATATGTCCCTCGTTTCCCCACCACAAACATTGAGTCTTGATAAACTTTTGGTCCACGATTATTTCGTTGAGTCTAAGTGTTGCGTTCAAATTCTCAATCAACGAGGAATCCCCGTCCGTCAAGATCACCTGTTTGACCTCCTTGTTGTATTTTGCCAATGATAAGCCTACCAAACCAGTGCCCGTCCCTAATTCCAACACCCTCTTCCCCCTTACCAACTCATGGTCAACCAAGAAATTTGACATATAAACAGCAGCTTCCCATGTACGTAACCCCGTGGTTCCAATACCGGAAATTAATTTGGGGGTCTCTTTTATGGCGATAAATTTCAGAAGATCATCTCCTCCAAAACCTCCAACGAAATAGCTGGGGACATCACGATCGGTAATACCCAATTCGGTCGAACTTAGTAACTCACAATACAATTCATACAATTCATCTTCTAGCTCAATATCAGAATCCTGCTCGCATTCTGCTAAGAAACGCTTCAAAAAAAGTCGGATATAGTAAGGATTATGTTCTATTATAGGCGTAATAATGTCTATGATCTCAGTTTGGTTCAACTTCCGGTTGATTTCCAATTCATGAATAGGAATCCGTTGATTCAAAAACGTCTTTAATTTTGCTAGAGATGCCATTTTTCCTTCTGATCTGAAAATGCGAAGGGACCTTGTCGAGACTTCTTACTTCATCGCATCATTTGTAGCATAGGCTGCAAATTTGTGCTTATGCAGCATTTATGTAATCCATTTTGCAGCCTTTATATCAGCATCACCACTCTTTAATTTAATTTAAATTGTTTTCGACTTTTAATTTAATATTGTAAAAGGGAATTAAATTGGGTATTTTTTAATCATATAATTTTGAGGATTTCCTTTGTAAAATGTTTTTTCATTTATTCAAATGTAGCATTGTATGACATTTGCAACACAATTCTGATTAATTGATTTCTTTATTTTAAGTGTAAATTATAGAATTAAGTGTAAATTACACACATCAAATTTTCATTAACAATTGCAACACCTACAAGTAACTGGTTCATTTTTTCATTTTTCATTTAATTTGGAGCAATTGTACCAAGAACTCTGACTCTTTTAACACCTCCATCTGGAATAATAGTTAACAAAACATGACTATATGGCTTGGAGGATTCAAGTTTGTACGAATGTTCCTTATCTGGACCCGTCTTAGAATCAGGAACTACAGTCTCCCATTCCTTATCTTCCAATTCAGGAACTTGCTTGCTAGACTTGATCGCTTTAACATTGATCTTTTGAGGGAAGTTACCCCTGAAATGTGCGGTGTCAATAATGACTTCCTTGATGGAGGTCAAAGAGCCTAGTTTTATGATGACCCAATCGACGTGGCCAGCGGTTCTGGATCTGGTGGTTTCCCAACCATCAGACATATCGTGGCCCCTTCCAGGTAACAAGAGGTTATCTGCCGAGCCGAAATGTTGGTCAGAATAAGCTACAGCTACACCACCCATGTTGACGCTGGCAAGATCAACCACAGTGTCTAAATCCTGAGGATGAATAGGTATCACGGTACCATACAATCTGAATCTGGCAATACCCCCATCTGGATACATTCTCAATCTGACATGGGTGTAATTGGCTTCGGTTATGGAATCTCTGGCGAAGAAGTGTCTCTGGGACGGACCACATTCGACCTTGGACACCACGGACTCCCATTTGGCACTCTTATAATCTTCATCGTTGCTCAAAGTCACGGCCTCAACGCTGATATGTGGGGCATGATTACCATTGAAGAAGGCTGTGTCAACCTCACATCCAATTAATTTGGCGCTGGAAACACCCAATCTGAACACAACCCAATCCGCTTCCTCAACATTGTGTCTTCTGGTTTCCCAACCATCGTACCAGGCACCAGCGTGAGTGAATCTGGTGGCATCTCTGATGGGTGCCTTGGGCTTGATCAAGTTGTCGGCGGCAGCAAACCATTCGTCAGAGAATGCAACAACCTTACCGCCCAACTTTTCACCTATGACGTCTGGATCGAGTTAATAATCGCACAGGAAGAATTACGGGTTCGCCGTCATTACAAGGTTGCACATACCGGTGTAATTGCACACGATCTTGTCGTGGAAATCTTGTTCATTTAAAACTGTGGTGGACATATTGACTCGCTTGCTTTCCTAATACGGTGTATATTGAATTGGCATTTATTCGTATTTATATGAAAAAAGGGTCCTGAAAAGGTGCATCAATCATAGCTTATCGGAAAACGCCGATACCACTACCGGGCCGCGGGCCCAGCTCACCACAGTGTACTAGCCTCTGCATTATCCCTTTTGAGCAGAACAGCCACACAACAAATGACACAAATTCAGATCTCATTTCGTACTATTGAAGTTGAAGCTACAATTATATTGAAAATCACAAATTTGGTCATATCGTAGTGTTCAGAGCCCCCATTTTCTGAAAAATGATACATCTGTCGTCTCCAATGTTCGTCCTTTCGATGCAACCCACCCGCCTTGGACAGATCAAATACAATGACACATCTCGATGATCATTCTTGTCTTTTTCTGCAATATATATCGCCATTTTAATTTAGTAATTGTGGTGACAGTTGGAGCAGCACATATGACTTCCTAATCGGGACATATATGTGCTCGAGAAACATTGATTTGCCACATGTCCGGGTAAATTGGTTAAACCACAAATTTTCATTGGCGAGTTCGGATTGGAACATCCAGAACGAAAAGAACGAATGAAAGCAGACATCATCTGAAATAGAACAAGTAAAATTGAATCGAATCATCAATTCATATCATTTATAATGGCTTTAAAAACTTACCCAACCCCAATTCTCAAGCCATACTGGCCATTCTTTGTTGGTGGTGAGTATAATTAGCGGGTGAAAAGAGAGAGCGTGAATTCGTGGCCAGACACAATGGCCGATTAATTGGCGAATGGAGAGATATTATGTTAAGATAATGCTGTTCATATGGTAATGGAGGTTCTCGCGGAAAAAAATCGGTTTATTATGAAGTGTCCGAGGATCATTGACTCTCTCTATCGAAACAATTACTAACTAATATAGGTGTCGTCACTTACTGGTTAATCAACAAGGCTGCTAACGCTTCCATGAACTCGGCCGAATTCGTCAATGATCCAAGACATCCAAGATTCAAGAACGGTGACAAAGCTCAACATTAAATATACAGAGATGCAATTATCTCGTGAAAAATTATTTATTTAAGGATTATGGTTTACGTTTAGATACGTCAACGCGTTTAGTATGAATTGAGGTGTAGTATCCTATAGATATCGGAAGCTGATGCCAGTCTCCATAACTCACATGGACATTAATAGCCGAACATAGTAGCCAAATCGAATCCATCTCGTAAAAACGTGCCTTTTCGTTATGTTGACACCTAAAAAATATAATCTGGATATGTATTTAGGTTCGTATTTAGGTTACAAGAGCCCCTTATACCTACATACGAAGAGTTCCGAAGACTGCGACGTTTGTCGTGGTGATTGGCCTATTGTAGAAAATAAACTTCAATTATCGAAAACGTCCAGCACATCGTCTAATTACGCCAACTCTTAAAAAAGGCATCGTTACTAACTTTATATATACCCTTGCTCGGGCTCACCTAGGGATACAGAGTGTCGTCGACACCAACAAACCATGTGGCCATTAGCCATCAAGCATCTGTGTTTCGTCGATATCCAGGGGTCTCGAGTCCAGCATTCGCCCACGTCGTGTAATTTTGGGTTTCACAATCGTAACTCATCACTCGCTCGAGCCCTCGAGCTTCAACCAGGTGTACATTCTCTTAATTAAAGTGGCATGACCAAATTGGGCTGTATTGAGCACAATGCCGGGCGATTGGCCCGGCGAACCAGTGCATTACTCCTGTATTGGCAAACACCATAGATTTTTTTCGTTTTTTGGTACGAACGGCTCTGATCTCTTATCTCGCCCTGTTACAATGGAAGTCTCGTGGATCTCGGATCCATGTAGGTTCTGTCTAGAACTCCTAATGTGTATTATTTGGCTTATCTCTCAGTTGATCTTGCTTGATGTAAGCGCAGCTAATGCTCCACTAGTGAGAGGACTGTACAGTTACCGATGCAAGGCTATGTAATAGACAATGAGCGATATGCAACTGGCTGTGAGGAGCGGCAGAAGTAACATATACAGCAAAAATAGTTCAGATAGTCCGTCCATGGACCATTAAGATTCTTATCAAAGACAAACGTCAACCTTATGGGCGCAATGGAGAAGGTGTAGAGGGTTAAATATTCACCTATTGGGCTATTTAGACGTCTGTTCTGTCTTGTTTGCATCCACGGCATAGCATCATTAGGGTCATACATCTTATTTTGATCGGGTGATCGTGGTGGGAACTCTAATTAGAGGTAGTATATATTGAACGGATCTCTCTTGTTCATATATCATAAACATCAGACGCGACAACACTTGCTTCTTGCAAACGCGAATATCATTCATGTCGCATTATTCCATTAACCACAAGGACAATAAACAACTTGCTTTATCGATGGTGAGTCCCACAACAAGCTCGGACGGTAGTATGGACCGTTCTACCTCTTCTGTTGGCACGGAAAACTCTGAGATCTTCTCATCGAACTCCGGGATACATCCCCCAAAATCGCGTCCTGAAGAGGAAGAAGAACCCACCGGCTCCCATTGGAGGAGAGTGCTTGATTCTTTCAAGCCTTACGATATGGAAGCCATAGACTTGGGCGAACACCTAACAGAATTGGAAAAAGCCGCCATTGCAACATCAACTTCCCCTCTTTCAAGAGGATTGAAACAAAGACATTTGCAGATGATATCCATAGGTGGTTCGATTGGTGCAGGTCTCTTTGTTGGTTCAGGAGAAGCCCTACTGACATCAGGCCCGGCTGGAGTGTTGATATCATACATATTTGTAGGGTTGATGATGTATACTGTGATGCAAGCATTAGCAGAATTGGCCGTCGCCTTCCCAGTTTCCGGTGCCTTTGTTACGTATAATTATCTTTTCTTGGACTTTTCTTGGGGATTTGCAATGGCCTGGAATTATGCTCTCCAATGGCTCATTGTTTTGCCATTGGAGCTAGTTGCCGCCTCTCTAACCATAACGTATTGGGATTCTGAGATCAATAATGTCGCTTGGGTGTCTATCTTCTACGTTTTAATCATGTTGATCAACCTCTTTGGAGTCAAGGGTTACGGTGAAATCGAGTATTTTTTCTCCTTGATAAAGGTGGTTGCTGTCGTGGGATTCATAATCTTGGGGATTATCCTTGTGTGTGGAGGAGCCCCTCACACAAAATACATCGGAGGAGAACATTGGCATAATCCAGGAGCTTTCAACAATTCTTTCAAAGGTTTCTGTTCCGTGTTCACAGTGGCCGCTTTCTCCTTCGCTGGGACAGAATTAGCGGGTCTTGCTGCTGCTGAGACTCAAAATCCATCCAAATCCATCCCAAAGGCAATTAAGCGTGTGTTCTGGAGAATAGCCTTGTTTTACGTAGTTGCAATCACGTTAGTAGGATTGCTTGTTCCATTTACAGACTCTCGTTTGTTATCAGCAGATAGCTCAATTGATATCAAAGCTTCACCATTCGTGATAGCGATAAATAATGCACGCATAAATGTGTTACCACATATCATGAATGCAGTTATATTGATCACTGTGATTTCTGTGGGAAATTCCTCCGTCTATGGTTCTTCAAGAACCTTAGCTGCCTTGGGTGCCTTGAAACAGGCTCCAGCTTCGTTTGCTTATATAGATCGGGAGGGAAGACCTTTAGTAGGAATTGCAGTGCAGGGCGTAGTTGGTTTATTATGTTTTGTGTCGGCTTCTCCAAAACAGAGTGATGTTTTCGATTGGCTTCTTGCCTTGTCTGCCTTATCAATATTATTCACTTGGATGTCCATTTGTCTATGCCATATTAGATTCAGACATGCCTTGTATTCCAGAGGAAGAGGTACGGATGAATTGGCTTTCGTGGCACAGACAGGAATTTGGGGGTCGTATTTTGGTGCAATTGCCAACATATTAGTGCTTATAGCTCAGTTTTGGGTGGCTCTCTTCCCTATTGGATCTCCGGCAAATGCAGAGAGCTTCTTCAAAGTCTACTTGGCATTCCCAATAATCTTAATGATGTATGCCGGCCACAAGATATACACTCGTAATTGGTCATGGTATTTGAAAACTGATGAGATTGATATAGACACAGGAAGGAGAGACATAGACCTTGAGCTCCTAAAACAGGAGATTGCAGAAGACAGACTCCAACTATCTCAAAAACCTTTCTATTATAAACTAATAAATTTCTTCTGGTAGCGTCAATGGGGAAGCATTGGCTTGGCTTCCATCTTCAGTTTTTCAGTTTGGTACGGGTACTAATAAAAATATGATTATATGCGTGTATAAATTACCTATTTACTAAGAATACCAATGAGACGTAACACCAAAAACCCTATAAACACGACGAAGAAAAGTGCAGCATAATATATGAAGTTGTATAGACTATTATCGACTTTATCGGAAGCCAATGGTATACTGACAATATGCTCTGCCGCATGGAAACATATGTCTCTTCTGCGAATCAAGGTACAATCTTCATATGGGATGTCTCTTTTCAAGATAGCTTTGCCCAATAAAGCCTGAGAGTATCTGGAAACACTTGGATCAAATATGCTGAAGGTATTATGTAGGATGGCGGTCTCTTTTTCGAGGGCTGTGGTGATTTTCTCGACCTTTTTCAACTTCAGAAGGGTGAAATCTGTAATTTCTGTGATGATTTCGAAATCCAACTTCAATTTGAAGCAATATAACGCTTTGCTGAGCGAGAATTGGATGTCCTTTGATTGTTCGTAGAGAAATGGAATGAGAAGCTTCTTCAAATTATCGAAGTTACCGAAGAATATTTGGATCCCATTCAAACCTTCCAAGATCTTCGGTATTATAGCAGAAACAACCTGGAGTAATCTTTCGATGTTCATTCGCACTATGGCATAGTTCATGTAGGAGAGGGCCTGATTCTGTATTGATCGAACGTACCTGTTTAGCTCGTTTTCGCTGATGGTGAGCGAATTCTTCGATATCTTGATCAAAAGCGTGATATCGTCATAATCCGGAATCTTGGACAATAAAGTATCATAGATGATAAATATGTCACTATATAAATTCACAATTTTCTGAAGCTCCTTGATGTATTTGACGGAAACATTGATAAGACATAACTCGAAAACCTTTTGATGATCCAAAAGATATCTCCTTTCCTCCTCGCTCAAGCTATTATCTAATCTTAGATATCGATTTCCTATTATGTAAGTCATTAAAGACTCTTCCACCTGAGTTTCTCTGACGAGTTGTTGAGGTAATGATGTGGAGAAGGGTCTCTGTTTTGGTTCTCTCAAAATTTTCAGCGGTCGAAAAAGCCGTTACGATAACGTTCACTCGCAGCCACAGATAAGACAGGTTCCAGGGAAGACATCAGAGATGTTATTTTTAGCTACAAGAAAAGTGATTAATCCAATCCCATAAAATTACACAGAAAGACATTCGCCACCCAGAACTGTCTTTCTTTCGTTGGGTACTATGTAGTACCATGTTTCTGTCACACCCTCCGAATGCTCTGATTCTCTTAGCTTTATGTTTAGAAAATCTATCTATATATATACTCCATTTTACCACCCTTTCAATTTACTTCTGCTATCATGGAACACCACCAATCTTTCTACAAACACAACCCCGTTATTCCTATTGCCAAAGAGCTGTTGTGCCCTTTTCATCAAGTCTAGTTTTGATCCAGTTTCAAAGCTTGATAACGCGCGATAGCGACTGAGTCTATCAATAGGCTCTAACGACTCTATTGCATCTGTTGACTCAAAGTATTCGCGCTCTTCTTCGTCTTCTTCGTCTTCTATTATAGGCGATGCCTCGATCGGCTCTGCCTCTTTCTCACTGACAGTTGGACTCCTTGTCAAGCCCATATTGGTGTCTGTTTCCATTGCACTTATTGTTGGACTAGTTGTGGATTCGAACTCCATATCAATATCCTCCATAGGAGCCTCGTAGGGGAAGACCCCATCCACACCTTGCAACGGGATAGAGGCAAGTGCAAGAGCCGTGGTGGTCGTAGGCGTAGCTGCAACACCACTTTCAGGAGTCTGCCTTTTGGATGAATTGGCACTCGAACTGTCAATAAGTCGTTTTCTTGGATCTCTGTCCTGATCAGATTTCGCTGCTGGTGAAAGGCTAAGCCCAGACCCAGTTCCTGCAACTAGCCTATTTGGAGATGGACTACGACGACTTGGACGTGCAATAGTCTTACTTCTACTCCGAGTAATTATATGTTGATCTGGTTGAATAGAAGGCGCGGCTGTAGCTTCTAGTCTTGGTTGTGCTTGCCGTTGATCACTTTGTCTGAAGTTGAATATAGCATCCTGATACAACCTAGTGAGCATTGGCAAAATTTCGGCAATCTTCAATAACAAACCAGATGATCTGGTATATTTGTTATTTGGAATTTTCTTCAACATCAGTAGTACGTTGTAATCCACATATATATCAGGAGTAATACGCTTGACCGTCGCAAGCTTATTGACTATTTCCAACAATTCCTGACATTCCTTACCCGAAGGAGATTTCTTGGTTAATCTCAACAAGCCAGTATACGATTTCTCCATCAATTCCACAAGCTTTTTCTCTTCATCACTTTTCTTTTTCTGTTTTTCCTGCTCTTCCTTATCTATTATTATATTCTTCTTATCTATCTGTGACCCATTAACCGGAAGAGACGCTTCTCTTAGACCGCCAAATAGGCTGGTATCGGAAATCTCATCCTCTTCGGCATTACTCAAAGCGCCAAGAGGTGTCGAGTCATCCCTTTCTAGGCTATCAGGGAAGGAAAGAGAACGAGTTGGTGATAATGGACTCTCAATACTACCAACAAAAAGAGGAGATTGTGGGGCCTCTGATTTTTCTACAACTGAGTTTGGTTGTGTATCTTCATAGTCCGAGAAGACATCATCATCAGACACATCAAGATTGATAACATCAAGCTGCTGTTGTAGGGTTCGGTAACTAGTAGCATTTCCTTGCACTTCGTAACTCGGCAGTTCATCAGATCTATCGTCATCTGAATCTTCCAATAATTCTACATTCGGTGGCGGTCTGTCAGTTCCTGAAGGTGCTTCTGTCAAGATCTCGATCCCATCTTCGTCCACCTCTTCCTCTTGTTCCACAAAATTGTCAGATATCAACAATGCATACAACTTTTCTGGATTTTTCAAGTGGAATTCTTTTAACAACTCCTTAGCTTGTTGGACGGGAATCCAATACCCATTCAAAGATTTACTTTTCGTGAGAGGAGCACTGATGCATTCGTGTTTCATGATGGGTATTAGATCACGATAGTACAACTCATTGGCCACTTGCATATCGGGGTCTTCGTCGCTTCTATCGTTCAAATCTGAAATTCTCAAGGCACAAGCAGCAGTAATGAGCGTACTACCATTGACCCAACCATCGGAATAACGTCTCAAGACGGGATATGCTCTCTCCATGATTCTTTTTTCTTTCAAGTTGATGCTAACGACTTCCGTGAGCAACTTCAAATTGACCTTCCTAGTTCGAGGAGAAACCTCGATTTCAAAAGATTTGGGATATCCCTTAAAGGCAATCACATTCTTTGATAACGGTTTCCATGTCTGCAGTAGAGCTTCGTCCAATTTCAAAGTTTTGCTGGCCGCTACCTGTTCTAGAACATCATCGGGAATGGTAGATGGATCATTGTTTTCAAAACTGAGGATGGGACCAACCACACTATAGATCCCGTATCGTATGGCAAAGTTTCTAGCCTCAACCAAAGGGATCCATTTCCCCCCACAAAGCGTATGGTCACTCATCACCTTGAGAACCCCCTTGTAAGTCTTACTGAATTGACGGCGTATATTCTTTTTGTTTTTCTTCTTCCCTTTCGTCAATTCGTACACATCACAGAGTTGGTTGACGTTGATGTAATTGTCACTGGCTCGTCTCAACACTCTGACCGATAACAACATATTAAGACTGACAAACATCTCCCAAAATTGCTCCCCACAATGTTTGACCAACCCGATTTTGCGGAACTCCAATAACGGCTTCAATTGTTGCTGGAGATTGTATTTGATTGCCAATCTTCTCGCGTCCTCCAAACTCACCCAGGTACCTATATGTCTGATTTGCAACCGTTTCCCGCCCATATAATGCTTATTTTTGATTAATGCCTCCTCGTAGTCGAAACTGGGAAATAAGTCCCTCGACATAAGCGTCTTGAACCGCGAGATATTGACCCATCCGCCTATCTTCCTCCGCACCAATTGATGCTTGATCCCCGAGAGATTGAACACGTAAATCTCGTCCAATTCGCAGATGTCCGAGTCCAACGCCACATAATCGAGAATGGACGGCTCGCGAAGACTCTCCACCTCCACAACAGACATCGGGCTCTATTATTGTGCCAATTGCATCTGTACAACTCTTCTGTTCCCATCTACTTATTGCTGCACTCGAAATTGATCCACATCGTTACCCGGCCGACTATATGGGAAAAACAAATTCCACACAATAATAACCAACTACTACAACGAAGTCGAATGAACGGACCATTACAGTGGAAAAGAGTGCAAACAAACAGATTTCAAAGCGTAATCTGCATCTCCAGCGAACCCCGTGCCGATTAATACTCCCTTGCGGTTTTCTTGCTAACACAATTGGTTGTAATCCCGGGATATTCGTTAATCGACCATCTTCATAATTACCAGCCAAGGACTTTACAGCCATAAAACACACAATTAGTGCGAAGTCCGAAAGAATTGTTTTTCCATTATTAAGTAATTTGAGATATCTCGATATTTGTTGGTCGTCATCATACACACTCGAACGGTTGCAACATAGTGCATAATTGACCCCCAGAGAAGTCCAGGACCCTTAAATGACCTCCTATCATGTCCGATAAACAAATATACTCAGCGACTTACTCGGCCGTCCCGGTTTACGAGTTCTTGACGAAAGAAGGCCCCGTGATGCGGAGAAAGTCCGATGGTTGGGTCAATGCTACTCACATCCTCAAGGTGGCCAGTTTCCCCAAGGCCAAAAGAACCAGAATCTTGGAAAGAGACGTCCAGACCGGTGAACACGAAAAGGTCCAGGGTGGTTATGGGAAGTATCAGGGAACATGGGTTCCCTTGAAACGAGCCAGGGAATTGGCGCAACAATTCAATGTGGACGATGTATTGGCCCCAATATTCGACTTCGTCGTTATCGAAGGTGCCCCATCACCGCCCCCGGCCCCTAAACACCACCATGCCTCCACTCTAGCCAAACATTCGTTGTTGGCGTCGGATCCAAAGACCACCAAGAAGACTGGGGTGGCAGCCCAGAACATCCCGAAGAAACGAGGAAGACCCAAAAGAGCGGCGGATGAACTTGTGCCAATACATCCAACCAATACTATGGCTTCTACTTCCAACGTTCAGAAACCCCCACAATATGGAGCATTTCATGCTGAAAGATCGGGAAATCATCAACTGCAGAATCTAGCTACAATGCCAATGGAGCCCAGAAATGGAGTTTATCAGGGAAAATCGGAAGATATCGAAATATCCTCTCCAATGAGCGAGTTGGAAGACACAAATAATATCCAAATCGACCCATCTTCGTCTCCTAGTGACTTCATGTCTGATTCCGACTTGGCTAACGCCTTGAGATCACCTCAGAAACAAATGAACTCTGCGAAGGAAATCTTGGAAAGAGCTATATTCAACAATAACCAGAAAGATCGATTGAAAAAAGAGGATTTTGACAATGATTATGTCTCGAGCTTGACAGACTATTTCATGGGCCCTGACGAGGGCGACAATTCCGCTAATATTCAAAAACTTCTAGAATTCTTGGAGGAGTTCCCCACCTCGTTCAATTTTGACCAAATAATCGACAATGATGGCCATACTGGTCTTCATTGGGCATGTGCCATGGGGAGTTTGCCTGTGATTGAATTATTAATCTCGAAAAAAGCCAATATCAAGGCTCTTAGTTATAATAATCAAATACCTATAATGAGATCTGTCATGTTCTCCAATTGTTACACCAAGAGAGTGTTTGCAAGAATATGTGAATTGCTAATAGAAAGTATATCTAGCATTGACAATGAAGGCAAGACAATCTTACATCACATTGCCTTGACTACAGAATCTAAGGCCAGATTGCCTTCTTCAAGATATTATACCGAGATTCTATTGGCCAAGCTCTCAGAGTTGGCAAATCTGGAATCTCTACAAAAATTCATCAATCTCAGAGATGTTGATGGCAACACTGCACTCCATATCTTTAGTCACAATGGCGCTAAGAAATGCATCAAATTGTTATTAGGATATCATGCCAGAACCGATATTCCTAATAATCTCCAACATACGGTGGAGGACTACCTATTGCAACACAACTTTTATCTTTTGAATACAACACCAAGATTTAACTCCCATGTGGAGGATTTGATCAATGAAGAGAATAATTTCCATTTCAATTCATTCAATAGCCATGGAATGCTTGGTGCACAAGCCATAAGGCCATCTGATTATACAAGATCTGCGTCTCTCAGTCATAATATGCCTACACCTCATCTATCTGAAACTGCCATTCGAGCTACCCAGAAGGTGTCTAATGAGTTGGTAGAGTCATTGGAGCAATTATCCAATGCATTCGATCGCGAATTACAGGAGAAGGAGGAGTCGATCAAGGAAGTGAAAGGTATGATTGAGAAACTCGAAAATGAACTTCTGAAGAACAATGAGAACTTGTTGTCAATGAATGGATTAGACACTCTTGAAGCTGCCAAGAGACAATGTTCTGTCCAATTAGATGGGTTGAACCAGGAAATATCTAACAATGAAATCGATTTGGCGAAGAAGACGGAAATTCTCACGAGAATTCTTGAAAGATCACAAGCCAAAGATGTCGCCAAATTGGTGGAATTAGAGGAAACGAGTCTAATTAAAGATAAATCACTAATCCATAAGAAGGACAGCAAGGAGGAGTTACTACAGGATGCTATTGAATTGACGAGATTGCAATTGAACAGAAAGAACTTGTTGAGTCAGATAATTGCAGTTCAATCGCAATCGAATGGGAATCAGAGCAAGATGTCGAAATACAGAAAGTTGATTAGTTTATGTTGCGAGATTGACATCAACGAGGTTGACAATCTTTTGGATGGGATAGAGGATGTGTTGAAGAACTGAGGGATAATGGGTTGGTTGATGTTGATGTAATATTAGTTATATGGGTGTGCTTGGGTTTATAGGATGGCAAATGACTATGTTGAATGGGTTGGATGGTGTAGGCATGTGATAACACGATGATAACCGAGGTTGTTTGATGCGGTGTTGTGGTGGGCTGCAACGAGGAACAACGGCGCTTTCCCCGTAAGAAAGTCTGGGGTAATAATCACATATATAATGGCCAGTAGCCGTGCCAATTACAATTGAGGTTTTCGCGCATTGGAAAGTTTTCGAATTAATTGCTTACTTCATACAACATGGCCACATTAGAAGAGAACGAGGAATTGGTGGACATCAAGGTTCCTGGATATCCTGGGACAGGAATCATTGGAGTCTTTACGTCACCCTTGTCGGCTGGGGAAACGAGTCCATATCTTGGAAACCACCCGCCCACCTCCAAGAAATGTGTGTTGATCTTGCATGGACAGGGAGGACATAAGGACTATTGTTACCTTCGACTTCTAGCCGGACGCTTGGCCAGGGATTTGGGTCTTTACAATCTCAGAATTGATTTCAGAGGATGTGGGGATTCGGGAGATAATGCGGATCCCAACATGGGACGAACCATCCAACAGGATGTGGAGGACATTGGGATGACTGTTGATTATCTCACCAAAGACTTGGGGTTGACTGTTTCTGCTATTATTGGACATTCCAAGGGCGGAGTGGCCATGTACCAATGGGCATATGAACAGCAATTGTTGTTGGATGCTGGAGACCCCAATGCGATCATAGTGCCCTCCTTGATCAATTGTGCTGGTAGATACTCAGGCGAGGGATTGGCCGACTTCTACAAATGGGGTCCTGGTTGGGAGAAGCAGAAGGGCATGGTTGTCACTATCTACAGACACGGGAAATATTCCCCCACCTTTTGTCCCATGGGCGAGTTTGAGTCTCTTTCCAAGATGCAATTCGATAAGCTTCATATCCTTTCGAAAGAGA
The DNA here is from genome assembly GCA_030573195.1 of Nothofagozyma chilensis. Classification (NCBI taxonomy): domain Eukaryota; kingdom Fungi; phylum Ascomycota; class Pichiomycetes; order Serinales; family Cephaloascaceae; genus Nothofagozyma; species Nothofagozyma chilensis. The sequence continues at coordinate 388,927 of JAJMCV010000102.1, forward strand.
TTCAAATCATGACCATCTTCGGGATCCAAGATCATATAGTCCCTCTCACGGAGGCTCCAAGATTCAGTAACTTGTTTGGCGGAAGACACACATTAGAGTTGATTGCAGGCGCAGACCATAATTATTATGGGACTGTGGATATAACCGAGGAAAACAAGGCCGAATTCAACCCGGAGAACCTTCCGTTGAACTCCAGAAACAGAGTCAATTACAATCACAAGGTGTGTGATTATGTTGTGAATTATCTCAAGAACGAAAACGAACATAAACGGTTCTTGAAGTCAACGGAGATCGTGTCATCTGTTCCCAGATGGAAGAAAGTGGAAGGAATTTCCAATTTCAGGGACATCGGGGGATGGAAGTTGAGAAATGGATGCTATGCAAAGTCAAATTTGGCGTTTAGATGTGCCAATCCTGGGAATATCACCGAAAAGGGAAAAAGAGAGTTCCAGAACTTGGGAATCACTGCTATGTTTGATTTTAGAAGTAACGACGAATGTCGAAAGGACGGGATCCCGGAAATTGAAGGTGTCCAGAGATTTCACGTTCCCGTGTTCTCTCAAGTCAACTTTTCACCCGAGGCCATCATCTTGAGATATTCCAATCTATTGGCTTCTTGGTGGACTTATAAGAACGTCTATAGAGAGATGTTGACCAAGGGCGGAGACGCATTTGCTGCCATCTTCAGATTCATCAGAGACCATCCGGATGAAAAGTTCGTGTTCCATTGTACTGCTGGTAAGGACCGTACTGGTGTGATGACGATGTTGATCTTGTTATTGGTTGGGGTAGATGTCCAAATCGTGGCTAGAGAGTACGAATTGACGACTACGGGGTTGAAGGCAGACATCCCAACCATCAAGGAGCGTTTCGCTGTCAATATAGAGAAAGTCAAGCTCAAATTTGGCGGTGGTGAAGATTTTGTGAAGAATATTGTGCAAGGAAGAGAGAACTGGACGCTCGAGAAGGATGGGTTCGAGAATCTCATCAGTTCGCGATATGAAGCTATGATGGCCACCATTGACATGCTTAATGAGGAATTTGGCGGGGTAAGGAGCTATATGATGGAGTATTTGGGATTTAACGAAGCTGATTTGGTGAAAATTTATAATAATTTAGTTGTTTCGAGCTCAAATGAAGACTTGATCTGGGAACATCGCTCGGAACAGGGATATAAGATCTAGATTAACTTACAATATAATAAGATATCGTTAATCACATTATTGGTAGCGGTCTCTGTTTAAATATGAATTTCTTTCTTATGATGTCAACGATCTGTATATTTTCTTCGTTGAGAGAATCTTGGGGAAACCGTAACACCGCCAAGGGAGTTCCCAAGGTTTCGCAGCTTCCAACCAATCTCTGCGATTTACCGATCAATAGCGTCACCTTATCTTTATCAATCTGCAAATCTCCAAATTTCACCGCATCATATATGGAATCCTTGATGTAATTTGCCAGTTCCTCTTCCGTCAACAGATCCGGCTTGGAGGCGGGTAGATTCAATTCGCCCTGAATTTCCAACATCACAAGTCCTATTGGTGTGGTGAGGATCTTTGGGTCTATTTCTTTGTACATGTGTGTGGATCTATGTGATGTTGTAGAGCGATATATGTGATGTTGTAGAACGCGATCTATGCGAAGTTGTAGAACGATCTATGCGATGTTGTAGAACGCAATCTATGTGATGTTGTGTGGATCTATTTGTAAAACAAATATAAATGATATCGTGTAATTTGGCGAATCTTCGGAAAAACGCGAAAACAATTAATTATCAAATGATAATTACAAGATAATATTCATCTACTCGTGCTACTAAATCGTAGAGTCGTGTTTGTTCGATCGCCAGAAATCTGCTGCACAATTAATGACAACTGTCTTGCCGTTTGTATTTCATTGCGTATAGAAATAACGCCAGAAGACGCTACATTTAATTCTTGGTGATTGTGTGAAATGGCCCTCTTTTCTATTTTCCAATCCAAACAATTCAACGCCGATAAGTTCGAGAAAGACTTGAAATTAATAACGAAACAGATCACGAAGACCGATTATGAATTGCAGAAATACACCAAATCTTTCAAATCGTACCGATTATGGCTATTGATCTATCTTGGCTCGATCTATGTCTGTTATGTGGCGTATTTCTTCCATTACAAAATCTATTCCGTCCAACGTATAGTTCCCGCGGCAATCGGTCCTTTTTTCATCTATTTCTTGTATTGTGTCTACAACTTATATGTCATAAATTACATGAAGAGAACACTGGCCTATCTTGTGCGACTCAGAGAACAACATGGCTCCAAGATCCAGGAATTGAAGGATATCACCAATTTCAACAAGACCAACAATTTACTCAAAGAGTTCAGCAATGGCGAGAATGTGGAGTTTCTCAAATCCAAACAGAACGAAATCATCCAGAGAGAGAAGGATAAATTGATCGAGCTAGAAAACACAAGTTTGAAGAAGAAACAATCCAGCGGGGCTCTTGTTGAGAGAGTTTTCGAAAAATTGCTCGGAAACGATGAGATGGGTCCAGAATTCAGATATGCCTTGATTTGCTCGAAATGTCTGATACACAACGGTTTGGCACCTCCCGGAAGACTTCCTGAGGAAATCGTGTATATATGTCCTAATTGCGGAACTATGAACAACAAGAAGTCTCTTAAAGATGGAAAGGAAACGTCCAAAGTCATTGATACCAAAGCAATTGACGAATCAATAAAACCAGAAGAGCCATCATCGGGGGATTTCAAACAAACAGATGGTTCTAATATCAGGAAGAGACTATAGAGAAATATACGACGAAATTTACACACAGTAGACATCCCAGGTTGTTCACCTTACAAACAATAGCCATGGAAATACACTCTCAGGAACACTACAGCTTATTATGGAAATTAGCATTTACTTTTATATAATTGCGTCTCGTCATGGGAATAACCCGGTAACTTAGGACAATTCCATAATGGCGTTAACCATGTCACCGTTGTGGGCTCTTAAGGCCTTGACAGCCTTTGGTCTGGAAACCTTGGTTTGTTCGATGATGATATCGATGTCACCGGCATCTAAACCAGATTCATCAACTTCGGCATCGTCATCAACTTCTTCTTCTTCGACCTTTGGGGCTAAAGAAGCGGCTTCAAAGTCAGCAGTGATGGACTCTGGAGACTTGTCTTCGTGGTCATGGTCGTGGTCATGGTCATGGTCATGGTCATGTTCATGGTCATGTTCGTGGTTGTGGCCGTTAGAAGCTAAAGATCTAGCAGCTTCGGCTTGGGCCAAACGTTGGTTGTAGTCATCAACCTTACCTTCACCGAAAACAACGTAGGTACCGGCAGCAGACTTGTAGACTTCTGGAGCGTCAATGGCAACAATGTTGTTGTTCTTTTGCTTGAAGGTGACTCTGGTAACACCCTTGATTTGTCTCAAACCTAACTTGAGGATCAACTTTCTAGCCTTCTCTTCGTTCTTAGAGATGACTTGGACGGTAGCGCCTTGTGGGATTTCGTCTTGGATTTCAACAATCTTATCTTCAGCCATTGTGATGTTAATTCTGGGGATATTTCAATTGGAGGAACAACAACTAATGTCACATAACTTTTCAGTTGAGCGGAGTGAAAATTCGACTCGTCGACAAGATCTGACGTTACCCGGACGTATGTGGTATTCTCCAGGTAGTGTGAGATCCGAAACATGGTCCCAGATCCCGCCGCAGACGGAGGCCATCAAAAGAAACAAACCGACAATGAGAACCTAAAAGGACCTGAGGATGAAGATAAGAGTAAACTTCAGTCATTGGAGATTTCTGTGGTGAGGTCGATTACATGGTTTTCAAGAGTTTGTCGTCCATATAGCCCTGTCTCCTCATGTACTCCCCACATATTCTATAATTCCCTCTTCTTGATGCTGCAGATTCGATTCGCTCGAATTGTTGACACATACGGCTATAATGATTTCCAATTACATGTGAAGTTTATATAATTGTCTAAACCTGGAAAAGTCAACGTGGTGGCATTGCCGAGATACTGCAATTGGTTATGTGCATTGTTACGCTGATAGCATGCACAAGGATCTTCCAGATGAGTAGTCGAATGGAAATGGAACGGACATGGAAGAAACTGTTCAACTTCAAATCCAAACTTTAAAAAATAAAATCATAGCCAAATGGAACAGCCCCACAAGTCTACCATAAAAACTCTGTCAATCTTGCATTCGCTGTCCCTGCCTCCCTTCTCTTTGTTGACAAGCCTTCTCTATTCAGCTGCGCATAATTGCCGTAAGTACCGCAACAACCCGTCGTTGTACAACCGTCGCCTCTCAAAACAACCATGTCAGCTTAATAACGGCTTATCGTAACGGTGACACCCACTCCGACTGACCTTTTCTGGCGAATAACTCCGTTTGGCTGAACTTTATTCGGTCGTCGCTGCCACCTAAATCCAGCACCCACCTGTCATCGGAACTAGCTCGTTGCCGAAGTCGACCCTGCCTGGAAATTTCTTACAAAAAGATTTATCTGACAAAGGACCACAACAAACTGAGTCAGTCGTCCACATCGCATTATTGTCGCATATTTGGAACTATAGTGCTGTTGCTGGTGTCACTACCATCGAGTATCTACACCCTCTTGCATTTTTGTATATACTTTTCATTGTGTATAGAATTGTCATTACAAATCCACGGCCTAAATGTCCCAACCCTTGGAAGACCCTAATTTGTCTTCCAATTCCAATTCCTCCGTCGAGGTCAAACCCAAGATGAACGAGAGTGATGGTGCTCCAACGAAGGAAGTCTTGGACCAGAGCTCGGGTTCTCGCCAACTGGTGAACCCGCCTGGAAAGACTTCATGGGGCCTGCAATTCAAAGAGAATTTCCATTTATATTGCTATAATCATGGTCTTCCTGTTTCCGTCCCACAATCAATTCTCCGGGTCTATTACAACACAAATAGAAAGATCTATGTCAATTGGACCTTACCCGAGGACATGTTGGATGTTAATGGCTATCCTAACACCCAATATGTGAGAAACAAAATTAGAACCACAAAATATACCCCGTTGTCGTTCGTTCCAAAGAATTTGATGTTCCAATTCACTAACATCGCTAATGTGTATTTCTTGCTCATTGTCATTCTTGGTGCATTCCAGATCTTCGGTGTTTCCTCGCCAGGTTTGGCTGCGGTGCCATTAATTGTTATTGTTTGTATCACCGCCATCAAGGATGCTTTTGAAGATTGGAGAAGAGCCGTCAGTGACAGTGAATTAAACAATTCCCCGATTCATTTGTTGACCGGCTTTGAAAACTCCAATGTCAGAGCAGATTATGTTGGTCCTTGGAGACAATTCAAGAAGAAGTCGACGAAAGCCACACGGTCTTGTTTTGGTGCCATTGGAAGCATATTTACAGTATTTTCCAAGAAGAACAAAAACAACTCCCACGATGTTGAAAAACAGTCGCAATTGCACAGCGAGGACTTGGCTCGAGTCTCAAGTGTCGTCTCCGACGTCAGTTTGACCTCTTCCATCTATGCTTCTGGAGCTGATGCCAGACAACATCGTCCTTCAAGGATTATCCCTCACACCATTGCTGATCCAACCATGCAACCAAAATCCAGAGCGCAATTCAAGAATCGTATGTGGAAAGATGTTAATGTTGGTGATATCATCAGAATAAGAGCAAACGAAGAGGTTCCTGCTGATATTGTTCTTTTGGCCACTTCCGATATCGAGGGTAACTGTTACATTGAAACCAAGAATTTGGATGGTGAAACAAACTTGAAATTGAAGAACATGTTGCATTGTGGTGAAGGGTTGAAACATGCAACAGACTTAGAAAAAATATCTTGTTGGGTTGAATGTGATCCTCCTAACAAAAGTTTGTATGCTTTCAAAGGTGCCATGCATTTCCATTCTTTCGATGATGTCCACAGTCCTAATTATGTTGAAGACACTCAGCCAATTACCAACGATAATGTATTGTTGAGAGGTTCCACCTTGAGAAACACCAAGTTTGTTCTTGGTTTGGTCATCTACACTGGTGCCGAATCTAAAATCATGCTTAATTCAGGTATCACCCCAACTAAGAAGTCCAGAATCTCCTCCGAGTTGAATCTTTCTGTCATTTGTAATTTCGGTTTGTTATTCATCTTATGTTTTGTGAGTGGTCTTGTTAATGGTTTATTCTATGATAAGAAGAACGTGTCAAGACTCTTCTTCGAATATAAACCATATGCCAGCACTTCAGCCCTTAATGGTATTGTTGCATTCTTCGTTGCCCTTGTTATTTATCAGACGTTGGTTCCTATCTCCTTGTATATCTCCATTGAGATAGTTAAGACTGTGCAAGCTTATTTCATTTATTCCGATGCGAAGATGTATTATCCTAAATTGGATTATCCATGTGTTCCAAAGTCTTGGAATATTTCAGATGATTTAGGTCAAATTGAGTATGTTTTTAGTGACAAAACGGGTACCTTAACTCAAAACGTAATGGAATTCAAGAAATGTACCATCGCCGGTAAGTCTTACGGACTTGCCTATACCGAGGCTAAACAAGGATTACAAAAGAGACAAGGAATTGATGTTGTTCTGGAAGGTGAAAAAATGAGACATATCATTGCAGATGATAGGGAAGAAATGATTGATTTATTAGTTAAGAACATCCCTAATGATCAGTTCAGAGAAAAGGATTTGATTTTCACAAGTTCTGAATACGTTTCTGATATTATCAAACAAAACTCAACCCAGTCGAAGAAGAATAAAGAATTCATGTTGGCCTTGGCTCTCTGTCATACAGTCGTTACCGAAGAAGACTTGGAAGACGAGAACCATAGGATCTTCAAAGCTGAAAGTCCCGATGAAGCAGCATTGGTCTCAGTTGCTAGAGATTTAGGGATTGTTTTCCACGAAAGAAAGAGAAAATCTTTATTATTGGATATCTACGGTGAACGTAAGGAATATAAATGGTTGGAGCAAATTCCATTTACATCAGCCAGAAAGAGAATGAGTGCCATTATGGAAGTTGTGAACGACGATGGTAGCTCGAAAGTGTTGTTGATCTGTAAGGGTGCCGATAATGTTATTTTCGAAAGATTGAGAAATGATTCTGACCAAGAATTAATTCAAAGAACTGCCTTGCATCTTGAGGATTATGCAAAAGAAGGGTTAAGAACTCTTTGTATTGCCCAAAAGGAGATTGACCGTAAGACATTTGAAAATTGGTTAGAGCGTTATAAGCAAGCTAATGCATCGATTTCTGATAATAGAGAAGAACTAATTGAGAAGTTAGATGAGGAAATTGAAGCCGGTTTGACTTTATTAGGTGGTACTGCCATTGAAGATAGATTGCAAGCAGGTGTTCCCGATTCCATTGCCATATTGGGTCAAGCCGGTATTAAATTATGGGTTTTGACTGGTGATAGAATTGAAACTGCTATCAACATTGGTTTCTCTTGTAATTTGCTTGAGAATGACATGAAATTAATTGTTGTTAGACCCGACGAAAACAATCCTGAGGATTTGACGTATATTGATGATTTGATTACCAATAGTTTACATGAAGACTTCAACATGAATGGTGGTAAGGAAGAATTAATTGCTGCCAAAAATGACCATTCAACTCCGCAAGGCTCATTTGCTGTTATCGTTGATGGTGCAGCCTTGACCTTGATTTTCGATGGTGGGGAAGATATCAGAAGAAAATTCTTATTATTATGTAAACAGTGCAAAGCAGTCTTATGTTGTCGTGTTTCTCCTTCTCAAAAGGCAGAAGTTGTGAAGTTGGTCAAGAATTCCTTAGACGTTATGACTTTAGCTATTGGTGATGGTGCCAACGATGTTGCCATGATCCAAGCCGCAAATGTTGGTGTTGGTATTGCAGGTGAAGAGGGTAGACAAGCTGTCATGAGTGCAGATTATGGTATCGGCCAATTTAGATTTGTCACGAGATTAGTGTTGGTTCATGGTAGATGGTCTTATAAGAGATTAGCCGAGATGATTCCTTGTTTCTTTTACAAGAACGTTGTTTTCACTTTGACCTTTGTTTGGTTTGCTATCTACAACAATTTTGATGGGTCTTATCTTTATGAGTATACCTATTTGATGTTCTATAACTTGGCTTTTACCTCATTACCTGTGATCTTTTTGGCTGCATTTGACCAGGATGTCTCGGATACTATCAGTTTATTAGTTCCTCAGTTATACAGAACTGGTATATTGAGACTTGAATGGTCGCAATATAAGTTCTTTTATTATATGACTGATGGTTTATATCAATCCGTGATCTGTTTCTTCTTCCCATACTTGACGCATTATGTTGGATTTGCTAACGCTCAAGGGTTGGCTGTGAACCATAGATTCTGGATTGGTGTACTTGTTGCCAACATTTCAGTCACTTCATGTAACCTCTATGTGTTATTACAACAATATAGATGGGATTGGTTGACATTGCTAATTGATGGTATATCTGTTTTACTAGTTTTCTTCTGGGGTGGTGTGTGGAGTGCTTCTACATACTCAGAAGAGTTCTATAAAGCAGGTTCTCAAACATTTGGTACTTTGGCTACTTGGTGTTGTTATTTTGTTGCTGTTGTTATTTGTATTCTTCCAAGATTTGTTTATGATTTCCTTAGAAGAAACTTCAGACCACAGGATATTGACATCATTAGAGAGAGATATAGACAAGGACATTATAACCAATATCCAGTTGGTTACGATCCAACAGATGCCGAAGACGTTGAGTTATTTAGAAAATTTATGGCAACTATCAAGAATGAAAACAGTGGCCAAGCTGAAGAGGATTTGGAGAATTCTGTTGCCTCATCATCTGTCTATGGAACTGATGCAGCAGTGCCTCAAATTGACGTTCAAAACACCGACCATCATGAAGATAGCAATGTGTTAAGTAGAACATTCAAAAGTCTTAGAAGAGCTACAATTTCCAGATCGAAAAGAAGTACGTCTGGTGTTGATTTAAATCATCTCAAGAAGCCATTGACTATTGCAGAATTAAGACAAGAAATGGTTAGAGCTGGCGAGGTCGGTCATGGCGGTCGCGGCTCTTTTGATAGAATAAGTGCATCTCAAGAATTGCCAGGTTTGACTCAGGCCGAAACTTTACTTTCTTACCATACTAGAAATAGTATCATTGATCATTAATGCTGGTTTTCTTTTCGTGCTTTTGCTTTTCGGTATTCATTTGGTTTTTGTATTATTGCTCGTTGTTGGATCTCATATTTTTTTTTCTTTTTTCCCAAAAGAACTTGTTCCAGTCATGGAGTTAGAATTTTTTACTTCTTTTACGTTTTATTAGTTCGGTTTCACTTTATTGGTGATATATTGATATACTTTTGATTTATTACATTATTGTAGTTGCATATGAGATTAGATCAGTTGTGGCTCCCTGCATTGCCGGATTTAGTTGCCGATTCTGTCCCTGGTTGCAAATTATGTGGCTCGATGACGAACATGCTGAACACATTGTGTATGACTTTTTAGTTCTTGGAACCAGTCTTTGCCTAAATTTTGCCTAGATATGAGGTTGCATTGGTCGGCTGACTTTTTCATTTGGTGGCTAAGTTGATCTCGCCATTTCGTGGCGATGTATAAATAGAAATCTAAATCACCATGTTTTTTGAGTTCGTGTAGGTCAGTGTAATAAAAATTAAAATTATATATTAAACATGTCCTACATTGCTGCTAGAAGTGAAACATCCACAAGTATCCTTTACAAGGGTGATCAAGATGGTAAAGAAAAGTCAGGTGTCTTGACATTGAAGGCTGCTGAATCAGGTTCTGCTGCTCATCCAGAATTCTTGCCAACCTGGGATCCTACTCAAAATTACGAACCTTTAAAGCCATTTGAGTTTGTTGACAGAGGGTCCTTTGCTGACAAAGATCTACCAAACTTATTTCCTAAGGATGCCGAGATTAAGTTTTCGGATTTAACTCCTAAATTTGGAACCGAAGTTAGAGGGGTCCAATTGTCAACCTTATCTCCAGAAGCCAAGGATGAATTAGCCCTTTATGTAGCACAAAGAGGTATCGTTGTTTTCAGAGAACAAGACTTTAAGGAGTTGGGTCCCGCCAAGGCTAAAGAATATGCTGCACATTTCGGTCCATTACATATCCACCCTTCATCAGGTGCCCCAGAGGGACATCCAGAAATTCACATTGTTTACCGTCGTGAAGGTGACCCATTCAAAGAAACGTTCTTCAAGAGATTCACTACTTCTACAGCTTGGCACTCGGATGTGAGTTACGAGTTACAACCTCCTGGAATCACATTCTTTGGCTTATTAGAAGGTCCACCAACTGGTGGTGACACCATCTTTGCAGACACCACAGAAGCTTATGAGAGATTATCTCCAAGATTCCAAGAAATGCTTTCTGGCTTGACTGCTGTCAACTCTGGTTTCGAACAAGCACACATCTCTAAACAACAAGGTGGTATTACTAGAAGAGAGCCGATCTCCAGTATTCATCCAATCATTAGAATTCACCCAGTCACCAAGAGAAAATCTATTTATGTCAACCCTGAATTCACCCGTTCCATTCCAGGTTTAAAGGAAGAAGAGAGTGAATCCTTATTAAACTTTTTATTCAATCACATCAACAACAGTCCAGATTTCCAAGCTAGACCAAGATGGGAACCAGGTACCGTTATTGTCTGGGACAATAGAAGAGCCGTCCATTCTGCTATCCAAGATTGGGAAACTGACAACCGTCGTCATGCTTTCCGTCTCTCTCCACAAGGTGAACAACCAACTGAAACATTATAAATAAGTATAATTCATGTATAATAAAATTCACATTTTCGACTCATCAGTAGGTCATTACGATAATCTAGTACTATACCTCCAGCAGTTTATAACTTGAAGATCATGCTAATATTATACACCTATTTTGCATATCTTTCCTATTATGGAAGTTATATAGATTATTGTGCGTCATATCTTTCCAGGACAGTTTTGGTGAAAAAGCCTGTGTAGCGTAATGGTTAACGCGTTTGACTTCTAATCAAAAGATTCTGGGTTCGACTCCCAGCATGGGTGGATTTGTTTTTCCCATTTTTTTATATTTTGAATACTTATCTAATTGTATCAATTATCCAAAGAAAATTTACCGTTAAATTGTAGACGAGTTCAGCTACTTCCAATATTCCACAAGCTTGATTTCTATTGGGTTATCTCTTATTATCCCTTTGGAATTGCGACTTCATGCATGCTGTGATCTCAGCCACAGATCGAGTAATCAAACCGTCTCACCTGGGTTCAAAAGAATTGATGAGAATGATGAATTGTACTGTTCACTATGTTTCTGGAAGTGTAAGGTTAAGACAGAACAAATGTCGAAGCATAATGTTTTCACATCATATCAAGCGCTAGATGATGCAGATGATATTGAGTTCCAAGACATGGACCAACACATTCAAGTGGGTCATGTATTTGAAGACGAAGAAATTACCAATCATTATCTTGAACTCTACCGGAAATCCAATTTTGAATCCTTGGAATATTTTGACCCAAACTTGACCTGGACTCGGAGACAAGATAATCTGGTGACATCAAAGCTAGACCGACATGTCACCCTCATGGCCTTTATTATGTTTATGGGGTTGCAGATTGACAGAAGTAATTTAATTCAGGCATTAACTGACAATTTTTTGCCAGAATTGCAATTGAACACGGATGACTATAATTTAGGAAATTCCATATTTACATCATTTTTCATCGTATCTGAGATCCCTTCTCAACTTTTGGCAAAACGATTCAAGCTAAACATCTGGGTCCCAATACAAATAATTATATGGTCTCTAATAGCCATGAGCCAATGTTTGATCAAAACCAAAAATCAATTCCTAGTGACCAGGGCTCTTTTGGGGTTGATGGAGGGCGGATTCATCGGAAACATAGTATTATGGTTGACGAGTTTTTACATTGGTGATCAATTGCCCATCAGATTATCTATCTTTTGGATTACCGGTCCGTTTGCAGAGGTATTGGATTCAGTTATGGCATATTTTATATTAAGATTGAGAGGTACCTGGGGATGGTCCGGTTGGAGGTTCATGTTTTTGATTGAAGGGCTATTTACTCTTTTTATTGGAATATATGGCTGGATATTCATGCCTAATTCTATCAGGGAACTACCTGGTTCGCAATTCAGTGACCTAGACAAGAAGATCATTGTCACTAGACTATTAAAAGATGATGCTTCTAAAGGCATTCAAGGAGATAGTGATCCGATAACTGCCCGAATGATTCTCGATGGAATATTCGACTTCAATCTCTGGCCAATTTATCTACTTGGCTCTATTTGTTATATACCTCTAAACACAACCTCCAAGTATTTCACATTGATGATGAGAGATTTGGGATATAGTACGTTGAATACTAATTTGTTGTCGATTCCCCACAGTTTTGTTAGATCCTTCTTTCTTTATTTGGTCACATTCTATTCCATCTATTTTCAGAACCAGAGAATTTCAATCAGTTTGTTGCAACCGTTATGGTATTTGATATGTTTGGTTGTTTTAGTGAGATTAAGGTCCTCAGAAGAGACTAGTAATACCGCTATTTGGCTTATTAGTTCAACACTTCTCTCTGCTCCTTACGTTCATGCCATATTGACTAGCTTGTGTTCGCATAATTCTAATTCTGTTCTGAACAGAACCATATCGTTGGCAACCTACAATATCGCAGTACAGATTGGAGGTGTCATCGCTTCAAATATATTTAGAGAGGACGATAAACCCAAGTATATGAGGGGTAACTTAAACTTGATTATCATCAGCGTCCTTACTATTATTCTTATGATCTTCACTAGATTTTTTTACCGTCACAAGAATCAGGCGCGAGAGAAGATTTGGAATGATATGGACGATTCACAGAGAAAACAATACATCCAATTCACAACAGACAAGGGCAACAACAGATTGGATTTCAGATTCTCATATTAAAGTTTGTCTTCATGAATCAGGGTTCTTTTGTCTTATTCAGCCCAATTCCTTGCAACTTTCTTAGAAAACCGTTTATAGAGCTTAACAATATATCATTTACTCATGCAAATCACTTTAACACATGACAGTGCTACCCATCATGGATCCACTTCTGGAACCCCTATGGCACCCACATGTATCTAAAGTTCAGTAGTGCGTCACTTCCCCACGTTTAGTGCGTCCACCGCATATAACTCTATCGGAGCGGATGTGTCAAAAGAGCCAAGGAACAATGGGCCAGCATTAGCTTCATAGGCGATGGACCTATGGAAAAACCTTGTGGTCGGCTTCAGGGATATATCGCTAGAAGTAGCAGAAATTGAATTTGGATCGCATTATCTCACATTAGCTTCTGGGTTAATTTGTCTACAAAGGAGGAGTAGAGTGTGGAGATACTGGACGACAGGAAAACAGAAGGGAAAATACGGATATGGGAACAATAAAAATGTCTTGGTCCTTCTCTGAATGTGTGCTAATGTGACCACTTACAGCACTAATAATATGCAATCAATGGGCCGTGACAATGAGTGAAATTTTGAAATTCTAACTATGGCAATACCCTCAGATCGTGTCCTTTTTCTGCTGCGAATGGAAAATGCCCTGTGGTGTGTCATCGGGGCCATACAACAATGTGCAAAGAAAAGCTGTGCACATGAACTGACTGCTGTGATGCATCTTATAGATCCTCGATTGGGTACAGAGCCAACCTAACAGCGCCCAAGTAGCCGTAGTAACACTCATTACCTACATCAACCACGCTGTTCGCCTGATGTGAGCCTCTCCCACCACTGTGAGGAGTCTGGCATTTTCAGTGTGACATCTCCCGGCCTGCAACTGAACTTGCAGCCACTTGGCTGCTTGCAGGCTGCTGCAATTCCCCTCTGTTAGTCTTGTGCCGTGACTCTGAATATCCACGCATACAATGCCGTCAGTTAGAGGTTTGTTGCAGCATGAACAACGATTAAATAGGGCAGCAAGGGTTTGATGTTCATCGTTTGAGATTTTCCCGCTTCATATTAATACGAGGAGTTGTGCCGGTTTTCGCTGAAGAAGTTTTGTTCACGCGAGATTTTACTTCAATTCTATTTCTAACACACATTTCACTCGCGCTTAATTACACTATAAGATAATACAGATAGAAAAATGTCTAGTTCCGATCCTACCGCTGGGATGTTGGGCTTGATCCAAGTGTTTAAAGCCCAAACAAACGGTGCCGCCGATGGTACAGGGATCGTAGTCTTATTGGGCAAAGCCCAGGCATTATTGGGAAAAAATGTTCCGTCCTTTCTTGTCGATTACGTTCAGGGCTTGCAATTGGGGTTATTTGGCTCCTATCCAGACCACAAGGACGTGGCTCCTTCCGCAGTGTTTGTTGCGATTTTTGTTCTAATCTGGTTCGGCCATTTATACATATTCGCAAAGAATTACTCTCGTGGTCACAAGTTCTGGTTATCGTTGGGTTTTGCATTCTATGCTTTGATGAGATGGTTGGGCTTTGCTTTGAGACTCGTTTGGGCCAAGGATATTTTGAAGGTCAAGGTGGGAATTGCCAGCGAGGTTTTCCTTATACTTCCAACCATTTTTTTGGCTTCGTTTAATTTGGTATTGGCCCAACGTTTATTTACTTGGAGACATCCCTTCCTCGGGTCAAGGAGCCTCTTTTGGGCTGCAATGCTTGTCATTTATGCCATTGTCGTTGCGCTTGTCATTATGACCATTATTGCAGCTGCCGTTCCTTATCTTTACCTTTTGTCGGAACATCATTATGTTATGTGTCAACAGGTTGTCAAATTCACCTCCGTCACAGTTTGCCTCTATTCCGCTTTATCTATCAGCTTGGTGGTGTTGGCTTACATTGTTCCACCAACTAAGAGAGATCATGAAATCTTCAGTTACCAACCATGGTGGATTGACAGTTTCTCGCCTTTCTATTTTGTGGAAAAAGATGCTTGTAAGAAAGCTGGTGAATCCTTTATCAGAAGAAGTCACGACCATCGTCACTCTGTCCGTACTATTCCTTCGTCCAACTCTGCCTTCAAGCAAGTGCAAGGTTTGACGAACGAAGATGTCTCTTTGTCGCACAACTTGTCCATTTTTATGGTTGCTGTCACATCGGTTTTTATCTTGGTTGGTGCAATCTTGAGATGTATCACCACATTTGCAGGCAAGACCTATGCAGCCGAGACCAGTATCTATAAGCCGGTTGTGATGTATATTCTTTGGCCCACCTTGGAAACCATCGTCAACCTCATCTACCTCCTTGGTAGAGTCGACTTGAGATTCTACAGACCTTGTAGATTGCCAAAGGAGGCTAGAATGGTGGTGACAGCCGATCAATCTTCCATTGAGTCTTCTTCAGGAGAAAAGGATATTGTTTCTAATGATATTAATGCAGAACTCGTCCAAAGCTCAAATCCCGTGGAATCGGTATAAATATACTACTGATATTCTCGAATGAAGTGTTTTGCTTGTTTCTATGATTAATGTACTAATATATGTTATCTCGACCCAAATGTAGCGATTAAGCCAATGCAGCGATTTAAGTTTCCCACTGGAAACCTAATCTTGGAGTCAAACGGCTCAATCTACGCTTCTTAGTGCAAATGAAAAAACAAATGATACAAGTGGAGCGCTGAAAAACACATGTGAAATTGCCTCATATATAAATAAATCGGTAACAAGGGTCAAAGGTGGGCCTTCAGCTAGCTTTCAGCACAACCCCTCTCGACATAGGCATCACAAACCCCATTTCCAAGACACTAACGTACAACAGTACATCACCGCACGATAATCAGAACAGCTTCATCCGTTCCTCCTAACGCTATCGTTTCTGATTTACCCCATTTCGGTCGTAACTCTACGAACATGAAGTCCGAATCGAACGTTTCCCCCGCATAACATGCCAGATTCAAAATCCCGTACCACCGGATGCTTCAATTAGCCATATGGCATCACAATGGAAATGTGCCAGGTGTTTATGCTGTGATATCTGGTTTTTTCAAAATGAAGTGTATGTTGTCTCTGGGATCATTTCGCTCCCAACTGGAAATGATACGAGATGCAGTAATACATGCTGTCAATTGATAAAGTGGCCAAACTGACAACACTCAGATACTTGGGTGAAATTCCTTATCCCCACAATATCTTCTAATAGACCACCAATGCTACAAACCAGACAGGTTGAAATGGGGTATGGAGTCTTTTCTGGGCAGTGGGCATCCCATATCTGGTGACGAAGTATACCCTGATGACAAGAAAGTCCGGGGACACTCAGTCGGCCAGACAGATACGTATAGTCATGGCTGAGAGTATGCTGCTAAAATAATTTTGTGTCAATGTTAGGCATAGCACTTAAATTGAGAGGGGGGATTAGGGGGTTAGGACTAATCGAGTCACAGGAATGAAATAGTAACAATTCGTAGACCACTTCATCTAGATGAGAGACCAAACCCCACAACCAATTCTAGAATTGTAGCGCTGACCTTCGTAGTCTCTCACCCCGTATTTAAACACTTGTTGTTCCCTCTCGTAACCGATATAGCTTTCTGCTACACCTTGTGACAAGTAATCAAATATGTCAAGCGGTCTAATTCAACTCATAAATAGTCAAACGGATAATGCAGCTCCAGGGACAGGAATTCTACTCTTATTGAAACTGGCTAAAGAGCAATTCGGTGAAAACATACCTTTGGCGTTACTGGAATATGCTTTAGGAACCCAGAATGGTTTGTTTGGATCATATCCTGATCTAAGCGATGTAGCACCCTGTGCCGTGTTCGTTGGTGTTTTTGCTTGTATCTGGCTCGCCCATCTGTTTATCTTCTTTAAAAACTACTCGCGTGGCCATGTGTTTTGGCTATCATTAGCCTTTTCATTTTATTCCTTGATGAGATGGGTAGGATTTGCTCTTAGAATTGTTTGGGCAAAAGATGCTACGAAAGTCGAAACAGGAATTGCCAGTTCAATGTTTCTTATTCTCCCAACGATATTTTTGGCTTCCTTCAACTTGATCCTAGCCCAACGTCTTTTCACCTGGAGACATCCAGATCTCGGCTCCAGACAAATGTTTTGGAACTTCATGCTAACAGTATATGCTGTGGTTATTGTGCTTGTAATCATTACTATTGTTGCCGCTGCTGTCCCCTACGACTTCTTCTTATCAGAGGCACATTACAATACTTGCAAGATTATTGTGAGAGTTACATCTGTGCTGGTTTGTCTTTATTCGATTTTAGCCATTCAATTGGTGATTTTGGCCTTTCAATTTAAACCAACACAGAAAGATCTCGATTGTTTCGAGTATCAGCCATGGTGGATCGAATCTTTTTCGCCATTTTATTTCGTAGAAAAGGGAGCGGCCCAGAAAGCAGCAGCATCGTTTATGAGAAGAAGTCATGACCATAGACATTCTGTTCGTACAATCGCCTCTTCAAAATCTGCCTTCAAACAAGTTCAGAGTTCCATTCATGATCAATCATCGTTGACCCACAACATGTCTATCTTCATAGTTGCAATCACTTCTGTTATTATATTAGTTGGCGCAGTGTTAAGATCTATTACTGTTATTGAAGGAAGGACATATGCCACGGAGAATGCCATTTATAAGCCGGTGGTTATGTATATCTGTTGGGGTGCATTTGAGACTATCGTTAATGTGATCTACTTGGTCGGTAGAGTTGATTTAAGATTCTACAGACCATGCAGATTAACAAAGGAGGTCAGAGAAGTTGTTACTGCCAACCAATCGATATATGGTTCAGATGAAGAACAAGGTGCCGGTTCCATAGATTCATCAGCAGAAGATGTCTTCAAGCCCGAACATCACCATGTTGAGAAGATCTAGGTTGAACCTTTGATATCGATTTTGTTATTTGGTTTACATATTAAGAAATATTTATGTTTAATAATTGTATTTCATTTTTTCTGTTTTTTTTTCTGAACTATTGAGACACTCTTTTGCAGCCAGCGAGAAGGGGTCGCGATAATCGAGTCCCGATCTGGTAAATTTGAAAAAACCGAAAATCTTTCAGTTATCTACAGAGATAATCAAGAAGACATAACATCGCGAACAATAATATTGCGCTTCAAGGTGATCCAAATAGATGGATTAGATCCTAGACTTATTATATTATATCTCAATTCATGAATTGAGACTCGAAGTAAAAGTAAAAGAAGTTTAAGTTCGTATGAGATCGCAAAACATACGACTAAGAAACTGTCAGAACACAGTGAAGTACTTTTTGAATATGAGTAGAAGTAAGGGATATTTTATGGATTCAAGTCCTTCAAGACCTCCTCACTCCGCATTACCCACAAAGAAGTCATTCGCTACGGTTCATACGGCAATCGCGCCTTCATACCAGAATGTATTACTACCCATAAATGGTGCTAATAACGGCAATGAACATCTCCAGAAATACACCCATGAAGAATTCAAGGCCGAATTTGGCGAAGAATGGTCGTCGTTCGATGAATCTATGGACAAATCGCAAGAACTCGACAACGAAAGGGCTTTTAAATGCTTCTCTCTAGCGTCCGAAGGTGAAGAGTTCACTGAGAATAAAACCCAACACATCCAATTAATACCAGACAAAGATATAGATCCTCTCCGGATATCCCAACAAGAGTTGGACTTCAGAAACTTCATCAATTCTCCGTTGAAGAACGAAGCATCTTTGCCTTTATCTTCTCAATCCATCGAAAGAAATAGCAATCAGATACACAGTAAAATTGATAAGTTCAATCGCCCAACATTAGGAAGATTATCCTCGACCCTAACTGACTCCACTTTGTCTTCGCCGTACTGGCACAAGACAGAAACTACTCTGAAAAGACTCTCTCTCCCACCAACTCCGGAAAAGTTGAAGGAATACAGAGAGAAGAAGATGAAGTTAGAATCAGCAACTATAATTGAAGAACCTACCGATAAGGTAGTGACACACACATGGAATAGGTCTCCACCATCCAGATCTCCACCATCCAGGTCCCCACCTCTTATAAGAACACCAGTCTTACTCAGATCCACACCAATTGTTCCGGATAATTTAAAAAGCTGGAAGGTGTCCAAAGTTGCTCAGAAAAGAGACTTTACTACTGATAATAATTCCAGGTTAGCGTTTTTGACTCAGAGGCCCAAGGAAGAGGATGAAACCCCACCCCCACGGGATGCGCCAAAGGAAGTTCTAGCTTTCACCTTAACAAAAGAACAACAGCAAATCATCGATTTGGCAGTTCAAGGAAAAAGTTTGTTCTTCACTGGTTCAGCAGGTACCGGTAAGTCTGTCTTGTTAAGAGAAATGATCAAAGTTCTCAGAAAGAAGTACAAGGCTGGTGGAGTGGCAGTTACAGCATCAACTGGTTTGGCAGCTTGTAACATTGGAGGTATTACCTTACATTCATTTGCGGGGATCGGACTTGGTGAGGGAGACGCTCAGAATTTGGTTAAAAAGGTCAAGAAGCGTAAGAAGTCACTTCAGAAGTGGCTCGACTGTAAAGTATTGATTGTTGACGAAATATCTATGATTGATGCTGAATTATTCGAGAAGTTAGACCACATAGGTAAGGCTGTTCGCAAGAATCCATTTCCATTTGGAGGTATTCAAGTCATTGCATGTGGAGATTTCTATCAGCTTCCACCAGTTAACAAAATTGAAGGGAAACTTAATCTATTTGCTTTTGAGTCGAAGGTTTGGTCAAGTACCATCAAACACACTATTGTTTTGAAAGAAGTTTTCCGTCAAAAGGGTGATACTGGGTTTATAGATATGTTAAATGAGATGAGAATGGGGAAGTTGAGCCAAAGAACAATAACTGCTTTCCAATATTTAAAGAGACCTCTTTCGAACAACGATGGAATAATCCCTGCCGAGCTTTTCTCAACTAGAAGAGAAGTTGACAGGGCCAATAACTTGAGATTGAGCCAAATTCCAGGGGAGGCGGAAGCGTTCTTTAGTTTCGATGGAGGAAGCATGCCTTCACCTCAAAGAGAAGTACTATTAGGTAACTTCTTAGCCCCAAAGGAATTGTTTTTAAAGAAGGGTGCACAGGTTATGTGCATTAAAAACTTCGATGATACTTTGGTCAACGGATCTTTGGGTAGAGTTATTGGATTTGTTGACAAGGACAGTTACATGTTCTATGATGAAGCAAAGAAGGATATAAGTTTAACTGAATCTGAAATTTTTAAGAAGATAGAGAAAGAGAACGTTAAGAAAGGAGATACAATTGAAATGGGATCCGTCGAGGACAATGTGAAGGAAGAAATGAAATTTGATGATAGTATTTTTGATTTCATGAAGGATATAAATGTTGACGAGTTGACACCAAGGGAAAAGGAAAATATTGAAAGAAAGAAAGAATTGGTAAAAACACTTTACGACTCTTCCAAGAAACGTAAATTGCCTCTTGTTAGGTTTCAATTAGTCAATTCTAGAGGGTCCAGAGATGTTTTGGTTGAACCTGAACAATGGACCATTGAAGATGAACATGAACAAAAATTAGCTACAAGGACGCAGATCCCATTAATGCTAGCCTGGTCACTATCAATCCATAAATCACAAGGCCAGACATTATCAAAAGTGAAGGTGGATTTGAAGAAAGTTTTTGAAAAGGGCCAAGCTTATGTTGCGCTCTCCAGAGCTGTTTCTAGAAGAGGTTTACAGGTTTTAAATTTTGATGGTGCGAAAGTTCAAGCACATCCAAAGGTGAACGACTTTTATGCTAGTTTAGTTTCTGCACTGGATGCTATGAAGGAAGTCAAGATTAAGCAGAATATGGAATTCAAGGAAGATAAAGATATTATCCCCGACCACACTCAAACTTCTAATCTAGATTCTTTGGCAGACACTCGTCGCAAGCGGTCTGAGGTCTCTTATATTATCCCCGAAGATGATCATATTCATCGCGATGTACCACATTCGGAACTAATGGAAGCCTTAAACGATCATAATTTTGATTCTACAACTCGTATATAGGGATGAAAGGAATAAATTTGTACATAATTGTATGGTTCGATTTTACTATATTTAGAAGGTGAGATCAAATGTATTTTTATTGATATTTACATGTAACAATCCTACTTGTTTGGAGTTGCGCCAATAGCCCACCCTACCCCAGAAACTAATAAGTCTGATAGTTGCTGGCTCGCCTTATTGGCAGCCGTCGTATTAAGTACCTCATTGGCACTGGATTGAATGGCTCTTGTAAATCTCGATTCCAAAGACGATTCATTCTGTTGGGTTGATCTTTCCGATTCTTCTATTTCAGCTCTTGATAAGAGCTCATAATTGAGAGAATTCCACTGAGTCAAAACAATTTTGGTGTCAGTTACAGGGCATATCTCAAGTGTTTTCCCCAAAATTGCTAATTGTTGTTCTAATACATCCTTTGGTGTCTCATCCCATTCAGGGTTGAGATACTTCCCAACTTGGAAAAACGTTAGCCATAACTTTGAAGTGGCTATATCTATAAACTCAATTGAATTGGAATAAGCAAATCGAAAGTTGTTATCTACCAAGGAAGATTCAATGCATATGGCTTTAAGCTTGTCAAAGGGCTTTGGATCGGAATCGAAAAGATATTCCTGATCAAGCCCAATAATTAAATCACCCATTATCTTCATAAGCTTATCATATGCCAAATACGATTTAGTGTTTAATTCCAAGACTCTTTCAAGAAGCGAAATGACATCATTTTTTGCAATAATTATTGATGGTGTAATTGGCACCCCTGACTCAAAGAAAAGCTTGAAGTTCTTTAAGTTTGATATTGCCTTTAACAAATGCTTGGCCCTTACAACTTTTGGATCTTTAGAGTTGACTAACAATGTAAGACAGTCTTTAGCTGAGGATAAATGGCCTATCTTATCATTCAAATTAGAAGCCCTAGACAACAACTCGTAGAATTTCTTGAAAACTGATTCTTCATATAGAGTTTCCTCTATAGAAAAGTGCTGCGTATGACAAAAGACAATAGGATCAAAGAGCTGCAATTCCAATAGATGATTTAAAATTGTTGAATCAAAACTAACTTTGTCAATCTTAGAAAAGAAGTCCGTCTTTCCATATAACCAGTACGCCGAATTTAAAATGCCCTCCCATTCCTTTTGTTTCACGATGGCGCTATTTGAAGTAATCAACTTGGTTAATTCAATAGTCTGATTGTCATTAGACGAATCACTCAACAAAACCATCTGTTTAATGGATAATTTGTTAAGATACAACTTCTCGCATCCTTCAATGGTTTTCAAGAGTTTATTAATGGCGGTGTGATTGCACAGACAACAGCCAAGTTTGGCGAAGTCCTTAATAGACTGGATCTGGAAATCTCCTTCAGATACTTCATACAGTATATTCTGCACCACATTAGGTAATTCTAATTGTTTCAATAAGAATAGTGTTTCTTTCATGTAAACGAAAATACTTATAGAAGCCACAGGACAGAGATAGCATAGAGCCAAATAGATTGAAATTACCAGTTCCATTTCCTCAACCAGTAGTAATTGTATCAATTTCTGTACGATTTGATTGATTAGTTTATAATGACTATCCAAATTATGATGGTCCAGTTCCTTCTTTGACAAATATAGGTTCAACGGAGTCCAATCATTGAAATAGCGCAAGAATGGCACGATGACAAACTCCAATAATTGATCCACGTTAGACACACTCAATGCAGATATAAAATAGTTGAAACTTTGGTATATATCCAATTTCTCGAATTCTAAATAACTTGGAAGGGCATTGTGCTTGATGTATTTGTCAAAGTAAATTATGGGAGCTATGAGTCCTTTGTACCAAATCATGAAAGATTCATCCTTTTTCAATAACCGGAACAAAGGTTCATTAAATGCTAAATCGCTTATCAAAAGCGAAATTGCTTTGGTTCTCGATTGGATGAAATATGTCATTAATTGATTTGAATTGATGAGTGTAACGTCCTCGATCTCGGCCCTTATCGTGTCATTCCAACCAAGACTACGACATTGCGAATTTATCACGTTGACCAAGGCATCCACTCTTCTGTCAACATCCTCCTGGGTGAGCTCATGTTCCAAACCAAGCGAATTGTACACTTCTTCTATGTCAAAATATTCTTTCTTATCCGAAGTCTTGAGCTCGATAATGCCATCTAGCCATTTTTTAAGGAAACATAAAGATTCAGGCTGCAATTTCTCGGGCGTCAAACAAATCAATAGACCAAGTACATTGAAAAGACACAAGATAGTCTCATCGTCTGTGATTTGAGGAGTCTCTGCTCCATGGTGGGCAGCAAATGCAAAAGTTGGGCTCAATTGGAACAATAAAGTTTCAACTTGTTGGATATTACCCAAACTCACGCGTTTAGCCAAGCTGAGAAATATCTCCTTTTCCTGGTTTCCCCCCATTTTATTGTTGTTTTGACTTCTTCATCAAACTGTGAGTTGGCATCTAGCCTCGATCTATAGTGATCTGGATATTGGTCACGTGAACCATTTCTCAAAAAACAATGCAAGTTCGCGGTCTCAGAAGACCTTATTCAGTTGAAAAGAATGAAAAGGCTGAGGATAATATTGAGAGCAAGATGATGACTCTATTAAGTAGAGCCGCTCTGGTTAGACGAAATATTTCTGGAGTTGGCGTCATAACCACAGGAAAAAGTTGTTTTCTCCAGCTAAGTAGAGGTTTCTCCAGTAGTATCTCCTCACAAAATGAACAAGTGACTGGTTTGGATCAAATTGCCAAAGAATATCCGGAAATTGTAAAGAGAAAAACGTCTGAGGGAAAAAAAGACAAACAAAGTCCAAAGAAGAAAGAGAGAAATCGGGTTTTGGTCCCTTCTTTAGATGAATGGGATCTTGAAAAAAGAATTCGTAGCAGAGTCGGAAGTGATAATGACTTATTAAAGGCTCTTGCCTGTGAATTATACCAAGACATACAGCTTGGAGGGTGTTTGGTAGAATTATATGTGCTCAGATACATCTATCGTGAATATTATTCACTTCCTGCCGCCAGATCTATGGAATTACGTGATGGCATAATAGAAACAATGAAAAAGAAAGTATTCACTCGTTCTATTTTATTGGAAGATGAGAGTTACAGGGATGGTTCTCTATCTCTAAATATGAACTTGTTCAGAAGTGTTGGTCTCGCCCATCTTCAAAATCCAGGGAAATTGAATAAATACTTGACCTTGGCCTCCTCGCATTACTCGAAACCACCTAATATGGATTCTGAACCTCTTGATTTATCGCTTGATGAAGTTGCCAATGTATTATCTCAGCATATCAATATCGACAGCAAAAAATTGTATTCTACAGGCTTCAATTACAATAAGTATTGGGGTCATAGCACATTATTACCATCATTACCGACTATCGAAAATACAAACCTTCTTGGGGTAGCATTGATTCCTAATTATGTTGCCAAGAAGATCCCTAATCAACAAGTCTTAGATTCTCTTGAATCCCATAGAATGAAGTTGGAAGTGTTGGGATTCAGTATATTGAGAGTCGTGAGAGCCAGATTAGGTTATGAATTCTGCCAGGGAAGCTCTAATGAAAAGGCGGTGAGAGGATTCTTTAATGTTTCTGTCTCACATGCCCATCTTAGAAATTTAACTTCTTCATACAAATTACTGAATGTGGTTGTATCGAAAGAGTTATGGGAGGTTAGTCAAGAAGATATGAGCTTGGAAGAATCTGCAGAAGCCAAGTTGTTCGTAAGATATATTGCACTTCTTTATTCTGAAGACCCGTTGACCACGATCTCCTTCCTTTCAGAGATATTTGTGGGGCCAACTAGAGCTAATGTGGGAATACTTGGTGAAAACGTTAGCAATGCCATGATGATGACGAGATCAAGATACGAAAGTATCTCAGAAGATAAGCTTCTTGATATTGAGAAGCCTCTTCCGTTAAACTAAATCTGAGAGTACCATGTATATAGTGTACAATTTACTAGAATCTACAAAATAAAATAATTATATACAAAATATTACCACGTATTTTATATAATATCTCTTCCAACAAAGAAGAGGACTCTAAAAAAACAAATGAAAGCAAATTAACAATATGAACATTAGTAGAAAACTTTATAAAACTCCCTTGTAGAAACAACACCCTTAATTATTAAGTTTAAGCTGACTCATATGATTCCCAGTTATCAATGATAGCTTTGATTTTGGTTGAACCAGTTAAATCATAGACCTCTTGGAAGTATTCCTTGGTGATTTCAAATGGTTTGGCAGTCAAGTTAGGAATATATTTACCAATCAAATCTTGTGGTTTAACAGATGATTTTGGTATCTTTTTGATTAAGAATCTTTGGAATGGTTTGACACCTGGTCTTAAGTAGGAAGAGTGGAATGGAACTGAAATACCCTTTAATGGAATAACAGCAAAACCTCTCTGTAAATCAATTGGTTGAGGCTTGGCTAATGATTTCTTAGAAACTTCGTCAGTGATTTCACCTAAGTGTTCAGCCACCTTTTCTAAGGATAAAGTTTCTTGTAATTTAACGATATCAATCTTTTGTAATTTGATAACGTTCAAAACGTTGGTTAAGGTATCTAAAGCTCTCAAGTCACCGGCAGCAACATATTGAGAGTTTTCAACGTTGTAGTTAACGATTTCTAATAACCATTCAGTTCTCTTGGAGATTTCATCGACAACGAATCTCAAAGCGGCATCACTGAAGGTTGGGGAAACTCTGGATGGGTTGACGGCACACATACCATAGTTGGATCTACCTAATTCATCACGAGGAACTGCAACTTGCATGGTCATACCTCTGTAGAAGACAACATCAACTAATGATTCAATTGGCATAACATTGGCTAAAGAAGATAAAGCGGAATATTCACCTAAGGAGTGACCAGCGAACATAACATCAGAAGGAACTAATCCCTTAGACTTGATGTCTTCGTAAGATGCTTTTTCCATTAAAGTCAAAGCAGGTTGAGTGAATTGGGTAGCAGATAACAAACCGGTTGGAGAAACGAAAGTGTAAGAAGTAGTAGTATCATCAATGTCCTTGAAGATCTTTTCGGATTTCAAGTTACCATCTTCACCAACAGTTTCGAACATCATAGACTTATAGTTTTCTCTGATAGATCTACCCTTAGCACCACCGAAGTGAACAGTCATCTCATTTGGATTGTTGATAACAATGTCAAGGATTGAGAAACCGTAGTTATTAATGAAATGCTTGTCAGCTCTGTCCCAAACTTCACGGGCAACAGGAGAAGACTTGTATAATTCCATACCCATACCTTGTTCTTGAGAACCTTGTCCAGTAAAGACGTAGGTAGTAATTGGTTGTTCGATTTCAGCTTCACCGATCAAGACGGGCAAGTCGGTTTCAACATTTCTGGTTTCGACCTTAATGATCTTACGACCATTGATCATACCAATATGTTCTAACTTGGTTTGTAAGGTATCGTTAGGTAAAACCATACCGACGAAAGAACATTCGAAGGCACGAACTCTTTGAGCAACATTGTTGGCGGCCCATTGTTCAACTAAACCACGAACAGCACCAGAAGAGTACATACCATGGGTAATAGTACCAGGTAAGTTGGCATAAGCAGCGAAGACTCTGGCAACGTGAATTGGATTGTAATCACCAGAGACGACACCGTATGGCTCGTTGCTGCTTGGGGCTTTTGAAGTTAATTCTTCACCAGAAGAGATTGGAATAGCATTTTCAAACTTCACAGCTTGTTCAATGGTAGTACCATTTCTTGCTAAGTAGTCAGTGACTGGGTTACCATGGGATTCGGCAGCTTCGTACTCAACGGTACCAATTTCAATAACCTCCTTGGTTGGTAATTCCAATAACACTTGACCGGTAGTTTCGATTGATGAGAAAACAGAACCGTTCTTGAAAGTAACAACAGATTCGCATCTAAAAGTCAAAGTTTGATCTAATAAATCAATCTCTTTCTCTAATTGGAACCATTCCTTTGATCTCAAGATAGCAATATCCTTAGCAGATTTGAGGTGAACTTGGACTGGAGTTTCAGAAGTCTTTTGGAAAGTGTTTTCGAAATCCTTGTAATCACCACGGTACAAGAATTGAGATGTAACTTCCATAACTGGCTTACCTTCTCTGAAAATAGTTCCGACAACTTCGACCATTTTACCAGAGACTTGGTTAATAACAGCTCTGATATCAGCCTTAGAGGAGACAACATCACCCTTCTTTAATGGAGCAGCACCTGGAATCATCTTGTATCCGTTAGACAAGTGAACAAGTCTCAATAAATCACCATCAACAGTCTTTGGGAAGATAGACTTCATGATAGCCTTCCAACCAATAACAATAGCGAAATCCATTGGAGCCAATGTTTCCTTACCTGGTCTTGGGACGAAAGCTTCACACTTATTACCAATAGCATGGGTGAATTCAGCGATAGCTTGACCAGTAATAGTCAAAGAATCACCTGGAATGGCTTGGTGGACATCAATATCCAAATCAACTGGAACGTTGGAACCGAACCATAACTTCCAGTAGAATTCCTTAATTCTATCATTTCTGGCATCCATGACTTCCAAGATTGGAGCAAACCCGTCAGATGGCTTGTAGTTGTACAAAAATGGTAAAGAAACAGGCTTCTTGTCAGCAGTTCTGTTTTCAATCAAGGAGAATTGGATAACATCTGGCTTGACCAATTCAATTTCGACAACCTTGGTTAAGATACCGTGAGATGGCTCAGAAACGGTAATCTTAGTCTTAGAACACTCTTGAGGGTATTCAATTTCGACGACTAAACCAGCAACTGGAGCTAACACCTTGTGAGTAGGGTTTGAGACGTGGTTGCTACCTTGAACGACTCTGTCAGAGGCGATGAAAGCATGACGCCAGTTCAACTTGGAACCACTTAATAATTGGAACCATTTAGCTTCATTTGGTAATGAAGTGCCGACAGTGTAAACAACCTTGTTGGCAGATTCTTCGATTTTGACACCAGCTAAGCTTGAGATTTCAACTGGAGCGTTACCACCGAAGTATTCCACAACTGGAATGTTAGAAGCATCACCTTCATATTCATCTTGGATCAACTTTTCAATGTGACCATCGTGGATAGAATCCATAATGTCCTTGACTGGCTCGTCAACCTTGTTGGTGAATTGAGCAGCAACAGGACCGTGTAAAATACAGGTTCTTTCAACATCTTCATCAACAACAGCTTCCAAGTCTTCTGATTGCCATAAGGAATCCTTCTTGAAGAAGAATTCGAATCTTTCATCCAAGACTGGAACGAAAGGAGCTGGCTTTTGAGTTGGTCTTTGACAACATAAAAGGAAGAAGTCACAATCTTCTTCGCTGATTAATTGATCCTTAGCATCTGGGTAAGCAGAGAAGAGTTCAGATAAGACCTTGTCTGGGTCTTCTAATTGACCGAAGTTTTGAACAAGAGATAAATGACCTTGTTTGGTGGCAAATCTTTCTTCAACTCTTCTCAAGAAGTCACCAGTGAAGTTTCTTAATGAGACATCAATCCATCTGGAAGACTTTCTAACGTACATGAGTTCAATTAATCTAGCAGCAACTTCTTGGTAAGTCATATCTTGTAAGTCACAAACACCAGAAGCATTCTTACCGAACCATGGCTTTTGGAAATCGGCATTCAACTTGTTGATGATATAGTCCTTCTTCTTGGTTAAGGCTTCAACCAACTTGTTCTTTGGCAAGTTGAAAATAGTGTTGTCCAATTCACTCCATAACATAACACCTCTAGTGGCGATCTTGTGGATTGGTTCACCCATTTCAGACTTAACAGTAACGATACCACCGGTTGGCTTCTTGTAAGTGTTTTCCCATTTGGAATCTTCGACACCAGAACAGGCAGCGATAGCTTTCTTGGCATCTGGAGAAGTGAAACATTCCTTAGCAGTCATAACTCTTGAACCAAACAAACAACCATCGAATGGCATTGGTGGATAGTTGTAAGCTTCAGACCACTTACCAGTCAAATATGGGTAAGTGTCATCAGCTGAACCGAAACCTGAACCAGCAATCAAAACAATGTTCTTGCATCTTCTGATCTTGGAGTACATTTGCAAGACAGGTTGGTGGAAATCCTCGAAAGAATGGTGACCACCACCTCTACCACCAGTCCATTGTAAAAGAATTGGGAAAGTTGGGTAAGCCTTGGCAATAGTGATGACTTGGTTAATAGCGTCAATAGAACCTGGCTTCAAACCCAAATGAGTCAAACCTAAGGTTTCGATATATTCAGCAGCAACTTCAGTGGATGGAACACCAGCACCAATTGTAATACCTTGGATTGGGAATCCCTTTTCTCTCAATTCCTTGACTAATGGAATACCCCATTGTAACATTCTAGGGTTAACATAAATGAAGTTAATACAGATACCAGTACCTGGGGTGACCTTGTCAGTGACTTGTCTCAAAGCAGCTTCCATATTTTGTGGGGAGAAGTAACCACCACCAGCAATTTCGATATGGTAACCAGCATTCAAAGTAGCGGCAACGAATTCCGGGTTGACAGTGGAAGGTGTCATACCTGGGACCATTAATGGAGCTCTACCCAATAATCTGGAGAATTTAGTATCAACGAAAACCTTACCAGATGAAGTCTTAGCCAACTTAGGCTTGTGTTCCAACAACCAGTTTGGAGCCCATTTGATAGAATTGACGTTAGTGTCGAACAATTCCTTCTTGAAGCCGAATTCATCGTCAATTGAGTAGTCCAAAGCACCGGCAATGATGATTCTGGAACCAGTACCATCCTTGTTACGGTGGGTTAAGACACCAAGACCAGAAGCACCACCTGGACCGAAGTCTAAGATGTGAGTGGATTCGAACTTGGTTGCAAGCTCCCAGTTAACAGGTAATTGAGTGATCAATTCAGTGACTCTCGAAACAATAGATTTGGAGTAGTTTTG
Source organism: Nothofagozyma chilensis (assembly GCA_030573195.1). NCBI lineage: Eukaryota > Fungi > Ascomycota > Pichiomycetes > Serinales > Cephaloascaceae > Nothofagozyma > Nothofagozyma chilensis. Next base: position 418,814 of record JAJMCV010000102.1, read on the forward strand.
GAAGTTAGTGCCATCATAAGTGTCGTAGACAGGGATAGCAATATCCTTGGCTGGGAACTCAACGTTCAAAGCAGCCAAATCATTGATGATAATTGGAGTAGCAGGAACCAAAACATGGGAGTGGAAAGGTGAGGTGATTGGCAAGAATCTGTTGGAGAACTTTAACTTTCTCTCACTGTATGGGATTCTGGCTTGGTCTAAACCAGATGGAGCCTTGTTCTTTCTGAGGGTCAAGTTCAAACCGTACAAGGATTGAGGAGGACCGGAAACAACCAAGTTTCTAGCACCGTTGACCAAAGAAATATCAATATGGTTTTCTTCTGGTAAATGCTTGTTGGTCTCCTTCACGAATGCGTCAACTTCGTTGAATGACAAATCTCTGACAGATAACATTGGGTATGGCTTACCTTCACCGTGTTCAATGGAGTCTTGTAACATGGTTGGTGGTAAGGAAGTGTTTGGGTAAGTTTGCAAACATCTGACACCGACGAAGAACAAAGTAGCGACAGCCTTGTAGGAGTTCTCGTAGAAGGATTCCCAAGAGTCTGAGGAAGCAATGGCAACAGCGGTGATTAAACCTTGAGAGTGACCAGTGGCACCTGAAAGATAACCTCTTAAGTCACCTGGGGTCAAGCCCAAAACCTTACAAGTGACAGCATAGTGACATAATTGAATGACACAGATGGCTGGACAAGATACTGGGATAGATAACAAGTAGTCTTGGTCTGGGGTTTGTTCTGGGTGATCTAACCATTTCAAGATGTTGAAACCTCTGGTGTAGATTTTGTCAGTTTCGGAGGTAGATTTAACCAAATCGTTCAATTTAGTGGCAATGAATTGAATGAAGTCGTTAAGTAAAACGTTGTAAACGTTGTATAAATCTCTTAATTCTTCGAAATAGTCGTCGGTGTTACCTTGACCACCGAATATGGCGACAATTTTGGCGTTGTCAGATGTGGTGGATCTGAACAAAGCAGATTCGACCTTTTGGATCTCAGTGTTTGAGTTGATCAAAGCAGTGAAATAGTTCTTGATGATTTCCTTGACCTTTTCGTTGGTGGTAGGATAAGCTTCGTCGCTTAACAACTTAGTAGCAAAGGAATGGACATCGGAACCTTGGATGTAACGAGCTTCGAATTCGTTGAGGGTCAACTTCAACACCTCATCGAATTGGCCTGCGGCCTTTGGATCGACCAATGAGGCGACGTAGCCCAAGAATTTGGACAACAATTCAGCTGGTGATGATGGTTCTTCTTCACCGGCGAAGCCCTCGGTGAGTTCAGGCAAGATCTTGACGAATTGGTCCTTCAATTGGGACGAATTGAAGAACAAATTGGTTGGCACCAATAAGGTGTGTTCAATCGAACCATGGTTCAAGACCAATGGACGTAATCCGCTTGGAGCAGTCATTTTGCAATGAACGATGGATATATTCTGCGGTGTTAGTATGTGCATAAGCGAGAAAAAAGGACGAATATTGGTTTCGACACGTCGCAGTTCGTGGAGGCCAACCGCTTCAACAGATGGGAGATGGGAAAGACCGGGAAACGAGGCCGATTGATTGGCCGAGACGATTCAATGAATGTCAAAGACGAACGGTTGGAACGATCCCAATCACCACAAAAACAGTCAATGTCGTTGAGCAAACCAACGTCTGTGGCAGCCACCGTTGTTGAACAATGAAAAATTCAACCATGTGCATCGCCAATGGACAAATGGGGGGTCTCAAAGAGAGACCCTCGAGGAGCTGTACAACATCACCGTTGAGCATGGGGTGTTTGTTGTTTGGATTCAATCGCGTCGTAATTGGCCCATTTTCCTCGTTGGTCCGGCGTCCAGGTCGTCCCCGTTCGTGGACTCTCGGCCATCTGATGAACACCAGCTAGCAAAAATACATACCTTATTAATTAGGAGTATAACTTATCTAAAAGTTATGAATAAAAATAAATAACCTGATATGACTGTCTTGAATGTTTGATATAAGTCTATAACTAAGAAGCACTAATAGCAAAATTTATTTAAAATACGTGGTGAAAAAAAAATAAACTCTGATGATCGGATCGCTACTTGCTATTATTAATGAAAGATTTATATACAAATGACTTCTTTAGAACAAACACGAATCAATTGTTTTAAATACTAGATCAAAAGGAAAAAAAGTTGGTTGTGCAACTGTTGGTGGTGTTGAATGTTCAAAAATTCTACAGTGTGGTGTGCAGGCGGTAGCCACACGAAAGCTACATTTTGAGCGAATTGTTGGGTTTGTTGGAGGTGGTTCACGCACGCGGCCACTACCACTCAATGTTGCATCGGGAGTATCCACGTACATTTGACAGATCTAAGGGGGGATAATTGGAGATGATGGGGAGGAAAATGGTGGTGATGTCGGGGGTCAATGTGCACATGTTGGAGGTCGATGCTAGTTTTGTTTGGACACGTTTTGCGCGTGTTGGCTCCAACATTTTCCACCCATCAGAAGCGCACTAACGGATGTTAGGAGCCATGAATTTGTTGCAGCCACCCATCAAACCTGTGTGTGTTACCCGAAAGTTTGAGTGGCCCAAAAAATTGCAACGTGTGGATACCGAATGCTGCACATTTAGTAGAGGCAGACAAGCCATGAATGGAGAGTTGGGAGGGTGTTACTTGGCTGGAATTGTAAGTGTTTATTGGATATCGCAGTTATTACGCCGAATTGTGGTTGTGTGAGTTTTGGCCGTTCTTTTGGAGCTTCATAGTCGCCTTACTCTACGTTATCTGACGAAAGCACGGTGACGCTGTTAACTCCTATCATCTATGTATAATTTGTAACCACTCGTAATTATGTCTCCTATTACCATCTCGATGGGATGTTGGGGTGCAGTCCAGATTCAGAACAGGACCTATAAATTGCGTCGTCTCTACGATATTCTATTACTAATTGTCCCTACCAATATCCTTTATGCGTCCTTTCAACTTTCGTTGTTGGGAACTTCAGAGTCATCCCTTTCCGATCCAGATAGCTGTTCATCTGTTTCATCCTGTATTTCTTCTTTGTAAGCGTAATTTCGCAATTTCACTGAATTTTTCACCAAAACCGTCCATATTAGCACTTTGTTGCAACTGGGACATTTCCCCTTCTGTGGGATCAAGGGCTCCAGATCGAAGATCTCGTTGTTGAGATCGTTCTTGACTAGATTTCTTGCTGCTTGGGACATCTTAGAGAAATCAATTGTTCCTCGAGAGTTAGCTTTGACAAATTGTTGAGAGGACACGGTATAGGTCTGAGAATTGGTATCATTATTCTCTGAAGTCGCATCTTCTAGAAAAGATCTACCAAGACAGGTGAGATGTACTAATTTGTTGCAATCGGGATAATAACAAATAGCTATGCGAGGGAACTTGATACTGGACGTATAATTGACTTCGACATTACATATCAGACATGTATGACTTCCGAAACTGATAACTTCCTTGGATTTCTCAAAATATTCATCTTTTTTCTCTATTATCTCTTTCTTGAATTCTTTAACATCTGAGAATTTCTGGTCTATTTGTACCGAATCGAGCAACTTAATCCCAAATTTGTTTGAACACCAATCATGATACACCTTGTTATCAAAGAGTTGCACCTTCAAGTTCATTTTCGTGAAGAAATTGCTATTCAATAATAGCCGGATGTTTCCCATACGATGATGGACCGAGTTGCCGCTGCCTTTCGATTTGGTGATTCGTTTTTCCTCCCGTATATGACGTGTTTGATAGGGATGTTGAAGAGCATGTTCAAACTATATGTTAGTCATGTTCTCCTCATTGTCAGAAAATACATACTTGTAGAGCAGCGATTTTGGAGGGAAAGCCATGAACAATAAGAATCATGTTCCATGGACGGAAACCGTCTCTCTTCGTCTTGTAAGCACCGGCAGTCAACTCACCATTATGTTGTCGTAACCGCTATAATTATCAATATTTCATTCTAAAAATTGTTGCAACCATCACTTACTCTTACAGGATCGGGTGTGGAGCCAATATAAAACGATCTGGGTTTGGGTTCCGATTGCAATAAATACACTCCATAAAATTCCGGGAATGTGTGATTCTTTTTTCCCGGTCTCCCTTGACTAGTCATTCTCGTGGTCGGGTTTAATGTTGAAATACCCTTTAAGTATGTACATCAAGATATGTTCGGTTGCAACTTCGCGTATGTAAATAGGGAGGGCCGGGTAAGCATCCGGCTTGAAAAATAGATATCGTTAATAGAGACAAGTGCAGAGATACAAGATATAGAGCGCTAATTGAAGGGAAGAGAAAGATAAATATGGTGAGAGCACTGAATGAACAAGAAGCACTAAGAAAAAAAGCGCTTTATTTCGATAAAGCCACCGAGAATTACATCACCCTCAGACAAAGATTGTATAGTGTAAGCTCTCAAGTGATAAACACAGAGATCTCTGAAGAAGACAAACAATCTGCAATAGAAGAGTTGAGTGTATTGCAGCAAGAATTCGAAAAGGTCAAGACCACATATGCCTTTTATCTAAAATCGCAATATTATCAAGCAGAAGCGACAAATGCCGATGTCAATAATCTAACACGATTGATCAAACAAGAACAGGAAAGAAGAGTGTTTCTTCAGGAAGTCAGCACTCAAATGGAAGCCAATTTGGAAAAATATAACACCATAAATAAGAATTCGAAAGTAATGAGCAAAATGGCCGACAAATTCGGCGATTCGGGCGGAGAAATATTGACGTTGACAGAGTTGAAACAAGCCATACAGGGATTGGACATTGCTGATCTTAATAAATATTTCAGTGACTTTCTTGAGAATAAGAAGATCGTCAGGAAAGTGGGACGTCCTAATACAAAGGACGCAGAAATTGAAGATTCGGAGGAATATTATGAATTTTCCAAGTCTAAGATGATAAGAAACACTGCCAAGGAAATAGATGAGATGGTCGAAACATGTTTTGATAGTATTAAAGATTTCCAAGTCACCACTGAATTTAATAAGCAGAGATGGACTTCAAACGTCATGAAAATTGAAGCTATAGATCGTCTTCTAAGGGAGATTGACTCGTTTGAAGAATTAGATGAGCAAATGATAGGGGCAGAAGTGTAAAATAATGTAAAATTAGTTGGGTTAAATGGTTGTAGGATATTTTTTGAAGTGAAATGCGATACTAGGAAGCTATTTATTTTGCAATAATGCACCAAGAGGTTGGTGTTTCAATAGATTCTTAGATAATTTATGATAATAATATTTCATTGTCTATTTTTGCAATTTCTCAAATACTGGTTTTGGTAATAAAGTACCAATTTCATAAAAGATGAGAATGAATGAATATGGTATTATATAATATAAACAAGTGGAGAAATACTAACTATAGGATTAAAATATACGATATTTGAATTTACAATTAAGAAAAAAAAAAATATAAAAAAACACAAAAATAATTAAATTCAATCTAATATGACAATATTAAAAAAAATTACTTTCGTTTTTGGAATGTTTCTAAATTTTAAAAATTTGCAAAGCTTATAAGAATGAAAAAATGAACAATAAATTATGATTTGGCCTGCTCAAGTGATATATACTATAACTTCAGATGTGGATTTCCAGGCTACAAGCTTCTGCCATGCTCATTATCTGGTTCGCCAAAAGAGAACGTAGAATACTCCTTTTATATATCTACAACTGGAAATAATCATTATCATTATTCATTCTATAATATGTAGGGCAAGATCAGTGAAGGAGTTCCCCCAAAAGGAATCGCTAGAGCTATTTCGAAGCCGCATCATTCTTCCCTTCTTAAAGTAACATTTATCATAATCATAATCAAGTTTAGGCTCCACAAACTTCTTTCTATTGCGCTTCTTCGTGACTTTTATAAAATCATCCTTCTTTTCGTCCGGGAGAGACGACAGCTCTATGCTATGAACCAATAAGGACACATTAGAATACTTTTCATGAAGTTCCTTCTTGGTAAGTCTGTCACAATGTACCATCACATCATTTGCCAATAATATTTTTGGATTATCGGATTGTAGGATTTTCTCTGTTAACACCAATGGTGCATGAGGAAGAAAGTAGAGTGTCTCGGGATTATTATTCTTTTCGACTTCTTTATCCTCTTTCTCCACAGACTTGAAATTCAATTTCTTGAATAAGGACTCATCCAACTCAGTGAACACCGGATCATATACACTAACTACAGCAACGTCCAACGCTTCCTTTATGCTTAGAAGATATGCCAATTGATATAAGGCATTTGTCTCTTTAGAAGGCGAACCTAACGCCAAACATCGTATCTTCCCGAATCTAAACTTATTGAGTTCAAAGAGATCAGTTGTCTCCTCGAAAATGGTTGACTCCTTGATTTTTTCAATTCTTCTGTTCAACTCATTGAGAAGGGTTTCGAGATTTTCCGGCGAATTCGAAGTTGTGTCCAAATACAAGTTTTTGCGTTTCACCACGGTGAAATCGTCTGTATCCTCCATTATCGATTTCTCCAATTATGCTAACAAGTCCACCAACTCTTTTGATCAACTCATCCAATTCGGTATACTATCGTGTTAAAACCAATGAGGTCCCAAGAGTCGCTTCACGTGATAACACTTTAAATTGAAATAGACACTACTTTCTTCAATAACCTAACCAAATAAACAGCCTCCGGGACTCAACCCCGGTGATTCTGTCTCCTTCCTTCCAGCCCTCCCTCCACCGCTCCCTCCACCCATTCGCTCAAGGTGCAGCTACCGCAAACGTTCCACACTAAAATTTTTTTCTCGACGTGTGCCACTCAAGAGCCCGTGCCACTACCAGATGACCTCCGTGGGAAAAAAGTTTATTACTCGCAACAAGTTGACTCTGGGGAAAGAAATATCCAGTTCTTTTGAATGATTTGCATGGATAATTGGTTATTAAGTTAATTGATTATTTTAATTGGTTGTTGTTGGCTATCACACGGCTTATTAGACTAGCGTCCCCCGATCTATAGTGTATACTTGGGTCCACCTAAAATAATAGACATAGAGTACTCTCCAGATATATAGCAATATATATCGCTCCCTCCAAAGCTATTGAGCGATTTTCCACAGTGTCTTCAGATATGCGTAAGTGTAAAGTGTTTGTTGGTTCGTCCCACCCCGAGCTAGGTCGTTTGGTTTGTACTAAGTTGGGCATTGAGCCGGCTCCGTGTACATTGAAGAAATTTGCCAACGGTGAAACTTCGGTTCAAATTGGCGTCTCTGTCAGAGATGAGGACGTTTACATTATCCAGAGTGGCTCCCCGGAGATCAACGACCATATCATGGAATTGTTGATCTTGATCAGTGCTTGTCGTGGTGGTTCTGCTTCTAAGATCACTGCCGTGATACCTCAATTTCCTTACTCCAAACAATCTAAAATGAAAAAACATAGAGGTGCTATCACTGCTAGAATGTTGGCCAATTTGTTGGTCATGGCCGGTGCCGACCATGTCGTGTCCATGGATTTACATGCCTCTCAGATGCAGGGATTTTTCACCAAGCCGGTGGATAACTTGTATGGTGCTCCAACCTTGGCTAGATGGATCAAGTTGAACATCAACGACTGGCAAAATGCTGTCATAGTTTCTAAGAATCCGGGTGGTACTAAAAGAGTGACTGCATTGGCCGATTCCTTGAAGGTCAACTTCGCCATGATTCACACTGATCGTAGAAGAACAAAGGATATCTACTCCAGTAGACCTAAGTCTTCAAAGAAGGCAATTGCCAATGTTGTCAAGCCTTCCAAGCAATATGACGAAGAAGAAGAAGACAATATTGTCTTGACCAACGAAATGCAAACCGCTAGAGTTGTCCAAGGTCATGTTGTTGGTGACGATTATCCAGAAGAAAACAACGGACAAGCTTCCCACACTCTCCCAGACTCCCAAAATAACGGTGATGTCTTGGGTGGAAGTTATGACGCTACTAATTCTGATGATGATGATGAACCAGCTTCGGTTGCCCAAGAAAAGTTAATTACTTTAGTGGGTGATGTGAACAACAAACCAGCTGTTATACTTGATGATATGATTGACAAACCATCTTCATTCATCGCCGCAGCTGAACATTTAGCTCTTAACTGTGGTGCCAAGGAAATCTATGTCATTGGTACTCATGGTGTTTTCAGTGACAACTGTTTAGACATCTTGAACGAATGTAAATACATCGATAAGATAGTTGTCACCAACACTTACCCAATTACTGAACAGCAAAAGAAATGCAAGAAACTCTTTGTTATTGACGTCAGTCCAATCTTTGCCGAGTGTATCAGAAGAGATCATTTCGGTGAATCTATTTCTGTTTTGTTCGACTCTTTAGCTGCTGTCGAATAGAGCCGAAGTTGTGCATTGGGATATGGTGGTGATGATTCAGTTGTTGGTTTCTGAATAAGTAATATATTTTTCTGGGGTTTGATTGTTTTTATATTATAAAGACAGGTTATATACACATTTTTGATCATTGTAAGTAATTTCAATCCGAATTGACTTTACACCAATGATGCAATTTCAGTATTGCAGTACCTATCTCCATATCCTCTTGGATATGCCAGAGATATGGTATTAACGGAGCATTGGGAGAAAAAAAGGCTTTGATGGGAAGAGAAATCTTTCTTTGTTTCAGTTGATTAAATTGACCAGTGTTTATTTAACAGAAACTTGTTGGCCAATATTTTACGTAAATGATGCTACCCGAAGTATTCCATACTAAGGCATTTCTTCTACTAAATAGTCTAATAAACGTTAATTCTAACTGAAAAATATACTCATATCACAATAATACTGCCAGATAAACTGGTCAATTCTTCTCACCTAAAGACCCTTAGCTTCATTGATTGGGCTTGAAATGTTTACAGGTGTAAACCTCTTAGGCAAGCTAACCCTGTTGAATCTGGACTTTAACTTCTGGGTAACCAAATCCATATCAAGATGTCTGGTCAAGTTGATTCTTGGTATGCATCCAATATAATGCTTATCATCTAATATAACATCTAATGGGTCTTGAGTATGACAACCGGGAGAGAGACTCAATCTCAAACTGTGCTTCTTAACACCAAGGTTATCTTCAGACTCATAAACCTCAAAAACAATCTGTGAGAGATAATCCAACTCGGGGATTGCATTTCTGGCAATTTTCATAGGGATTTGAGATTCGTAGATCACATTCAAAAATGTATAGATATGAGATTCCTTTGTGAAATAGTTAACAATACCAGCTTTTCCTGTCTCTCTCATTGTCTTTATATCCAGTAAGATCTGTTTTGCCAATGGTAATGAAGTTAATAAACCGATATCTAGTTTTTCCTCGTCCTTAATACCATATTCTTGGGGACAGACAAAATCGAATAAAACTTTGGCCAATCTATACAACTCTCTCAATTTGCTATATTTGGCATTGTCAAACGGAGAATTGACAGACGATCTTGGAGTCTTGCACCCGCTACCACTTCTTAATACCCAACCCAAAGATCCGGCTGAAGAAGAACCCGCATTTAATGAGCTGCTAGACACATTATTTGAAGAAGATGTTGAGTCGCTTATTTTAAAGTTGTTCATAGCCAATATATTAATTGGATAAGCATCTACCAAACCAGGTGAGTTATCTTCGAAAGCAGACTCAATAGTTGGTTCAAATACCTTTTGCAAAAATTCTCTATTGTGTAAGGCATCAAATTTCATGGTGTCATATAACTCTGAGATTTTAGAAGGATCTGTTTTTTCTACTGTGGTGAACTCTTGAAATAACTTATCCCATCTCTCTCTGAATAACATAGGATCTTCATCGCAACACCAATTCTCTTGGAAGGTAGAGACATCATTATTCGCAAAATTATATTCCATAATCTTTCTGTGGTAATTCATCAACTCACAGACTCTCTGAATAACCACATATGGTTCAGGCATCTTAGGTGGCCATGTGAATTGGGGTGGGGCCTCCTTTCCTTGTCTTAACAATGGTTTCAACTTCTTCTTGACCTTATCCATAAGATCCTTAGCGGCATTGGAGTCATCTAACAAGTCTTTTCTAATTATCATGAAGTCATCTGGAATAGACTCCTCAGCCAATAAAGCACATGTTGACAATTGAGCCGACGCAATGACTCTTCTTTCACTGGAGGTAAAAACTTTGACATCTTTCAAAGCATCCTTGTTCAATAATGCAACGTTCTGTCTAAATTGCTCACCAACATCTCTTGATTGATAAAACGCAGAGTGGGTTGGTTCACCACCCCACTTTATGATCAACTGAACTTTCTCAACAACCTCTGTTTCCTTATTAACAGATGGCTTTAATTGAATCTTTGTTCCTGGGAACGACATCTTCTTTTCCAAAGCCAATCTCAATTGGGCTAACTTTGAAGCATCTTCAACTTTATGTTCTTGAGCCAATTTCACAGTGTTCAATACAACTTCTAAATCGGAAACAGCCCTAATGATAACTTCTTCCTTATGTCCCTTTAACAAAGCAATAAAAATAGGCGATCTGAAAGAATACTTAAACTTTTGTTTTGGTGTTCTATCTGCGTGTCTAATGATACTAACCATACCCTTGAACACCCATTTCTGTTGCTTCTCCTCAATTTGAGGATGTGGGATGTCAGCAACTGGCTTAGTCTTTTTGTCGATGGAAGCCTTTTGAAAGGTGTCCCTTAAGATTCTAGCTGTTGCATCATAGTATTCCTTATTATCCTTGACGAACGAAAAACCATTAACGTCAATGACGTACGATTTACCATTAGCTCTCAACAAGTCAAAACCACAGATGGTTTGGCCAAAAATCTCGCTGACTTTTTGGGCCATCTGGGTTTCGTCCTTGGACAATTCAGTGATATATCTGATTTCTTTCCCATGTGTATTTCTTCTGACAATACCATCCACAACTGGAGATTTTCTAGTCTCAGCATGACAGAAGGTCTGACCGACAGTATAAGCCTTAACATCTTCGAAATTGTCAGTATCCATAAATTTCTCATAGACAAAGGACCCATCAGTACGAGGAGTAGCCAAGGTGGGGTCGAACTCAGAAGATTTGTTTCCAATCTTTCTGAATAGCCTACGTCCACCACCACCGTTCTCCTTAGCGTAGTATATGTAAACATTGTGGTCTTCACCATCGACCGGCTTTTCCACAAACGGTTTCTTAAGGATCTTACCATCAACCAGCAAGGTGTCATCATCGATCATCTCCCATTTAGGTTCCTGGACGGGATCGTTATTGATTCCCAAGCTCTCTAGCTTCTGGGCCATTGTGGCATCAAGTCTAGGACCGCCATCTCTCGAGATTTCCAACCTTTCTGGAGTGGCAACATCGGCCTTCTCCAAAATCTTCAAAACCAATCTTCTGTCCCAGAGAGTCTTTTGCATCACCAAGTCATTAATTGTGTAAGGCTTTCTTAAATTGACATATCGGATGGCTTTATCCAACGGGAAGCCCGAGCTGAAAAAACTGATCAAGAAGTCGCAAGTTGGCCAATTCTCAATGCTTTCGTCAAGAATCACCTTATCTCCAAAGATGATAGTTTCAAACTCGCCGTTTTCAATCAATCTGTTGAGGATCTGTCGACATGGTTTACTTAATACCTTCGCATCCATGGCACACACACCAATCTTTCCGATTTTTGGCAATTTGGGGCCCTCGACATCGGAAACACTGAACGATCTTCTTGAATTCAGCGAAGATGACGTGGAATTGGACAACGACAATGGTGAAATTGTGGTCGTTTCATTGAGCATGTTCTTGATATTGTTTAATTGCGACTTGTATGAGTCCAACTGTTCTAACGGGTTCATTGTGCGTGTGAGATAGACTCGCACAGATATATTTCCACACAAAATCAGCCCAACACTATCGCAAGCACTCTAATCACTTTATCTACAGCTTATACATAAAGCTCATCTCCACATTTAAAACGTGTATAGATAGTGCGTCGTGTGCGACTCAATGGATTTTTCAATTTGATCATTGCACGTCAGCCCAGCTGCAGCACCGGGTAATGGCGTTGAAAAAAATTGTAGATATATTTTTGATATAGCGATGAGTAGAATATAAGACACAGGGCAAGCGAACTCAGATAGGACGGTCTTTGGTGAATTAGTTTCGGATTAAGAGGTGATTTCAGATTCTATTGACATTGGGAGGATAATTCAGAACGTCGAAAATTCCTATAAAATAGTAAGATCAAGCCAAATCTAACTGTAATAAAGACCTATTTGAAGTATGCCTCATTCAGAAATAATTAAAAAGAGAAAGATCGAGAGTCAAAAGGCTGTTAAAAGATCAAGAATCTTCTCGCCTTTCAGAGTTGTGGGTAATATCACCAACGAGACTCCCTTCGCAATTGGGTCTCTTGGTTCCACTTTCTACATAGTCACTTCAATTGGCAAGTCATTTCAAATCTACGATGCTTCCAACTTGAACTTATTGTTCATTAGTTCGGTGCAATTATCGAAAAAGATTACTTCCATAGCCACACATTTCCATTATGTCTATGCCAGTTACGGCAACAAGGTCGGAATCTTCAAGAGAGGTAAATTAATGGAGACAATCGAAATCGATTCCAACGAAACCATCAATAACCTTTTGGTCTTTGGAGACTCTTTGGTAATCTCCACACCAAATGAATTATTTGTCTACAAAAAGGCCCCATCAGCAAAATTACCACTCGAATATTATACTTCCATAAAGATCTCTGCCTTGGATGGTGAAATTAACAAATTGGTCCATCCAGCTACTTACTTAAACAAGGTGATTGTTTCTACCACCAAGCATTTATTCATAATCAACATCAAAACCACTAAAGTGCTTTTCAAATCTGAAGAATATTTAACTAACATTTCAACCATCGAGCCTTTGCCAATTTTGGACTTGTTGAGTGTGGGTTTTGTCAACGGTGAGATTCTCATAATCAACTTCAGAAAGAACCAAACTGTCAAGAAGATAAACACAGGTTCCTTCAAGGTTAACTCGATCTCCTTCAGAACTGACGGCTCTTCGCATATGGTTGCTGGTTTGTCTAACGGTGATTTATACTTCTTTGATCTCGAGAAGAATGCTCGTTTGCATGTCTTAGCCAGAGCCCATAAGGATATGAACGGTGGTGTCTCAAAAGTTTCGTTCTTAAATGGTCAGCCAATTTTGATCACTAATGGTGGTGATAACTCGATCAAGGAATTTGTGTTTGATCCTTCATTATCCACTTCCAATTCCAGTATAGTTTCACCTCCAAGACACTTGAGATCTAGAGGTGGTCATTCCTTACCTCCTAACAATCTTCTTTTCATGGATGAGAAGAATCATTTCATCTTAACCAGTTCTAAGGACGAGTCCTTATGGAGTTTCTCTTTGAGAAAAGATTCTCAGTCTCAAGAGTTATCCCAAAGAACAACCAAGAAGAAAACCGAAAAGATTGTCTCAAAATTAGCTGAAATTACTTGTATTGCTTCTAACAATGTCAGAGAAGGTGACTGGGAAAATATTATTACTGGACATAAGGATGACACATTTGCCAGAACCTGGGACGCACGTAACAAGAAAATTGGTAGATGGAAGTTGTCCACCAATGACGAAGGTGTTGTTAAGTCAGTCTGTATGTCACAATGTGGTAACTTTGGTGTCGTTGGGTCATCTAATGGGTCCATCGTTGTATATAACTTACAGAGTGGTATCAGAAGAAGGACATATAAATTGCATAAGAAGGCTGTCACAGGTATATGCATGGATGATATGAATAACAAGATGTGCTCTGTTGGATTAGATGGGATTGTTGGTTTCTATTCATTCAATCAAGCAAAATACTTGGGCAAATTGGATTTACAATCCTCTATTACTTCATTAACCTTCAACAAGACTTCAAATTTGATTGGGTTGGCTTTAGACAATTTGTCAATTGTTGTTGTTGACTTGACAACAGAGAAAGTTATCAGAGAATTATATGGTCACACCAACCGTATCACTAGTTTGGATTTTTCTCCTAACGGTAGATGGTTAATCAGTTCTTCATTAGATTCTACTTTGAGAACTTGGGATTTACCAACTGGAGGTTGTATTGATGGTATTAAAGTAAAATCTGTTATAACCAATGCAAAATTCTCACCTAGTGGAGATTATATTGCTACTACTCATGTCTCGGGTAATGGTGTCATGCTTTGGAACAACAAAGGTCAATTCAAGCCTATTTCTACTAGACATATTGATGACGAAAGTGAATTTGTCGATGTGGAATTGATTGGCGATGCTGGTTTCTTAGAAGGTGTTTTCGAAAAAGATGATACAAATGAATTGGAATTCACAAGTTACGAATCCTTAGATCAAATTGATGAGAATTTGATCACATTGTCGCTTGGTCCAAGAAACAAATTCAACTACTTAGTCAACATTGATAACATCAAGAAGAGAAATAAGCCTACGGAAGCTCCAAAGAAGCCAGAAAATGCTCCATTTTTCTTACAATTGTCTGGTGAACAAATTGGTGATCAAGCAAGAGTGAATGAAGGAGCTGCTTCAACTGATTCTACTAAAGAAGATGTGATTGACTCCAGATTGAACAAGTTGAATGATAATTCTACGTTTTCCTTTGAATCTGATTTCACCAAGAGATTGAGAGAAGCTTCTGCTGGTTCATCATACAAGGGATTCTTGGATTACTTGGTTGGATTATCTCCAGCTGCCACAGAGCTTGAGATCAAAGCTATTAGCACATTGTATGACAGCGTCGAATTAACAAATTTCGTCAAGTCCTTGGCAGAAGGATTGAAATTGAACTACAATTATGATTTGATTCAGTCCTATATGTCATTAATATATAAGGCTCATGGTGACTTTATAATCAGCTGTGAAGACGAAGATCTTCAACTCGCTTTACAAAACTGGGATGCCAGTAACAAGTTCGAGGAATTTGAAGATTTGATCAAATATTGCTCAGGTGTTATTAACTTCATCACTACTGTTTAGTTAAGCCATCTCATACTTGCAACCATAATGAACAACGCTACCGTCGGGGAAAAAGTTTAGGACGCTGTTATTCAATCTGTTACCACATACTCTGCATAATCTAGACTCATTAATTGTCACCTTTTGTTTTTGTAGGTTTAATGTTTGATGCTCCAACTTAATCAAGCGGACTTTGTTCAAATTACGACTCAAGTTCAAATTGTAATTTGATTCCATTGCTTCGTTGATCGAATTGCTTAACAAAAAGGAGAGTTCATTGATCTTGAAATTGGCGGGAATCTTATCAAGTACCTCCAATATAGGTAGCTTTGAGCCATGTCTGTAAAGGATTTCTAATATAGTGTTATGGTTATCTTTTGAGATTGACTTATCCAACAATTTCATGAAAAGTGATACTCCCATGGTGTTATTTTCCTCGTATAAGGAATTGCAATAGTTGATGGCGCTTGGATCGTCTTCTAGATCATCAGTCAATATGTCTAAGTTCTTATAATGTTCACCTAACTTTTTGTAGATAAGGACCTTCAATATCATGTAGGGTTTTCCCATTGGGATTTTGTTGAGAATGGTTCTCGGTTCGTAATTAACATCGGAATTCAAAAATTCGTATAACTTTGTGAACCAAATGGATGAATCTAAATTCTGTAATTTGTTGTCCACCTGTTTGGTCTCTATCGATGTATTTGTTCTTTGGGACGATGTCTCTGTATCTGTCTGTGTTTCTCCACTCGATATTTTTAATATGTACAATTCACCCAATTTCGTTATCATCTTTCTATCCACTTGATGTTCCACAGTGATATATTCCAAGTACTCAATCCCCATCTCAATGTCATAGCTGATCAAGAAATTCATCACCTTGAGCTTGTCCAAGCTCTCACATTGTAGGGACTCATTCAAGAAGATGCGTTTAACATAACAAGGATCAAGACTCAACGGCCATTTTGAATATTTAAGGACTAAGTCTATATTATCATTGTTCAACTTATTCAAGTATTGGATTGTTGGCGAGGGTCCATGAAATTGGCCCTCCATTTTGCTCAAGGTATATAATAATGACAAAGAATCTTCATGAAAATTTTGGGTATAGTAATAATCGATTAGTTCCTTATATAGCCTTTTGGATTTCAATTTCTCTATGACAATACTGGAGTTGCAATAATTTTTCACCCTTAACAAGGGACTGATCATTGTCTGGTTGATGATTAGATATATGAAGAATAGAGAAGTATCCACCAACTCAGCAACCTCCTCCAAGGGATGATTCTTGTATAATTTTTCAGCTGTAACCTCAATGGACTTCCATTCTATGGCCCCATTGAACAATCTACTGATGTTGCGTCTTGTATCCGTCAAATAAACCACAAGACTTCTTAAAGCCGTCTTGAGAAGCTTAACATCGGCCATTGATTCTTTATCGCCATTCTCCATATCACTTCGAGTAATATCGTTGAAAATGGTCGGTTTTGCTTTCAATGTAGAAATAAAATCGGGATAAAGTGACAAAACTTGGTGTGGTTCTGCCATGTACTCGATGAACTTATTCATCGATTGTGTGAATCTGTGTTCCTTGAAAAGGGCCTTGGCCTCCTTGACCTGAAGACTTCTCAATCTGAGTGATTTATTTTCGATCTGGTCATTGTTCAAATGATTCAATAGATTAATTGCGTTGGGGATATCTTTACTCGAGGTCAATTGATCCAATTGGACGCCGAAAGCAGCCAATTTGTATAAATGAAGTTGGTTATTACTGACGATGAAGATCAACTCGTTTTCTTGGATAACCATTCGGGTAATCTGGAGATCCAATTTTTGAAGTACATTCCCAGACTTGTAATCCACAACTTGCAAGAAATTGTTATAGGCTATAAGGAGATAGGGGAAAATAAAGGCAATTGCAATAGGAGTCTCTGCTAATTGGACATTCGAGGTGGACAATTGTTTATCCTTGACATCCAATTGGAGATTGCTGGAGTCGTTGATGATCAACGCCTGGTCCTGGGGTAGACCTACGACGAATTTCTTGGAATAGCTGAAAATGGAATGCAATAAAGAGGAATTGATGAGGTTTGTGGATTGGAGGTTATCGATTTGCGAGATTTGGAGCGTCTTGGTGTCAAGAACCACGAAGGTGGAAACCATTCCAATGATCAACTCGCTCTGGGAAAGCAAATCGACAGAAACAACCTTCTCGTCCAATTGTAGATTCTCCACCGTCAAGGAGTCGTCGGAAACATTGAATTTGGTGAGATACAACGCCTTTTTCAAGCTGTAATATATTATGTTCTGGAAAGTTCCAATTAAATCGCATCTGGAGTTGGGGATGATGTTGAGGAACTCCAACTTGAAGACGTCGGACTCAAACGAATATTGGTAGAGATGTATCAAGCCGCCGGAATAGACCACCATGGTTCTATTTGCCGGTAAATCGCCCACATATTCGATGGAATGGTCCAAGAGATTGATACTTCGTAACAACTTTGCGTCCCTGTTGAACACGAGCAAATCGCCATTAGACTGTCCAACCAAGATGATACCGTTCAATTGATATATACAAGTGGTTCTATCGACCGCGACCTGTTTTATTGGAATTATGCAATCAATCATGACCCATCGACTAATGGTTGTGGTGTAATTACCTATGGTGTAATCGCAGAAATAGATATAATTCGACCCCATGCTTGAGTACAGCAGGATATGGGGCGTCTGTCAACAGACAACAATAGACGAAGAGTCCACAACATCGCAGTATACGACCATCATGTCGGATATCAGCAAACAGAAGGACAAACAGGCCAGCAATTTGGCCAGATCTGCCCAATACACCAGGGTGATCCAACTGGACTTGCATCGGTTGATCCATAATGGGCTCGAGAACCAAATCAACGACAAGGTCACCACCATCTACGGGTTGTATGACACCATAAACGACCAACACGAGCGATTGGAGAGCAGTTTGGCCAAGTTTGATCACATTCGAGCCAAATTGAATAGATTCAGCGACAAACATCTGGATCTATCTACCGAGGTTCTAGAATACCAGACAAGAGCTGAATTGGTTGACCAGGACATTCGGATTTTGGAGGGTGCTTTGAGGTTATTGGAAGAAAGGAGTATTAAATAGAGGAGGAAAGAGAGGGGGGAGATAGGAGGAAACAGAGGAGGAAATGATTTATGGAGAGAAGTGTTAAATAATAGGAAATGATTTATGGTTTTTCGGAGGAAAGGAGTGGTTTATGTGAATTAGTGGAAACATGCAATAGCGTTAGAAGAGGAGAAATGGAGAAGACTATTTTATGGTTATGATGATATAATTAATTCGAAATATTTAAATTGTACTACTTGTTGCTCCAAACAAAACACTTTATTTCTTGCTACACCAATCCCATTTATTAGCCAAACCCTTGTGCCGCCTTTTCCCATCTTTGATTGGATATCCAGCCAATATTAATGATTTTAATCAAATCCCGTAAGTTGATGGGCTTCTTCAACACCTTATTCTTGTCGATCAAGTTTTCATAAATCGTGACATAATAATCCTTGGAGATATGGTTTATCGAGTTCATGGCAACTCTTCTGTGTGTCTCTTGCTCGTTTCTCAATCTGGGCACCAACCATTTCGCTCTTCTGAAGTTCCATAGTTTTTCGCCCTCACAGAAAGGTACCCCCGGAGTGGACAATTCCTGTCTTAGCTTCTCGACGTTCAAGTTCTCGTATGCGATATCCTGTAACACACCGGGTATGAATTCATCTGGTTCTTCGTCGATCTGGTCGTCGACATCCTTGCCCTTGAAGGTGTCGGTCTGGTTCATCACCTCGATAAGAGACATGTTCTTATCGTTGGTGTTGTTCAAGGTGGAGGACATGGACATATCGAAGGACTTGTTGGAGTTCTTTTCGAAAAGCTCCGAGATGATCTCGTCCGAGGATAATACTTCCGAAGCGGCCGTCTTGAGCTTGAATAGGATGATGGAGAGCTCCAAGTTGATCCTCTTGAAAAAGCCTTTTAGTTTCGATTTTTTGGCGGCTTGCGGCTGGTCCTTGATGGAGATGTCGTCCAATATGGAGGCTTGTCGTTTGTCTTGTCGGAAGGAGGGTGCTTGTGAGTTTTCTACCAACTGGCCTATCATGCTATATAACTGTCTGCAATCGTATTATCGGAGCCCAAATCTGATAGCACTATATTTCACTATCTTGTGCCATATATTGGTACCGGGGCTTCACCACTTGCAACTGTCCCGATATATATTAGTTTCCCGTTACAGGCTCCAATCCGGATCTGTCACCAGCGATATCAGTCCAGTTCTTGTCCACAGACTTTGACCTCATCGCCCGGATGCAGTGCACTACCTACTTGGCAGCTTAGCCCGATGTGTCAGCTTATCCACGAGAACGAGCCGACAAAAACAATTTGTATATACTTTTCCGCAGTGTTGCATTATTTATGTTTCATTCTATTTCTTTTCTGCTAATTTCGGAGGTGTTTTCAGCCTTCTTCAGCTCATGGTTCTGGCCCTGGTCCCCGTCCGAATGGGGCTTATGGTCGGAACAGCCAGAACCTACATCTCCAACTGATTATTAAATCTGCGCAAACATTAACGCCATTAAAAGCGTCTCCAATCGGTCTTGACTCGGAAATAATCGCGACACCTCTCATCTCGCCCAACATCGCGACTGTTGGTGTCAAGGACCGCCGAGCTCCACATTGAGTCACTTCATGCTGGTGTTGGCCTTGGACCAACAGCGCCCTACAGCACAACCAAGCTAACAGCCTAGGTTATAATTAGACTACATAGCCCAAGTGGGGTAACTACATGTCTCCGTAACTTTCATCGCATTTATTTCGACACTCTTGCAGCCCTCTTGGCCTTTCTTTGCTTGAACTTTTCGCCGAATTGCTCTCTATCCATGGCCATCTTGGCGATGGTGATGGCCTCTGTCACCGTTTTCAACGAGTCCTTGATCACCTTGTTGTCGGATATCAACTTGTATTCCTCCATCTTCTTGTTGACTCTCTCCTCGATCGACAATATACGGTCCACGTCTCTCTCGGTCACGAAACTGATACTCTCACCCTTCTTTCCAGCACGCGCAGTTCTACCCACTCTATGGACGAAATCATCGGCATCCGCAGGGATATCGTAATTGATAACTAATTCCACATTTGGAATGTCCAAACCTCTGGAGGCCACATCCGTTGCAATCAACACTCTGGCCACTGCAGCCTTGAATCTATGCAACGAGTTGGTTCTTTCAGATTGCGCCATGGCAGAGTGCAACGAGGTCACCTTGATCTCTAATTGGTACAACGTTCTTCTTAGTAATTCTGCAGTCTCCACTTTGTTGACAAAAACAATGGCCGTTTTCTTTATGTTCTCCTCTAGACTGAGGATGTTGTGGAGATATGCTTCCTTCACATACGACGGAATAAATATATAATCCATGGATAACGTAGATGGAATGGCCACCTTGTCGATGGTCTCGACTTCGTAAACATACACCTCTTTCTTCTTGTTATCGTTTTCCTTCAATTGTCTCACCGAGTCGGTCACAGTGGCTGTGAATAGCAAGGTCTGTCTCTTCTCGGATGGCGGTAACACATCGAAACATCTTCCCAAGTCCTTGGCAAAAGTGTTACTCAATAATCTATCGGCTTCGTCCAAAACCAAGTACTTGACCTTGGAGAACCCTCTGATGGTATCCTGTCCACTGTTCAAGATGTGGTCCGCCAATCTACCAGGCGTAGCGATGACGAAATGGGGAACTCTCTGCAATTCTAACGCCTGTTCTATTATGTCTTCACCACCAACAATAACCGATATTCTGATGTTCATGGTGGCACCCAACGCTCTGTATTGTTCTGCGATTTGTACCGCCAACTCTCTCGTTGGGGTTAGAATCAACCCAAAAATCCCACACGGGTCCTCGGACCATTTGCTCAACATGGGCGCGGCAAAGGCAACTGTTTTACCAGAACCAGTCTTAGCACCTCCTATACAATCGTTCCCCTTAAGAATCTGTGGTATACAATTGGCCTGGATCTCCGTTGGTTTGTCTATCTTCATATTATTCAACGACTCGCAGAGCCAAGCTGGAAGTCCCAAACTTTTGAATGACATTTTCTGCAATTATTATGAAATCGAATTATCTTCCAATTATCTCTCACTCTGTCAAGTTCTGTTAATTATCATTATCTATGTGTTTGATTTAACCGAGCTGAAATTTTATTGTGAGCCGCACGATGCCCACGACATACTGCGACATTATTAGACACTTCTACACCACATAATATAATACATCGATATAAACAGGAGATGATCTATTTAGTTGCAAATGTGGATATCACACATGATTCCATGGTCAAATGTCGTAATCCGAGCAATTCGTCTACCTTCTTTATTCAGTCCTGGTTCGAAACATAACACTAGTGTCACACTTTATTATTCGTCATGTCTCGCTTGCCTCCAAAATATATAATACATATAATTACCTAGCCCTTCTAATTCCCTTCTCATCATTCCTACGAACTCAGCCCTTAAACGACGTCCCAAGAATTTGAGTGTCCTCCTTCTTTGATAAAGAGTATTCCCTCAACTTTTGTTTAGTAAAAGATCGAGTGTTTTCAAACTCCTGCAACATTTCCCATTTAATATCATATACAGCGATAGACATACCATCATGTTTGGACTTCAGCCAGCTTCGAGAATTCAAATCGTTTCTGTAGCTACTTTGATATTGAACCAACGGAGGTAAGATGATAAGGGTTATGGATAAATCTCCAATTACACCATTGTTATCCTCATTTTGCAAAAGCTTTGGGGTTTGAACTTTGGCGAAATTTTCGTTAAATTCTAGACTTTCCAATTCATTGTTCCAAAAGCCTATATGTTTCAATATCGTGATTATGTCGGAGTCGTCAGTATATATATCCGTTCCCCAAACCTCTCTGATTTTGAACACCTCCTCCTTCTCAATCAAATACTTGAAGGGCACCTTGATTTCAATGAGACTGTTGATATAATTATCCAAGGCGGGCAACAAGGGAATGATTTTCGAGCTATTCGGGGACTTTTCCTTGTTACGTCTCAATCTCTTCAAATCCTCGGGTCTCAAGTTCAAATCGATCTGTAAGGATGAAATAGTCGTGGTTGGGTTATATACAATAGTACCCAAATTCAATCTCGGGAATTTATTGATAAATTCCTTTACATCAGAGTTATTGATTACTGTCTCGGCCCTAACAAACTTTGGAATCTCTTTCTCCTCGAGAACCACGTCGCTTTGTTTGAATATCCCATTAGTCGCTTCCTTCAAGTTCTCTATTACGTGGTCATCGGTCTCTATGACATTCGCCTGTGGTTCTTCGTGTCTCTCCTCCAATTCGTGCATTGGCTCTTCTGTTCTCTCCTCTCTGGGCACTTCCTGTTTCGATTCCAACTTAATTTCGATGTTCATTGTCTGGGAATGGTGGTGATGGTGTGGATGGATGTGATGAATATGGTCGCCATGGTGGATATGATCGCCATGATGGATATGAGAAACTGGCGGCGTGAAGGAGGTTCCAGATTGTTGTGGATTAGACTCCGTTGCAGAATCCTGGTGCGATTGGCTGGAGGATTCGAGCGGGAACAATTGCGAATTGCCAAGAGACGGCAAATTGGATCTATATGGGTGGTTCAATTGGTTGACCGGGGCCAAGGAGCCCATGTCATCGAGATTCTGTTTCCTCCTATCGATGCCGCCCAACACGGGAGTGGGTAACATATTGACGCCCACCCGTGAGCTGCCTATCTCCAATTTGGGCTTCTTTGAGACGGGGAACGAGGACTCGCCGCTGTCATTGGTCAAGAGACTCGAGATCCCCAACGGTTGACTGGTGTTATTGTTGTTGGAGGAGGAGGACGGCATGGGGTTGTTCAAATTGGACAAGAACGAGATGGGGGGTAACCGTATTTTATCCGACATTCTGGATGACACGTGTTTTGTGGATGGATTCCGGTGTTTCTAGAGCAAAGGAGGGCTTTCTATTATCGTTCTCGCAACAACATTGCACTTGTTGTCTCCGCTAATTCGTCTCATTTTGACGCAATGCCGTGATGGAGGAACATCGGTGGAAGCACGCCTTATGGACGCAGTAACCCGGTCGAACCCCTGCTGCACTCTTATTATGTGACTTAACACTAACACTTAGATAAAGTGATAAAGGATTGGTCTGTAGCAGATAAAAACCACATGCAAGAGCTATTCGTGCGACCACCTGTTGAAAATGGGCAAATAACTGAAATTGGCCATCTCAAGGGCGATATTGTGCCGGAATTGGATCAATTGATCGATTACACCTATCAATTGATCTTGGCCAACAAAGAAGATTTGGCTGCGGTTTATAGATTATGGGAGATTCGCCTCGATTTGCTCTTGTTCACTAATAATTTAAACACGGCGAAAAGAGAGGCCGTCAATCTAAATAATTACGTGGAAACTATGGCGGATGCTACGATTACGACCCCCTTCTCGCTAAAACTATTGATTTTAAGATTGAAATCGGCCCCCAATTTGAACTTGATCAACGAATATTATAAGACGTTGTATGTAAATGAGGGGGTGTTGACGGCTACACAGAAGTTGCAGCTTGTTTATGGGATCATCTCCGTGCTAATAGTCAAGAAGGAGTTTCTCACTCTTTACAATTTCAACAATTCAATTATCGCCGAATCCACCTCGGGCGACGACCTCAAGTCCAATCTACGCTTGGTCAATGTCTTGGTCTCTTTAATCATCTCTGCAACCAGAGACGTGACAGAACACGAGAGGCTGCTACCAAAGCTCTTGATGAATGATGTCATAAAGACCTCCTTGGACGATTTAGTTTATTCGCTACTAAATGTCTCGCCGATTCTCGACTCAGACTCCACCCCCTTGACAGAAAGGGATATCGGGACAGACATAACAGTCGAGTTGTTGGCCGATCTAATCAAACTCAATAAACTCACAGGCAGAATATTATGTTGTCTATGTGGTTTATGGGAGTTGAAATTGACACACAAGTTCATCATAGTCGACAATGCTCTTTCGAGTCAACTGAATCATGACAGAGATGCTGAGGAAGGACAGAGTGACATTGATAAACTTTATGAATTGATAGAATCAAAATGGTGCAATTATATAACAAAGGTGTATGGGTTAGAATAGGTAGATATTAGGAAATGTAAATAAATAAAACTGAATATTCTAACACATTGGAGATGTTGTAGCATTGTAGGATGCAATTATCAGCGTGCAGCCCCAGCATGGTAGGGCTTTTGCCCTAAACGTCCCGTGTTGTTTTTCCTCATCACTCATAATACCAGTCACATTGGTGTTCGCACACTAATCTCACAGAAATCGGTAATCGCAGCATCGATTCTCAGGCACTGTGGAAAAATTATACCGAATTTTCACTGTGTGATAGCGATATTTTGAAAGACTTACATACAAGAGAATACATACACTAATTGTAATAGTAGATATTATTCCATAAATCAAGACAAAATGGCTTTACAAGACGTTGTTACCCGTGAATATACCATTAACTTACACAAAAGAGTAAGTATAGTTGTAATTTGTACGAGTGGATGGATAGTTTGAAGAATCATGAAGTGATGAGAAGTGAAGTAAAAAAGAGTGAAATCAAAAAGTAAAAGAGTTAAAGAACAGTCAAAGAGAACGTCCTAGAATGTAATTGAAACGAATAACTACCATGTAATGAGAACGGAGAATATTTCGTTTTCCATGTCATAACTGTTTCTTCAGTCGTTCACTTGTCAGACAAGAAAGGCGTAAATACTAACAATCTAGTTACATGGTATCCAGTTCAAGAAGAGAGCTCCAAAGGCCGTTAAGGAAATCAAGAAGTTCGCTAAGTTGCACATGGGTACTTCTGATGTCAGATTAGACCCAAAGTTGAACGTTGAATTATGGAAGAGAGGTATCCAAGGTGTTCCATTCAGATTACGTTTAAGAATCTCTAGAAAGAGAAACGATGAAGAAGATGCCAGAGAAAAGTTATTCTCTTACGTCGAACCAGTCATTGTTGCCTCTGCTAAGGGTTTAAACACTGTTGTTGTTGATGCTGATGAAGCTTAATTTTCTTAAAACATTCTGAAAAATAAAAAAGGATTCATATTTAATAAAGCTGTTTAAAAGTATCCTGTTCATGTTCATGGTTGTATAGTAATTAAGGAAGTTAACTTGGTGAAATATGCCCCGGCTGTAGTTTATGAGCGAGTAGAGTAAGGCACAGTTCGGGTGTCTTGAGTGATAGTAACTTGAATAAGACACAACTGATGGCTTATACAATATGGGACTAGAGCTATATCTTCAGGTGCATTTTTCAGGTGGTACGTCGCAGTGATTTAAATCTCTCTGGAACTACACGGAGCTGGTGTTTGCGTAAGTGTAAGGATATAAAGTGTTACTCTACGTTGATTACATTTACCTTCTACAAGTATTACTTTCTACTAAAATTCCCTTACATCAACATTTATTGGTTGTATACACAAGTCTAGTCTGTTAGTACATTCACTTAGAACAGGATCTTTTACAACACAAACTTATCAGTGTAACTATGACATAAGTACCGGTCATTGCAAAAGGACAGTATTGCCAAGACGGCATATCCAGGAGCTCAAATGGTAAAAAAAAGAAAAATTATCATCATTTAATGGTTGTATCAGGACATTTTACTTACGATTAATGTCATATAAGGAATGGACAAGGTGAACAAGAACCTTGTTTAAAGACCACCAACACCTTGTCCTTAATGATTCGTCTCTTGTTAAATCATAGCGGAGGTATTTATTTCTTGTGTTCTTCCACTGTGGTTGGAAAACTTTGGTGTGAAGTGAGACCGGGTAACAATTATTTAGGGCTACGGAGGAGTCGTGTAATGGGACAAAGTTGTTGCAACTGGCTATAGTGAGCCATAGATTGAATATATCAAGTTGGATTTTGGATTTTCTGAGAAGGTGGTAATTCTTACTGTATTTCTTGGGTTCTAGAGTGTTTTTGAGATTCTCATCTAAAGTGGGTGGATAGCTAGTTATCGAGATTCATGCCACAAGAAGCACTCTCTCCCAATGTTCCGATGGTAACGGGATTTGGGACATAATTGTAGCC
This sequence comes from Nothofagozyma chilensis, assembly GCA_030573195.1. Lineage (NCBI taxonomy): Eukaryota > Fungi > Ascomycota > Pichiomycetes > Serinales > Cephaloascaceae > Nothofagozyma > Nothofagozyma chilensis. The sequence continues at coordinate 444,926 of JAJMCV010000102.1, forward strand.
CTCTAGATTATGAATGATTATTCACACGTTTTTCCACTATTTTCTACCCTCCACTACAAACAATACATATAACATCTCTATTAAATATTTAACCTTTCCCAAATATACCATATCCTAACCAAATTGATGTGTTGATAGAACATCTAACCGAAACTAAATGCTTGTTCCGATCAAATATGAGCCAATTCTTCTCTGTTGACTCTGTGCACAGGTTGGACTGCTTCACCAAATCCTGTTTCACCAGATCTCTTCAATATGAATCTTTCATCAAAGAATTCTATCAATTCTATTAAGTTTTTACATTCGTTCATTTCAATAACCATCTTCCTAGCAAAGATCTTTTCAACCATGCAGGATAAATGATGTTGGGTGATTCTGAATGGCAAACCGTAACTGGTGGCCAAATCCCAGAATATTTCAACAGCACCCCAAGGAGTCTTGTCAAAGCCAGCGAATAACGCTGGATTGTCTAAAATTCCTCTGACGGCCATGACACCCTCACAACCGGTGTATTCATGGATACGATAAGCGTCTTCCAAAGAGAAACAGTCACCGTTGGCGACAACAGGAACTCTGACTGCCTGTTTGACTAACTTTATAGCCTCAAAATTAGCTGCAATGGAAGAACGAGTATTTTTAGTTCTTCCATGAACAGTGATGAAATCAACGCCAGCTTCTTCGACCATTTTGACAAAACTGATGGTCTCATCCAAGTTCGAATGGATACGTATCTTTGTTTCAACTGTGAGAGAGTCGCCGTACTTGTCTTTAACGGCCTTGACCATAGCAGACACTTTTTCGGGCTCTGACATCAAAGCAGCACCAATCCCTTCTCTAACTTGTTCTTTGATTGGACAACCACAATTCAAACCAATCCCGTCAACATAAGGATGGATTAATTCCACGAATCTCATTAAATCCGTGACATTATTAGCACCCACTTGCACGATTAAAGAGCGATCTGATTCGTTTGTGGTGAAGTCGCTTAATCTGGCTATATCGTTTCTAACGAACTCTCTGGCTAGAATCATTGGCGAGTAAACTATGTCGGCCTTGTAGTGTCTCACCAACTCTCTGAACGGGAGTTTGGAATATCTCACCATGGGCCCGGCAATCAAGGCTGGTCTCTTTTCTATTTTGCATTTTTTGAGGATATTCAAAGGATTATGTTCCGATGATCTTGGCTTTAGAGTCAACTTTGGTGTCGACATTTTCTCTTTTGCAACCGTGTTTCGTGAATATGAAATTGTTCAGTCTATGAAATGATGTAACTAGTCGTAAAATACCTGTTAAGGGCGTCCTTATACTGACGCGAATAACGTTAACGGCTCGAATAGAAGGATATTTCTCCAACTATATATACCTTATCTTCCCAATTCAGCTAATTTTACCACAGAAAATTTTGAGCCGCCAGATAATTTCCAAATGCGGATGGTTGAAGCGTTGTGTGTGTGTACCGGTTGCAAATTAGGTTGCAAGGTAACTATCTCCAGCATTATACACAGAGTATATGATTTCATGGCAATATAGGAAATTGTATCAAATATGATGAACCTCTTGTATTTTGAACAGGATTTATTATGGTGTAAAAAAATCTGTAAACTTTTTCTTTTTGCTGAAAAATACAGTATGATAATGTAACATTTCATATATTTGAAAGATTTAACAACATTATAATAATAAACGTTGATCCAATAAACAAGAGAAATAACTTATTTTATTGTATAATATATTGTATAATATTGCATAATATTTTTTCTGAGAAATCTTAATTCCATTTGACTGACACATCTCTAAAATTAAATCGGACAATTAATTGAGACTAACTTAATACATATAACCTATTAAATAAACAATAATTCTACAAAAAGCCTACAAAAATGTCTCTGAAAATCACTGTTTAGTATCCAAAATTTTGCAAAGATTCATAATCCTCCCAACATCAGTTTTGCTATCCAACACTTCAATGTCTCATTGAGGGACCCACATTCGGTACTCATCGACCCACATTCGACGCACCGGATTACATCTTTTTTTTCAGTTCAAGCAGCTTTTCAGCTCCACTATGAACAGACAAAATCAACTGACTACGGATCACAGACAAAATGACTGAGTCAGATTCAAATAATAAAAGAAGTGCCGAGACAGAGGTTGTTGTGGATGCTAAAAAACCTCATGTTGAGGTTGCTAGACCGGACCATTTTGCCAAAGGAATTGCATCGATCAAGCCAGAATTCATAGTGCAATCCTCTGCTGTTTATGAGGCTATCAATGATGACGATGCTGAACAAGGTGATAGAAATTATGAAGGTGCCACTAATGGTAAGGATGGCTCTGCTAAAAAGGGTAAGAAAAGAAGAGGTCAAAACAAGAACAGAGATTTGGCCCAACCCCACGATGACGTGAGATTATGCTCTTCCATTCTTGATCCAGAAAACATAAAGGAATGTAGATTTGGACCAGAGGGATGTCGTAATTGTCACGATGTTGGCGAATATTTGTCTTTGAAGGGCCCTGATATCGAGGGTGTCTGTCCTGTCTACCAAGCTATTGGTTATTGTCCAGCTGGTTTGAAATGTAGATGGCTCAGCTCCCATTATGATACCGAAACCAAGTTTTTGATTAAGGATCTTGAAAAGTACGAAGCCTCCAAGCTCACCAACTACGAAACCAACAAGCTTTCGAATGAACTCAAAATTTCCTTACAAAAGAAGAAATTCCCATTTGAAAAGTCTGAGTTGTATATTCCATATATCGATTCATTGGTTCAAAATGATGAAAACTTAGAAAAAAGAAAGAACAATGAAAACGAGTATGTTGAGGCGCCATTCAAGGTGGGAGAAAAGAAGAGATTGTACATGGATAGAGCCAAGATCGTTTCTCCTTTGACCACTGTCGGTAACTTACCATACAGAAGATTAATGAAGACCTTAGGTGCGGATATAACATACTCTGAAATGGCATTGACCTTACCATTATTGCAAGGGACCAATGCTGAATGGGCTTTACCAAAGGCCCATGCCTCCGAATATCCTGGTTTTGGTGTTCAATTGGCTACCGCCAAACATTGGCAAGCAATGAAATCGGTTGAAGCTATTGTTAATGCCACCACACATGTCTCCGAGATCAATTTGAACTGTGGTTGTCCAATCGACTTATTATACAGACAAGGTCAAGGTAGTGCCTTGATGGAACAACCATCGAGATTAATAAGAATCTTGAAGGGTATGAACGGTGTTTCTGGAGATGTTCCGATAACTGTAAAGCTTAGAACGGGTACCAAGGATAGTCATCCCTCTGCTAAATCCGTTGTCACCAGAGTCTTGCAAGAAAACGACGTTGCTGCCATCACTTTACATGGTAGATCCAGACAACAAAGATACACAAAGGAAGCTGATTGGTCTTACATAGGAGAAGTTGGTTCTATCGTGAAGGAATTCAACGAGTCCAAGAAGGATAATAAGGAATTAACTGACACCCAACCAACTTGGTTCATCGGTAACGGTGATTGTTATACCTTTGAAGACTGGTATAGAGCCGTTGAAACTCCAGGCATCGATTCGGTGATGATTGCCAGAGGTGCTTTGATCAAGCCATGGATTTTCGAAGAAATCAACGCTCAACAATACTTGGATAAGTCTGCTACCGAGAGATTGGAGATTTTGAGAACTTATGCTAATTTCGCCATTGAACATTGGGGCTCTGACGAATACGGTGTTGGTTTGGCAAGAAGATTCATGTGTGAATTCATGAGTTTCTTCCATAGATACATCCCATTGGGAATTTTGGAGAGATTGCCACCAAAGCTCAATGAAAGACCTCCACAATGGAGAGGTAGAGATGACTTGGAAACATTATTAGGTTCTACTGATTACAAAGATTGGATCAAGATCACAGAGATGTTCTTAGGAAAGACAAACAAGAACTTCCAGTTTACTCCAAAACACAAAAGTAACTCATACAATTGATTCAATGAGTGAATAGATGTACCATTTACATATATACTTGCCCGCTGTTTATACCTTGTAGCAATTATTTCTTTGGTGCAGAACCAGAAACCTCATCGTATTCCTTTGCCAAGCTTGAGGCCTGTTCTTTCAAGATTTCCAAATCCTCGTCTTTTTCAGCCAATTGTTTTCTCAAGCTGGTGATTTCCTCATTTTCCACTGGTGTCTTGGTATCTGTTGTCAACTTCACATGGTCCAATTTATCCTTGGTCACCACCAACTCAGCCACTAAGGAGTAGGTTCTGGTCAATATGAGAGTCAAGAACAAGGTGAAACCACAGAGATACATGTTTCTCTGGGCGAAAAATCTTCTGGCTTGGATTTCCGATCTGTCAGTAAAGGCGACGTTGTGGGTGCCTTGGCCATCAGTGAGGTTCTTCAACTCAGCATTCACCGAAGATACTCTATTGACGGAGTCCACGAACAACACCAAAATGAAGCCTATGATACATTTGAGGGCAATTTGGAATTGCTCATTCTTGAACGGAGCACTGGCTGTTTTCAACACGGTCTTTCTCAATTTTCTTGGAAATGGCAACGACAAGATGGTGAAGAAGCCCATCTCGAACACCAAGAAGCCAAACACCTAATTGTTAGGGACATCGCAAGGACAGAGTTTCACACGGTACTTACTAAATTGTAATATAACGCCATTTTGATACTATCACAACAACAATATACACACAACAGGAATACAATTACAGAAATGTCCAGCTGTTCAGACGTTTCATCTGGGGCGATGTCGCTGCGATGTAGCAACACATGAGCTTATATAATCATTCTCCAGTTGCTATTATGCTACCAATGTGAACAATGGGGTATATTAAATGAGGAGTATATGTGATTGGATAAGTGATTAGGGCTATAGACCGAATATCTAGGTTTTCGTTTATATTGTGTTTGTTCGTGGGGCTATTTCTGATCGTCCTACGTGGTTGCATTACTGGTAATGGTACCTATATATGATAATTAATAAACATTTGTATATTTTCAATAAAAGTAAACAATAATTATGAAATATATGGCGAATTGGATTCAAATGGTATAAAGTATTTTAATAAATATTTCAATCTTTCTCTTGCAGTATACTGTTTAAGCCCTGCAGATGGGGCATATCAGGTTATCTTGGTATCAACATTGCCGGTTCCAAAGCGTTGTAGGATGAATTGATAGATAAATGTGTTAGAAGTGATACGTGTTCAAAGTGATAGAAATTTAAAGAATGAATGTGTTCGAAGCAATAGCTAGAGGAAAGACTCACCGATTGAAAACTTGTAATCTATGACCACATCAAGATCCAAGAAACAGGATAATGTGAGTCTAACATGATTATCAAACCTGTAGATATACACTATTCTTTCATATTATATCTTCCTATTTGCGTTTGAATTGTGGTTTTGGTTGTTTTTGACTTGTTTTCTTCGAATTTCCCTGATCATAACCCCAAACAACTTGATTTATTAATGATTCAGCTCGAATAAAGAAGAAATGATCTCCATAACCCAACTCAACAAAGGACAAATAATGCCATTTACAAAATCAATTTCAACATATAGAACGTGGAGCAGCATCTTCCTGTTAATCTGATCTTGCGCATAGATTTCGGAGGCTTCTGCATAAAGAAGCTTGGTCACGTCGCTAGAGAAGTACCCCTGATAGTGTTATCTTATCTATTCTTGGTGTTAATGCCGTGGAAAGCTTATCGAATAGTCACTCATAAAGGCTGTGTCAATTTTATGACTCCAACTATATATCATTGGACAACCAGGAGAAGGTTCAGATCTAACATAAACCCACACAATTCTACATAACATGGAGATAGACTTTTATTCCAACTTAAGCGTCACTATTGATCCAGAGGGCTTGCGAGAGAAATATTCATTGGGAGACAATTTTTCGGGAGTTCTCAAAATAGAACCATTTAAACGTCTTGATATAGCTATTGTCGAGTTGAACCTAAAATGTACAGTTGGAGGAAACAAGTTTAATGGATGCAGCACAACTTTTGGATGTAAAACCTACGGACAATTGCGTGGAAGTCAAGAGTTCAGACAGAGATTCGATTATCATGGATGTGGGCGAAATATCACAGAAAGCAGCTCCATCTACATTCCAATTCGGATTGAAAAATTTACTCAAGATAATCCAGTATATTCTGATTCCATTACAACAGGTCCCTTGGAGGTTTTTGCTGGTCTGACCTATTCGGGACTCTTTCCCATTATTACTCTTGTACCAATAATCATACCCATCGATGACTTATTTTTGTCTGCATCCTATATCTGGAATAGGAGCCCAGGAGAACATAATAAGATCCATAACGTGGACTTTCTTCCCAGCATGGTTCTGGAAAGAACACTCGACATAGTAATGCCCCAACGTTACTTCTTCACATTCTCGAAATATCGTATGAAACCATCAGAGGATGAGAAACCGCCATCGTCCATGATGCCAAAGACTTTCTCTAAGCTTTTTCGCGAGAATAAGAAGCAAAATTATAGAGGAGTCTTATTAGAGGTTGTCCCGCAACTTGAAGAAAATATAAGAGAACGTGGCTCCACAATAGAGGAGCTTAATTTAGAAGTATCTTCTTTAATAGACTCATCGGAGCCAAGACAGAATTGGCAGGTGACGAAAGCAGCAGTATTTTATATTACCAAGTTCAAGATTAGTTTAATCCTGGAAACATATATAAGAAGAAATAATAATGATGTTCGTGTTTTGACACGAGAAATGAAACTATTAGAAAACTTACATCCTGATATTGTGCTTGATATGGCAAAATTCACTAATTCTGGAGAGTATGGTGACAAATTCGACACTGTATTTAATATGATAGCGGGAACTCCGATTATGATACCGATTAATACATTTCCTGATATTTGCTGTGAAGATGAAGAATTCAAGAGATCGCATCAATTTTGTGTTGAAGTGCACATCATGGGTGAAAGGCTCATAAGTCATGATTTCAGGTTCACGAAAGATACGATTTTGGTGGAAGGAAAATATAAGTTGGAAGCTGCTCACGAAAAGGAGGAACAACTACCCTCATATATAGAGGCCACAGCTGCTAAATGATAATAGTTCTGAAATAATCTTAGATACGAAGCAGCTACCTGGTAGGGATGTCAACCGATGGCATTATCAATAATCTTGCTGAATTTTAAATTCGCCATTAGAAAGACTATCGCAAAACTCAAGACTGCACTTATTAGATATTCTATCATTGCCAAATTATGTAATGCACATTTCGTAGATCCATGTATGAGAAATAGTTTCCAAGACATCTAATGGTAGTCTAAGTTACGTCTTAGTAGTGAGTAGCTAATGGTCCTATATAGCTAGCTATTTCAAATAATATATAAATGTAGCTGTTCAAAACTGCGGAGATGACTTATTCTAATAATTCTGCCCAGTGAGATGGGTACAAAATAATACAAGCGAATATTGTTTCCAATACTTCAAGGAAGAATATCCCGTTATCCATATATCTGTATATATTCACAAAACACGCGAAAATCTATCAATTCATATAACCAAAAGAGTAAATAATTCACACACCCATCGTAACCTTCAACACATAAGTCACGGCAAAGGGCAAGCTGATAACCACCATAATATATTGGAAGATCAAAGCCACAGCAAGGCAGTCCATTTGGACATGTGTTGGTGAGTTGGGGTCTGTATAAAATGCAGTGAAATAAACCAAAGAAGTAGCACTAGGCAATGCAGATTCAAGACAACAAACAAACAATATCATTCTGTCATCATACCATCCAATATTCTTCAACTTCGTACAAATGGATATACCTATGATTGGCAATATTACCAATCTCACTAATGCGATACCCAACATAGTCTTCCAGAACCCAGCAGGCATCGAAGAGATTTGAAGTCTGGCTATAGTTCCCCCTAAAATCAACAATCCCAATGGAACTGCTGCTGCTCCAATATAACTTGTGAAATCCATAAGGAATGAGAGCGGTGGTAAGTCGTCAGGAGCATTAGGCATATGATACGAAGTTTGAAGGAAAAGCGCTCTTAATGGTGGAGCCATAGCCACTATAACTGACACTATAAGAGAAATGGAATTAGGTTTTTTGAAATTGGTGATAAATGCACCCAAAAAACCAACATTATGTCTTTCAAACCAATCTTTCTTCTGTTCCTTTCTTTCAGGCTTCACAATAGATATGTCTGATATACCGGTGACTGTTTGCTTGACCTCGTTATCTCTCAATGCCTCAGCTTCAGAGTATTCGATAATGATATCATCGATATTCTGGGATTTCTGGTGTCTTAGCTCCAACGTTCTAGTCTTCTGTAACGAGTTTGAGCTGTTATTGGAAGAGTTACTTCCTCTTCTTTTTGAAGAAGTGCTGAGAGCCAAGGTAGGAACATTTCTTGCTGATACAGAATGGATATCCAAAAATGCCTTGTGTTGTTCATATTCGTTCGCCTGGTTTGGTGATGGTTTGACTTCTGAGTCAATTGAAGATCTCGAGCTCAGGATTGAATCCGAATCTGAGAATTCGATAGCACCTGCTGCAATTGGGGTCTCGTTTGACACCAGAACATCGCGAACCTTTTCATCTCCTAGCTTGGATTCTTCATCGGCCTTTAGACTGTCCCTAAAGTCATATTCGGTCAACCTATAGCCACCCATGTTGAACTGATAAAACACCTGTACAGCTAGAAAGATGCAAACATAGGCAACACCCTTATTACCTTCATCAACGGTGAATATGGAGCCGGTGTCCATGGTCTGGATATAGGCAATGGGTAAATCAGAGACGTTGGAGAAAAGACCCGCTGTGATTATTCCACCGGCCCAAGCCTTGGGAGATCTAACTGCTACACCCAAAAAATGGGTGAGAAACCCTCCACATACAAAATAAATAGTAGCAGTCAACGCAATGACACCTATGGCCTTGATATCGGAGCCCTCGAGATTTCCAACGACCTTGTTGAAGATCAAACAGGGCAAGATGGCCGTGACGATTATATCGGAGATGTTTCTCGACGTCTCCACTGTCAACACATTCCTTCTTGCTAAAATAAACCCAACACCCATGATCATATAGATCTTGAAGATCGGCTTCACAGCCGTATAGATAACGCTACCTAATGGGATGGACATGGTGCAGACAAAAACGAAGCAAATACTTTTTCTTTACAGGTTAGATGTTTTTACCATTCCTGGTTCCTTGTATCATAATATCACTTTCCCGTGAATACCATAGGCCAATTTTTCACTCAATCACCTCGTATCGTGATAATTTGTCCCTGTGATCTGGCTGCAAGTTCGCACCCAATTGAGTCAGAATATTCGCAATGAGAGGAGAGTCTACGGAGGCTTGTATTTGTGAGTCCGAAATACACGTTATCAGCAGATCCAAGAATAAAAGTGCTTATTTGCTCAAGAATAAAAGTGCTTACTTGCTCTCCTCTCTATGTTTCACTCCGCTCAGATAAGGTTTGCTGGATAGCGTGGGGTGCGGTTCCTGTACGGATTAGGAGACATTGGACGGTGGACATGGCAACTACAATCGCTTAATAAATTACATGAATTAATTCTATAAACGCAACAAACTATTTCAACGAAATTAATGCAAACCTCCTAACACCAGAAGTTCCAGACTCTGTAGTAGTATGGCTTGGAAGCCAAGTAAGCCTTTTCTTCGGCGATTTCTTGCTTCAACAAGTCCAAGTCTAACTCTCTTCTACCAGTGTCGACATCAATGTCCTTGGCAGAGATCCAGAGGGTCCAGTCTCTCTTCCAGATCTTGTGGAAGAGCCAGAAGGCAATGATGACTGGGGCGGCTAAGTAGACTTCGAAGAAACTCTTAGCATTTGGTGCTAATCCAATTGGCCATAAGGCAACCCAGAATTGGGCAATCAAGATCAAAATGTTCAAGATAACACCAAACCATGAACCCCAAATACCAGCTTGGGCGGTGAAGGATAATTCATCGGTACCTCTACCCTTGACAGTCAAAGCTCTTCTGAATCTAAGATGACAGACACAGATAGAACCCCAAGTGAAAACGGCAGACAAACCAGACAAGGCCAATAACCAGGTGAAGACATCACCTTCCTTGGAAGAGGCAGTGATGAAACATAACAAACCGACAACACATTGGGTGAGAATACCGACAATTGGTCTACCTCTCTTGTCAATGTAGTTGAAGATGGCTGGAGCTTGACCGGCAGCGGCTAAAGCAGCTAAAGTTCTAGAAGAACCGAAGACAGAGGAGTTACCGACAGACAAAACGGAAATCATGATAACAACGTTCATGACGGATGGTAAACCCTTGATACCACCGTTTTCGATGGCAATGACGAATGGGGAGGCAGAAGCATCGACAGAAGAGGCGGAAAGTAATCTTGGAGAGTCGTATGGAACTAACATACCAACTAAAGTCAAGGAGATGATGTAGAATAAGGTGATTCTCCAGAAGACTTGCTTGGTAGCCTTTGGAAGAGATTGTCTTGGGTTTTCAGTTTCGGCAGCAGCTAAACCACACAATTCAGTACCGGCGAAGGAGAAAGCAGCTGTAACAAACACATTACAAACACCCTTGAAACCAGCAGCGAATGCACCTGGTTCGTACCAGTAATGAGCACCAAGATAACCACCTTGTGGACCACCACCGGTAATCAAAACAATACCTAAGATGATGAAACCAATGATGGCAACAACCTTAACAAAGGAAAAGACGAATTCGGCTTCACCGTAACCCTTAACACCAAAGAAGTTAATGACAACAATCAAGACGTAGAAAATGGCAACAAAGGCAACGTTGTTGATTGTTGAATTCCAGTATCCAATTGTAAGCGAAGCAGCGATCAATTCTAAAGGCATAATGACTAACCAACCCATGGCGTAGTTCCAGGCCATGGTGAAACCCCAAGATGGATGAATGAATCTAGTGTTGTAAGTGACGAAGGCACCAGCAACAGGGAAGGCAATGGCCAATTCACCTAAAGCTTGAACGGTACTGTACATCATGGCACCAACCAAGATCCATGCGATCAAAACAGCAGCTGGACCACCGGAGGATAAAGCACCACCGGAACCAACGAACAAACCAGTACCGATGGAACCACCGATGGCAATCATTTGTAAATGTCTGTTCTTCAAGGATCTGGACAAAGGAGAGTTGGCGGTCATAATGGCAGCCTTCTCGACTTCAGTCAAGTTTGGGTCAAGGTTCAAGTCAGAGGTATCGTATCTTCTGAAACCATCCTTGAAGTTTTCCCAGGCACCCATTGGTTCCTGTTTGGTTCCGATGTCATAGACGACACCATCACCTTTGTCTATGGAGTTATCCTCCTTAGTTCTAATATAGTTCAACTCCTTTTCTGGCATTTTGGATGTACTACTGGTGAGGAAACAATGTCAAACGCCCATTACAATGGGAAACAGAAGCATTTATATGTTTACTCCAACTGGTCCTTGGAACCCACCACTGTATCATACATCAAAGAGAAAGAAACATATGCGGCACATATCTAATCTAAAGATATGGGCAGCAAAAATGGTGGCCGATAAGGCAGAAGCAGCAGCCACGGACAAAATCTCGCTCCTCTAGACTATGTATAGCTACATGGTCTTTTCTCGGCTACTACAAATCCACACAGTTGGGCGACAGGCCATGAGGCGTTTCTTGATGGTTGTTATCAAGAGCTTATCTTCCGCCATGCAGACTGGCAGAACAAAAAATGCGCGTTGACAGGGAAGGCTCGATTGTTAAGGCCAACTTGCAGGAGCTAACTGGCCGATGAACTCTAATTGTATGGACCGACGGAGACGACAATGATGTTGGGGTATTTAGGAGATCTCCCAAACTGTATCTGGAAACTATAATAGTAGGGGCCCCACACCACCTGAAATTGGGTGAGACATAGCACTTTTTAACGCTTATCAGCAGAATTTCATATACTTCCTGAGGCATCCGTTTCTGTGGTTTTGCTTCAAAATGGCATATGTTATCTCCATGTCTAGTGGAATAGGAGTTATACTGCATAATAACGAGATGATTAAAACCTCCCAGATAAGTCCATGAGGCATCAATTTCCAAGGCGGTATCAAAATAGATGCAATGAGAGGCATTTTTGTCTCTTAAGCGGTTATTTTGATAGCTGGTTTGGTGGTGCCCTTCGAGGCACTCTGTCAATTGCGATACCAGAGATATATAAGGGAAGCTGACCTTCATTATGTGCGTAATCACACCATTTCGTACATGTCCACGTAGCAGCGACTAAAAAACCCTCTATGATTCGAGTTTATAGTAGCTTTCTCAGAACAAGGGTTGTCTGTTTGCCCGCTGTTCAACCCCATTGTTGTAAGTCAAACAAACGACATCCTCGACGGGAACACTGAGCTCTACTGCGGTTAGAAAACGAGCCAAAAGTGGACGTTTTCTACATGTAGCCACATAAAACCAGAGCCATCGATAGGAAATAAGTCCGATACTGTCTACGGGAGGATATAGCGAGCAGCTCAGGCCTATTGTGTTCCACCATTCCATACATTAGCGGATCCGTTGAACATATCGTTTATCTCTACGTCTATTACCCAACCATTTCATGCTGTCAAATCTCTGGTCTTAGCGGTTGTTGAGACGATATGCACACTCTGATTTCGGCGGTAACATAAGGCGAAGATAAAAAATGTCTTAGATTCCTGACACCCATAACTAAAATCTCAAGCCTTGCGAACTCTAATTGGAATATCAACCAGTTGATCGCCAAACCCTTCAAATTCAATCCAAACTCTAATACAATACAAGCGAGCCAATAGACAACTTTGGAATGTAGGCAACACGGTGAAATCCAAATTCTTCAAGTATTCGAAGTCAACAGTTAGAGAGTACTCAGTAGTACGTCCTTCCCGTACTTCTTGTCTAAAACCGTAATTCACCACCTTGAAAACATCTAGTACGTCTTGTTCGCAGGTCAAGGTCGAAAGAGAATGGATTGCTTCGATTATATATTGGTCAATATTGACATTCTTGTCCAATTCCGATAGTCTAGTCTTGACATTGCTGATCTTGGAGGAATGGGAAACCCAGAGTTTTTTTTCTCCAATGAAATAATCGGAAGTTAATCTAATGGGGATGAGAGACTCTGATTTGATTGTTAGCGCTACCAATTCCAATCTAATAGAAGATAAGCAAGAAGGAATGCTGTAACTCCCTCTCAGATCTAAATGGCCAGGAACAAAGTCTAAGGATAGAGTAATTGCTTTCAAGTCTTCATGTTCGTCCTCGTCCAAAGCACTCTTCAACAATTTAACGTTGTCAGTATCTTCATCAACTAAAAACTGGTCTTTAGTGGATTTCATGTAAGGAATAGGTCTTCGAGGAATATAAGATGATACTAACATGTGACCATTATAATCACACGGTCGCTTTATTATTTTGGACCAAATATTGATATTCTTCTGGAAATGAAGCTGTTGCCTAAATATAATTTTGTCAGTCGAGGATATTTCATTTATCGGAAAGAGTGGTATTGAGGAGCGGTGACTCTTTGCTGTGATTTTCTCTTTGTATTCCATAACACCACTTTCATCACCTTTTCTATATTCCTGTTCCTTCAAATCAATATGTTTCGTAAATGAATCAATCAACTTGTTGAACTCCATTTCAGAGCCCATGTCATATAATAAGGGCTGAGAAACACCAAATGGAACGAATCGAAGTGTTAAGTTAGATTGCGACAAAATAGCAAAGCTCCTGAATTTTCCCCCAGGAGCATATTTTGTTACAAGACTCGTAGAAATCAAATAGTTGATAGCATATCCATTAACTGAATAATCGCATACTTTTGGGAGACCCTGTTGGACACCGAAACTAGGTGGTAACATCACATGGGACGATAAATTATGAGTGCAGCTGGAATCCAATAACTTGAATGGAATTCTAAATGTGAAGTATATTTTATAAATCTCTTGAGGTTGAAGTATGTGATTTTTTGGTACACCGATAATGCAATTCTCGAAGTCCCTCATTCCTGCAAATTTGAACAACATATCATAATTTATGATATCCATATTATGTACCGAATAAGAACCAGCACTCAAATCATTCATTTTAAGGAATGTTTTTATAAACTTGCGATTATCTCGATAGATAGTTGTTTTCCCTTGAAAGGAAATATCAAATAATTCAAAATTAATAGACTTGGTAGAAAAATTGTCCATTATCACATATCCTGTTATCAAATCACCGGAAGTGAACTCTTTATTTGATACTTTCATGGGAATCTCTGATAACGATGTTGGAAGCTCTTTAATGATGGAGGTTGAGATTCTCACTGGAGAGCCCTCGTAGATCAGAAGGGAATCAAGGTCATCCATGATTGAATTCCCTGTCACACATATATTATCATACAAGCCAGAATTTTCTTGATTGGAGTGTGGTTCATCTTTGTCATTACTTGTATAGATATAATTTGGTGGATCCTCTTTAGGAAATTCGCATTCCTCTAAGGACAGTCGTCTATATACAGATTCATACAATTGAAACGACGGCAAAATGTCCCCCACGATATTTCTAATGTTTTCCATTACTTCATGATGTTTTTGCTCCAATAGAGCGATTTCTTGTTTTCCGTAGTTCATCATTTTTCAATGAAGGCTTTGTTATATTCAATGAAAGATTTGTTATATTCGTTTATCTTGAAAGTTGCAACAATAAATATTTACTTAGGGAAAATTGAAAGTTTCCCATTAGAAAATATTGCATACACAGCTACATATAGATATTGAGAAGTCGGGTTCAATAATTCCAATTGCCATAACCATCATGCAAGCCTTTAACAGCTCTGGAAAAACGGCAATTGTCGCCAAGAGAATTCTATTGTGTTCTATGTTCATTCGAGACAAGTTGAGTCATATTCACGATTTTTTCCTTCAATTGACCGTTGTGTCCCGCTATGCCTACTTGAAAGGTTCCAGATCTCAATATGCTCCTCGGAACCAACAGACTTCGTCGCTTGCATGAAGGGCTTATGATGACTGATTCGTATGTCCAAGAACCATTTATGGGAAAATTCAGAGAGTTCGCTCGGAATGACTGGCCAAGTAACTAGAACAGGACTGAGACTGTCTAAGGCGATACAATAATTACTTTACTTGTAGATGGTGAGAGATGGTGAGAGATGGGCTATTTGTTTGCAACGAATTATACATTTTGGGTATTGAATATTTACGAATTCTCGCCCCAATTGGATCGGATCTCTAATTTTTATTTATATAGCGGAATATATTACCAACGTTTCGGACTATAAGGTTTGAAGACCCTTTCGTGCACAACACAATCTGAATAACTCGTACATCAAGAAGTATGCCTAGGAACTGTTGTAACGGCGACTAATAGTCAGAGACACAATGGGTCTTTTCATACCCAATCCATGTCTTTTGGGGATCTTATTAGTGGTATCTACACATTCGGGGCCTCAATTGGTTCACCATTATCCGCCCAATCCAAACGAATATGGCTACAAACCTACACCTATCGTGCTCCAGAACCAGAATTCCTATAGTTACAAATTTGATGAGACCTCGAGCGTGTATGACCTGGATTCCGAGGAGGAAGACGATGATGACAGCAGTTCGTCGGAGGATGACGAAATCAACTCCTCCAATTATAGTCGTGGAAAGGCCTCCCAATCCAGAGGGTACTTGACAGGAAAGTCGCTCTTGGATTATCTAGACGAACAGGACAAGAAAAAGAAGAAGAAACAGAATAAAAAAAAGAATTTGTTGAAGATAATCAACGAATCCAGCGATATAACAGGTGCATCATCTGATCCCTCCTCGCCAACGATCAACGATGCAACCTCGACCAGATCCCCAATGACCCAGAAGTCCTCCATAACAGAATCTTCTGCTCGTAATCTAAAAAAAGTATTTGGTTTCGACATAGATTTCCTCGGGGAATTTCTCTCTCCCCCAAAACAGATGTGTAATGAACGATTTGAGTTGACAGTGGATGATATGGCATTCGTGGGCTTTCCTGTCCATTCCTTCGATGATGGGACCTGGAGAATGAATGAAACCAAGTCCAAGAAGACCAAATCCAGAAAGTCCAAAAATACCTCTGTCTCCAAATCCAACAGTTTAGCCAATGAAGATGAAATTGATAATGATGGTGAAGACGTGCATGCCGAGACCGTGGAGGCTGAAAGGGAAGAGACTGATGAAAGATGTCCTATGAATATGTTCAATTTAGTTTTTGTAATGAATCCTCCAGTTTTGGAATACAACACTCGGATTGACGAAATGTTTATTTATTTTGTTTCAAGATTGTCCTTAATCTTGAGATATGAACAGTCCAAGTCAAATTATGTTTGGGAACAGGTTAATTTGATCACAAGGTTGAAGGAGGATAATTTTGATATGAGTGTGGATGAGATGTCCAGAAACCTAATTTCCAAATCTTCACTAGCAAGAATAATGAGCGATTGCTACAAGTCTGTCAGCTCTTCTTCAATTGCTAACTTGCATATTAATGGGAAGTTAAGATCATTTCAGATTCCAATAAAGAAGGACTTTGAAAGCTTACCGTCTTCCACAACATCATATCTTCCGGGATCGTACCTTTCTTCGTTAGCATGGATAAACAATATTGGTACCACATATTTCGAACAGAACCAAGATGATCTGCGCGATAATAATTTGGAAATGGTCAACTTCGCATTGCTATTATTGGATGATGCTGATACAATCATAAAAGACATCCAGGCTGAAGATGATAGTGTGCTTGCGGGGTTCATTAGAGCCCTTAAACCCACTGAAAGTCTTACGAAACTATCTTCCAGCTCTGGCTTCGACATGGACCAGATTCAGTCTTTTGCAAACCATTTAATATATTGGAGAAGGGCTAGAGCCATACCTCCATTGCAGACAAGGAGTGTGTACATAGTATCGCCAATGGCGCCTATATCCAATCTACAAAACGACATAGTGAGCTTTAAGAACCAATTTCCGTCGTTGCCTTCATTACCATCGTTCTTATCCTTATTGAGCTCCAACAAGAGCAGACAATTCTCGACCGTGATTCCTTCGAAAGACCATAGAGAGATATATTTGGAGGCGTTGAGTTGGTTGATTCGGTGGGGATATGTGACTCAATTGCATACATTCATTTGGTTAAAGATATCAAACCAAATCAAAATTAAAGTCGAGGAGGAATTGGAGAAGGAAGGGAAGATCAAAAGAAAGAATAGAAGCTCCAAATTAGATTCATCCACGGATAACACGACCCGAAACAAAAGCGGGTCGATCGACGCGAATGGCGATTCCAGCTTGTTGGAGGGCAGTGAAGCGAATAACACCAACACGGCCAATATCGTTTACGAGGAGGACGAAGAGACAATTATCTTGGATCCAGAAAGAGCCACGTCTCTAGAAAGAAAATGGATAGCCAAGTGCATTGAAGGCAAATCGCCCGAATTGACTTCGTTGTTCTACAAATTGATAAAGTATATGAATGGGAAGAATCCATTAGAGATGTTTTTGATCAAGGAGAGCATTTCCAGACAAGAGTTGAGGAAGTTACTCTATGCTGTTGAAGACCATATCATCACGGTTCGTCATTGGTGAATGTATAATATAATGTAATATTAATCGTCATTGTAGTTGAGACAACACACACGTGTGTATACCAATCAACCATCAACAGCGTTCCGTAAATATCCACTGCCAAAATTCCTCGGGTATGCAATCAAAGATCAAAAAATGCTAAGCACAAATCAGACAGTCAGAAAGTAATCCCATTGAGTGACACACAGAGAAGTTATCTGAAACATATCAATTGAGCCGGAAGTTGCAAACGAAGTGAGAAATTGTCGTTCTTTCCAGGTTTTTGTCGTGAGGAGAATTGTTGTTCGTTTAGCGCTTCGTACCGAACTGAGACTGTACAGTTTATGGAGTGATTGTTCTGACGTTGAGAGCAAAAATTGATCCAAAGATCGTAGATAGACCCGAGTTCACTATTTGAGACTCGTTTCATAGACACATATTCAACGGGACCATGGAGACGATACTGGAAGAGCCCGATTCTAAACGATTTGTCAAAAATGGCGGAAATACCCGTTATAAGTTGAGACAAAACAAGTTGAAGATCTCCTTCATTCTCTATATCATCTGCTTATGTTGTTTGGCGGTGCTTCAATTCATCGGTTTGGGCTTCTTCACCAAGGGGTTCCTCTTGTCCAGACAAGTGTTGCCAAATCGGGCCGATTGTGATAGTCAGAATTGTTTTGAGCCAACGTTCGATAAGACCATATTATTGGTGATTGATGCGCTCAGATTCGATTTCATCATACCAATAGACGGCTCGACTGAATATTATCACAACAATTTGCCGTTGTTATATGACATTTACCAGAAGAACCCAGAAAATTCTGTTTTGTTGAAGTTCATGGCCGATCCACCAACAACCACCCTCCAACGTTTGAAGGGGTTAACTACAGGTTCGTTGCCTACATTTGTTGATGCGGGTTCGAATTTTGATGGTGACACTATCGATGAGGATAATTGGCTTAGTCAATTGTGCAGCCAGAACAAAACAGTCGCTTTTATGGGCGATGACACCTGGGATGCGCTCTTCCAGCCCTTTATTGCGCCTCACTTGAATTTCCCTTATCCATCGTTGAATGTGTGGGATTTAAATACCGTTGATAATGGTGTTATTGAACATTTGTTCCCATTGATGGACGAACAAGGCAAGAACAACAGCCATTGGGACTTCTTAATTGGCCATTTCTTGGGAGTTGATCATTCAGGACACACATATGGGCCAAAACATTATTCTATGGGCGAAAAATTGAAACAAATGAATGACGTCTTAGCCGAAGTAATCGAGAAACTAGATGACGACACTTTATTAATTGTCATGGGTGACCATGGCATGGATTCCAACGGTAATCATGGAGGTGACTCTTTGAACGAATTAGAAGCCGGCTTATTTATGTATTCCAAGAAGCCATTTGCTCATCAACAGGAAGGTGAAAACCACTACGATATTTCAAACCAAGGGAGACAATATAGATCTGTTAACCAGATTGATTTGGTTCCAACAATCTCAATTCTATTAGGATTGCCTATTCCATATAATAACTTGGGATTTCCAATAAAAGAAGCTTTCAATGATGATTCCTTACTCTACAAGGCCAATTTTGAGACCGTCCACCAAATTCAGAGATACAGAAATTCTTCCTCTACATTAGCCGATGATGAAGAAATTAACGATCAATTCAAAGAATTGGTTGGAAACTATACGTTTGATCAATATGAAAGTAGTTTCAATGCCGCTTCTGAAAAGTATCAATTAAGATCTTTGGAAAAATGTAAGGATATCTGGGCCAGATTTGATTTGAGATTAATTGGTATTGGTATAGCTTTGATGTCCATTTCCTTAGTACTTTTAATTGTTTATTCCAGACTCATTCCATCCGTGGTAATTTCGCAAATGAGTGATGAGTTCATCGCATCAATCCTCGCCACTGTATCATTGGGGCTAGTTATAATGGGCTCCATATTTTTTGTTTTAAGACCAGAAAATATGCCTCTATCAATGTGTTTATTGTTAGGGGTGGCTGTGGGAATCATTATTGGGTTCTTTGCCCCAATTATGGATAGATATTCGGTTCCATGGTTATTGCACCAAATTTTTGATTATGATTTTTGGACTCTCTTCAGTATTTTGCTTATGGTCTTACATGTATTAATATTTGCATCAAATTCGTTCACCATATGGGAGGATAAATTCACAAGTTTCTGCTTGGTAACTTTCGGGTTTGTTTCCGTGGTATTCTGCCTCAAGCTTGGCAACAAGGCAGAGAGAATATTGGGAGTAGTTCATTCGTTCACATTCATCTTACTTACAAGAATAGCATCCATGATAAGTATTTGTCGTGAAGAGCAGGGAAGTCAATGTCAACCCAACTTCGAATTTTCGTGGTGGGCAATAATAGTATTACATTTGCTTACTTATATTTTGCCGTTGTCAATCAAAGCTTTCTATAATTTGTCAAATTCATATCACTCAGCAGCTCCATTATGGATAGGCACGGGTCTTAAGTTATTATTATTGTTAAACTCAGTTTACTGGTTTTTGGATTTCATTGAAAATGATAGCTACATGTCAACTAGATTCAATCTCAGTTTGGAAGTGTTGAAAAGTGTCAAACTTACATTGGCAAGAATTGTGATGGGAACTGCTTTGGTAGCAGCAAACTTTGGTTGGTCCAGAGGTCCTTTGTGTATTAAGTTAGAACTCACAGAAGAAGATGATGACCTTGGTGGTAAGAGAGCCACCATATTAGGATATGGAAATGCCTATGGGTCGTCTTATTTCCTTATGGTGATCAACTTCGTTGCAGCTATTATGTTAACTTCTCAACCTTTGGGTGCTATCTCCATTTTTATTTTGCTTAATCAAATATTGTCGTTATTGGAGTTATATCAATTATTGGGATTGAGAACAAGCATGATATCCACTGTGATTTTTGGATTATTGGGCTATTCTCACTTCTTCACTACCGGTCATCAAGCTACTATACCTTCTATCCAATGGCAGGTTGGATTCATGACAACAGAAACTATAGTTTTCCCATTCACACACTTGAATATTTTGTTGAATACTTTTGGCTCGGTCATTATTGTTTGTTTGTGTGTTCCTCTCATTACCCTTTGGAGTATACCTCCAAGTACGAAGCCTATCACTCTTCTTTCCAAGGCGGTTGCTAATTGTACCACATTAATGATGTATCAAGCTGCCGTTACTTTATCCACGTTAGTATTTGCTTGTTTCTTTAGAAGGCATTTGATGGTGTGGAAGATTTTTGCCCCAAGATTCATGTTTAGTGGGCTATTAATCGTCTTGATGAATGTTGTTTTAATTGTGCTTAGTATCGGATTTGGTACCGGAAGAGTCATACAACAAATGAACAGGATATTCGGAAAATGAGAAGAAAGAGAAAAGTTAGGAGGAAAAAGAAACAGCGTTCAGTTACGCTGGTTGCATATTTTTTTAAATGTTTTATTTGCATTTTTACGGATGTTTATATATAAAAGTGGTTTGTAAAGTTCTTAATGTTTTTATATAGTGTACCTAATAATCAACTGATGATAGAGCTCATTTGTGTAGATGGAACTACTGGAACAATAACCTCCCATAAAAAAGCTATATTATATAATTCTACCTTATTATTAAAAGTACACAAAAGAAATGAAATAATGGTCATGAGAGATGGGGTTATTCCATGCTATGGTCGATTTGACTCAAAAAGTCTTGATCCTGTAAGCCGCCAAAATTATCATCCATTATCAAATCGTCAGCCCCGAATACGAAACCACCTGACATGCCATTACCGTTGGTATTCATCATATTCATTGCTTGTAAGTTGGCCAAGTCATTTATAGAGCCCATATCTGCCATATTAATTCCAGCCATAGCGTTTATGGTGTTCATGGTCTCACCATTTAAGCCATTTAGCCCGTTCATGGACAAAAGGGCCGGGTTGGTCAAAGCATCCGATGTATGGAAGTCGTTTTCATTCGCTTGGAATTGCTGTTGCAACATGTTACTTATCTGTTTTGGGTTGTAATCTGCTGGAGCTTCTTGTCTTCCAGAAGAAAGCCTCTCGTTGGAGAATCTCTTGACGTCAGTTGACCAGGATTTATCGAACTTTGTTTTGTATTCCACCAAGACCTCGTCCAATTTGGTCTTCAATGTTGCGTAATCTTCCTCATTATTCAAGTTTTCAAACAATTTGTTTAGTTTCACGATCGAGTTCTTCTGGAACAGATACTCTTCATTTATAAATTGTTCGTCTTGGGGGATGGCGAGCCCAGTATCTTTGCTTTTCAACTCTTCCAACTCCGATTCCGACTCTCTTGCTTTTATTTTCATCAATTCCAAGTCGCCCACATATATATCGTTTGGTTTCAAGTCCCTGTAGCGTTGTTCGACAGTATCAGCGTCCTGTTCTCCCTCGACATCGGTCGCCATTTCCGGGAACGACGAGGGCGGTATGATACGGTCCACATGGATGTTTTTGCTTGTTATGGTCTCCATATATTCCTGATTGGTGCTGAATCTGTGCACCGTGGCGTTCTTGAACGAAACGGTATCGGACTCATCATGGATGGTTCCACCGTCTTCTTCCCTTATCTGGTGTTGATGGGCATGTTGTTGTAGATGGGGGGGCATCACCGGCTTCATCCGCGAACGGTTCTTTCTCTGATGGGAAGACATAATTGTATTATCGTGTTCCACTACACTATTGAGTCTAAGCATGACAGTATTACATACTGTATTACATTATGGTAAACAGTTCTAAGAAACGGTTGGTGAACGCTTTAATGGTGTAGGGATGTTATACAAAGATATGACATAGCTATCTTATAGAGAAAGGCTTGAGTTAGTAGGGAACTCGAGGAAATAACACACCATTAATGTTTCTAGATGACACCCGACTCCAATTTCCCTTTCGATATCCCCAAGAATTATCAATTTTGTACCAAATGCTACCATGAACGGACCCCTCTAACAGATACCGATGAATCGATATTGCAATACAAGACCTGCAATAAATGTCGCACAAACAACCACATGTATAGAAAGAACTTGAAACGGAGAAGGAAAGAGGAACGCTTGTTGGATCCAGAAAAAAAATATTTCGAAAGTTTTGATCAATTCTTGAGTTGTGTGGCCCAGAACAACGAAGAGACGGATGAAGAGGACGTTGTCTATGATGATATGGTTCCCGTGTGGTTATTAAGACGCTATTCCGTCCAAGAGCTCGATGATAGCGAGAAGATGTTTGTTGGAACGAAGCTGCTAACAGGACGGGAACTTATCAAATCGCGACTTGTGGTTCATTATTTGGCCAGAATTACCGATGTCATCTCCAACTTTAAGTTCTCCATAAGGACATCGAATTGGTCAGACACTAAGTTTTCTGTGCTTCTTTATTGTTCTCAGGACTATGATAAGTCGGGAGGCTTGTGTGCGGGTCACACTCCCTGGACTGTCTCGAAGATACCCAGCTTTATAATCAATGGTAGATTGATGTACGAGTGCAAATCGAAGCTCTCTTTGGTCTATGATGGCTCCAACGGAAATTTGAGAATATCGTTCAACCATTTGCATCACGAGCCTAGATCCGCTAAGGTGCAAAGCGACTCTCAAGCAGAAGGCTTGCACAGACGACAGACAGAGGATATGGCTGGCCATATTCTGGAATTGCCTCAGTTTTACAATTTTGATTACCAACAAGCCCTCAGTTTGTCGAGTCTATACAACAACGGGAGGCTCTTGTTGGGGGGTTCAACCGACATGGGTCAAGAGGAAATGCATGGTACTATTACTGATTACTGATGGGATGATAGATTCTGTTGGGACGATATGTAAGATTGCGGACTATTAATCCCCGTGCTAGTATATGACTAACTCCTCTTTTGAGAATGAGGTAGGTTGATGTAAATAGAGCGATACCTATGAGAACTCCGGTACAGGCGAAGACACCTAGAGATTGGTATATGTGCGGCCGAAGCTTTCATCTACATCAAGAGTCAAATAACATAAGAAGGGTATCGATTTAATAAAATAAAGTAATGGTATCAAGTCTCGTATTTCATAACAAAAAGTTCATATTTATATTGGCCATACAAGCTCAGTTACCTGACAGGTAGCTGAAGTTAAAATTTGCATTAAGATTCAATTGATTATTGGATAATGGAACCAATGGTGGATTGCTTAATTGCATTTTGTAGTTGTTTTTTGGATATTTTGTAGGAGATTTAGAATCGTATTTTTTGGGGCTATAGCTTCCGTAGACAAGTCCAGGATTTAATGGAACAACAGCCAAATGACCAGCATTGAATTGGGGAATGTTATTCAATCTAGTAGTATTGTTGTATGGGATGTTGAAAAGGGGTGGCGGTAATTGTAATTGCCTACTCTGATAAGTCGCTTTTTGCGGAGAATTGGCAGCAGAAGGTGGAGGAGCAATAATCAGCTCCTCGATCACAGGCTCAAATTGATAAACGGATTTTTCAATGATCAAGATATCCTTATCTCTCAAATACGAAGTCAATTCAGTGATGGCTCTCTGCAATTCCGAACTCTTCTCTTCTGGATAGGATAATAAAATTCTGGTGGAATTCTCAGCTTCTAACTGAATGACCAATACCTCTATTCCAAACAAAACCCTAAAAGGCACGATAATACTCTCAATAAACTTGTCGTTAGAATGATTGATAACTTCCCTTGCCTCGTTTGAAGTTGCAATTCTGAATTCGTAATTTTCCGGCAAAAACCCTTTCAATGACGAAGCGGCTTTGGAAAATTGTCCATCGTGACTTTTAATTTGAACAAAACTGATATCAGATTGTGGTGAATCGATTGGAAAGTCGACACACGAGGAATGTGTCTTTTCAATATCGCTAATGAAGTTTTTCGAACGATTCTGCTCGACCAATAGTCTATAATGACTTCTTAATAGTTTGAAAGTACAACCATAATAGCTGGTGGAGCAAGCAGCAACCAAATCGAGTAATTCCTTTTCGACTAATGGTATGTTCTTGGAATTTTTTCTAGGACAGCGGATAACAACATTGTCATATCTATGGAATGAATGGCTTGGTGGTAGGATATCATACGTGTTAGAGAATTTTATGAACACGTTATACTTTCTCATAATGGATTGGATAGTTTGACCCCCGCTTCCAATCACTTGCTTGTGGAAAGCTTCTGGAATGTTGAATGAGTATTCTGAAGGTAACTCATCAGATATCAATTTCAATGCTGTAAGAATCTGATTGAACCCACTTCCAAGTATATTGATCAAAAAGTTGTATTCGTTAAATGCTTGGTATTTTATGGTGACGTTGGTCTGATTCATAATTTTCATTAATTTCCCGTTCTTTTTTCCTCCTATGAAATCCTTTTGTTCATTTGATAATTCAAATTGAACATTCAAGCTTATGTCCTTTGAAGATAATGGGTAACAAGGAAGACTCTCTAAGATAGATAAATAATCCTTGATATCGTGGGCTGTACCTGCAATTTCGAACTTATTATTGACATAGGTAATAATTGAGGACTTGGTGCTGCTATGCTCAATCAAATAGGACATTACTTCCAAATTATCGACCTGAGATATATGATTAATCTCGTAATTCAACGTATGGAATTCAGTAATCTTCAATAAGAACTCATCAAGAGTCGCTTCAACACAGTTTACTGAAACACTTTGAACTGTAACTATGCAAGATGGATCACCGATGGATGGCAATTGAATGTAAGCACCCTTTTTGAACATAATGTTGATAACCTCTCTTTGGTTAGTGAGGCTGAGAAGATCCAATTTAACACGTTTAATAACACAATTCTTCGCATAAAATTTTACGTTATCCATTAGATTGGCTAATGATTTCTTAGCTGAGATGACTTGATGTGGAAGTCCAGTTATCAAGATGTTAGCCCCTGACGTCTTACTGATAATATTGGAATTAAATAACTCTGGAAGAATATCAGGCAAATGTATATTGGCACCAGTCTCTTTAGCAATATTCTTGAAATTGATGAAATTTGGCCCTCCCAACAAAGGTAAGGCACATATTTCAACACTCAAATAATCAACACTCAACCCCATCAAATCGTCCATGGCTACTCGGACTCTACTTTCAGCAGCTGTCACATTATCTTGGTTCCCAAGCACATAAATAAAATGCTGGTGAGTGTTAGAAGAAGTAGATCCGATAAAGGGGTTGAACGAGTCTTGAAAGTTGGTCGCTAAGATTTCAACCCTATTGTACCGCGAGATCTCGTCCAAGATCTGTCTCAATTCTGGCTGAATAGTCTTCCCATTTACAAGTTTCGAATTGAGTGGGATTTCCTTGAGAATGGTCTGATTGTAACGCTTTAAGATAGCATGTCTTGCATCCATGACAAGATTATTAGGACCCTGAATGACGACATTCATAAGATGATCTTGAGTCAAAGGCGAAGTCAATTGCACCTCCAATCCCAAACTTGAGCTATTTAATTCATCAATAGCAGCTCTGAGTGGCTCCACGTTGTCGATTATAGAGCCTCCATGGCTCAAGATACCATTGATCAAGTTCTGATGGTTAGATAATTTTTCACTCGAGCGATCTCTCCATAAGTTACTACCACTCTCGTACAATATATTCCTGCTACCGCCCACTAATGGTTTGGTGAAATAGGTGTATTTCAATGGCAAGATCACCAAGGGACTACTTTGGTGTGCTTGAGATGTGTGAATCGTAGCCATCTCGTCTGAATAGCCCGTCTAATAGCTGTGCGTAGTGAGATGAGTAGCACAAAAATATCAAACAGGTTGTTAGTAGACTCCAAAAGACGAAACTAATATATTCCAGACTAATGGTTCACCTATCTGACATTACACAGTAGACTCTCCAACTAGCAAAGAATTGAGTTTGTTCAGTTTCTCTGTTTGGTTTGTTGGTATTGACAAATTTCCCGATTCGGATCTTTTTGCAGCCGAATTCTTCGCTGCTCGTAAACAGAAGGCACAGCTCATCTAATTAAGTCAATGAAGTGTTTTTACCACTTTAATCGTGAAACATGTAAACATAGACTAGTCCAAGGCGTCGACTCAGTTATGCTGTGATCCGTTTCCACACAAAATTCGGCTGAATGGTTCAACGGAGGCGAGGCGATTGATTTGACTTTGGATGTAGACAAGTATTTCGACTAGTGAGTTAGTGATACCAAGTATAACCAGAATGGAGTTTGATATCGTAAGTCATTGCTCTATTCGAGCTGGCGAGCTTCGTTACAATGTTGTAATGAAATAAATTGTATTGTAAATCGTTCATAACTTCCAGGCAGTTGATTAACTCTTATCCCATTATTTGATTAAGGATTTGTTAAATCTGGATATGCAAATGTGTATCAATGAATAATGGTTGACAACTCGTAACTGACACACTTCACTATATATACCCAGATCCCCTCATCCTCGATGTTCTGGTGATATTGCTCTTTTCTGAGGCATCATTCTCGATTCACCCAACTCCAACTGTTCTCCCTTAGCTACTATGTAATTTAAGTATGAGACATCATACAATCCACACTCATTTGCAAAATATTTCACCTCCATACAATAAGATCAAAGATTGCCAAAGATATTCCAATCAATTGATATCTGCAGGATCAAGAAACAGGACGCAAAATTCTCTCTGAGTCAATGCTTCGGGATATGACAATATCTAAAGCCTATGGGATAACCAATTCAGTGGAATTCAACCCGGTTGAGATCAATGCTGCCACATTGGCCCCACTCAAACAACTTGTCTCCATGGTACTGATGAATCTTTCCATGGTATTCAAATACCATAAACCTGAGTCAACTTCAAACCCATCAAAGGAGTCGGTTGGTTCTAATATCGGATATGATCTCCAAATCTTCTTGTAGACTATCTTTAGGTCTGTGTTGGAAATTGATTCTTCGATAGCAGCATTTTCTGGCAAATCATAAAGAGAATACAACCAGTCGATGGATATTTCGTGAGGCGAGAATACTTTATATATGAACTCCTTAGTATCATCCTTGTAATCGACTATATTGATTGAAAAGAAACCAGGGCCCTCTCCGTCAGGACCCAAGGTCGTTAAAACCATGTCTGGAGCATCAAAGCTAACATTAAAGAAACCACGACCAGTGATCTTCTTCTTGGTACTGAATAAAGTAGTGTAAAGTTTGACATATTTGACGGGTTCTGTTGATATTGGCGGGATGTTCGCGCCTAGCTTAATACTGGAAAGATCATATGGAGCAGCTACTATAACCTGGTCAAATTTCTCTACTCGTTCTGAGCCTTTGTCGAGATACTTCACCAACCACTTCTCACCGATCTTTGCTATCTCCTTGACCGGAGTATTCAATTTTAACTTTGCCTTGGAGCTTTCAATGAAACTCTCAAAGATTTTGTAGTTTCCACCTTGAACCTGGAAGGTATCGTCCGTGGCAAGACTCACCATAGTTCCAAGAGCATGGATGTAATTAAGATTTGCAGCGTAATTGGCTCTGGTTGCAGCTTGGATAAAGTCGTTTGCAAATCGTTCCCCTATATTGTTGGAATGAAGATAATCACTACCAGTGAGGTTTGTAAGCTCATCTAATCCGCTAATCTTACTCTCCCAATCTAAGTTTCTGAAGGGAAAGTCTTGTAGATAAAAGCTATCCAAGAAGGTTTGAACAACCTTCTTGTTCAAAAATTTAGCCTTTATTGGAGCAATTCCATATTTGTGGAGAATTCTCAGACTTGTCCACCAGGAATAATGCGACGAGATGAATCTGAAGGTCTCACCATCCCAAATTCCAAACGTTCCAGATATCTCGACTTCGGGGTTCTTCTCAGAAGCCTTGGAGCTCATCTTGACCAAACCGAATTCATCGACAGCATTCATAAGAATTTTATTGGCAGATACAAAGATGGAGGCACCCAATTCACTCGTATAATTATCTAATCCTGGATGATCTTCAGAGAGTGCAATGTTGGCAATAGTAGTGGATCTGCCGCCTATATAGCCAGATTGTTCGAAGATGGTGATATCAAAAGAAGAATTGGTGTATTTCTGCAAATAATAAGCTGCTGATGACCCCCCTGCACCGGCCCCAATAATAGCTATCTTTGTTCTGGTATTCTCTTCATCAAGTGCAAGAAGCTGCTGTAGTTGTGATGATACAGGTTCAGCCAATTGCAAAGACAAAAGCACAACTAACAAGGTTGCAGATAATCTCACCGTTGAGATCAATGTTAATAGGAGCATTTGATTCTGTGGTTTTCTACGTTCAATTGTTTAAGTTTTGATTTGTATTTGCTTTTATCTGTAGATAATCTGAGCTGCATTTAGACGGGCGGCTGCGACAATTACGTGATTGTTGCAAATTGGAAGACTCAACTCAGTTGTGGTGTGAGAGACAGAAAAGATTGCGTCCGATATGTGGGATTATAATCCCATTCCATCCGAATTTCTCCTTATAATATTTCCTCTATGAAGGGGCGCAATGGCTTCTTTGGCTCCAAATCCGTTGTTGCAACCTCTTAATTTAGCGGCTGCACATGCGCTTGATTACTGTTATCTCTATTTGTAGGAAAATAAGTATGAAATAGGAGTTTGGTCAGTTCCATGGTATTGTAACAGCCATACTCAATTATCTTATTATATCTTTTTCATGCACCAGCTTAACTACACTTCACTGTCTCGAACTACACTCTCATCTATCAAAAACACTAAACATTCTTTAAATCAATTACCCAGAACTAACCTATACCAGATTGACCACAACTTTCTCTGGCAGCTTTATTTCATACTCATCGGCGCTACCGTCTTCGGAGACGTCTTTAACCATGTGAACCTTGCCCTTTTCAGACTTACCTCCAGTGAATAAGGAAGTTACAATTCTAAAGATTGCAACACGCCCTTCCCATATTGGCAACAAGAGTATAGTAGTTGTTGATAAGAATCCCCAAATAAACATTACGACAATCCATCCAACAAAGAACTTCTTCGAGAACACATACTTCGACCCGTACAACAGCATTGGGAAAATAACAAGGAAGAACAACACGAAGAATACACTGACTCCTGTTCCAATGTTTCTTTGCTTCATCAACCACTTTTCTTCTTTGGCAGTTTCTTCTAACACTGCTTCAGTGGCTTGCTCGCCGCTCAATACGGTGGTTAAACCGTGTTCTTTATCAAACTCACTATCGTCTGCTTGTTGGATTGTTTTCCAAATCTCCCAGTCAAAGTTTGCAGGCTTGATATAAACCAATATTGGCACTAATAACACAGGCAACATCACAGCTATAGTATTTCCAGCTGCAGAAGCCTCATTAGTACTCAAAGCGGCCAAACTGACCACTCCTGATTGATGTTTAGCATATCCAACCCAAACAGCAATAGCAGTACCAGTTGACAATGTGGTTCCGGCAATAAATGCAAAGCTTGACATCTTTTTCCAGAAAAGAGTAGCTCCCATTGGAACAACACAAACACCAACTACAATACCTGAACATGAAGTGATAAAAGAAACAGCAAACCCAGCGTGTGACAATCCTATGGATAAACCGATACAGATGACACAGAAAGTAAGAGTTCCCAAATGGGAAACAAGAACTAACTGTTTACCGGTAGCATTAGGATTTATGTAAGCTTTGTAGAAATCATGAACCACTAAAGACGAAACTGCGACTGTTTCGGAGGAGAAAGCACTTGTCACTGCCATGAAAACCATGAGCAACACACCAATAGCACCACCTTTTCCCATTAAAATGTAAGCCGCAATAGGCATGACCAAACCAGCACCCACATCATCAGCTGATAATCTATTAGGATAGCCTGGAAAGCTTTCGGTAAATTCTAAACCAGCACAGGCTAAACCCAAAGTAGTTGCTAAACAGAAAGGAATTGTAAACCAAGATAAACCCCCAATAATGTAACCCATCAAAGCCGAACCAGGATTAGCTGAAATAGCTTTCTGGAATAATTGAGAATCGACCGCGGCTGCCCATCCAGCTCCGAAAAGAACTAAGCCAAATAAACCACCCTGAACAGAGGTGAAAGTCATAAACGAACCCATGAGGTTTCCTTCAATTGGACGATTCTCTGCTGCAGTCACTAACAAGTCATACAATTTGCCTGGTGATCCAATTTGATCACTTGTAGTATAGGTCACGAAGACGAACATCATCATAAGAACATAAATGATCACCTAGATTGTTAGTTGGGGTTCTTTTGAAATTCAACCTAATTACTTACAGTATGAATATAATCGGTAATGAAGGTTGCCTTTATACCTCCGAAAAGAGTATAGATTGTGACACCAATTGGGAACAAGAATATGCACAAATCTCTATTGACACCTGTGAAGTTAGAGTAAATGGAAGAACCGTTAATCAACAAGTTTGAAGCATATGTGATCTGTTGAATCAACGAGTATAAACACATTGTTATATGTGTAGCAGTCCCGTATCTATATCTAACAACTTCTTGGAATGTATGACAGTTCGGAGCCTTTCTCTTTAATTCTATAGCAAATGTGCAGAATATGATGATTTGAACACAAGCCTATTTGCAAATTAGTAAAATTCAACTACAATTAGCTGACAAATATACTTACACCACCACCATACCACCATGGACCCGAAACCCCCCATGAATATGCTGAAGTACAGGAAAGTAATAAAGTCGAACCAATAGTCCAAGAAGAAACAACCGCTGACGCAATTAGACCTGTCTTGACTGATCTTTTTGCAGTCATTAACATCTCTGAATCTTGAACTTCATTCATAACTTTGGAAAGTAACCATGATGTGGCAACCATGAATATAGCAAAGGCTGCACCAACCCCCACTACTAGAGCATATCCAATACTCTTGTCAAAAATTGGCAAGAAACTATCTGCAGTTGACATTATGTGTAGTTTTAAATCAATTAATACCTACTTTCAAAACATTTACTCCATAGGTCAATGGATAATCGTGTCCTTATTTATTGTTGGTCGAGCTATAGTGTACCATCTCCGGATCATGCTAACAAACCACAATGGAGATAACAGATAAGATACCGGGATATGCACAGCGATTAATCTTGGCTCTGTCTATCAATTTTAATGTAAGATAGGGGCGTATTCTAGCGGATCTACTCGATAAAGATATCTTTACGATAAAGAGAAGGTTATCAGCTTTTGCAGCAGCAATAGGCGATTCATTGGAGTCTTGAGGTAACCAGAATGAAATTCACGGGAAAGGCCATTTCTGAAATGGGTCAGATAACATACATGGATTGGCCATTTTCCGCATGTTATCTCTCTCAAATGTGTTTTGTGCTGCTTATTGGAAGATAGCTATATACCGTGGAATGTCTGTCCCATATGCATGGGCAATATGTCCCAAAAGTCCCACGCCCGTGCATATGCAGCGCGATAAGACCTCCAGCCAAAGAATGAACAATTATTACAGTTTGAGATGACATACGTGGTATCCTGGATGCTAGCGGGAGTCCAAGTTAAGGATATGCAATGATCGGCTATCCAGAAGAGGAAGCTCCCTTTATCTGGGGAATGTTTTCTTTATCTAGCCACTTTCAATCGTGTTGAGCGCCCATCGGTTCTCAAAAGTTGTTCCAGAAGTTATTTCTAAAGGTGTCATCTCAACAAGTTTATTTTCTTTCTTACTGGTAAGGGTGAATTAACATGTCATCGGCCAACATTTCAAATATCAAGACAGTTCTCATTGCGAACCGTGGTGAGATCGCCTGTCGTATCATTAGAACATGCAAACAGGTAAGTTAGTACGAAATGAGTTGAAGTAGCTTGTTTTACTGACATATTTAGTACGGTTTGAAGTCAGTTGCTGTCTACTCCAAGGAGGATGCAGACTCTCTTCATGTTGCTGAAGCTGACGAGTCGATCTTGATTCCTGGAATCGGAGCAGCAGCCTATATCAACATGGAGGAGATAGTCAATGTTGCTAAAACGACCAAATCTGATGTGGTTATTCCAGGTTATGGGTTCTTATCAGAAAACCTGGAGTTTTCAGCTAAATTAAACCATGAAGGGATCATTTTTGCTGGACCCACCGCTGAGTCTGTTGAGCAATTTGGATTGAAACATATTGCAAGGACTTTAGCCACTCAAAGCAATGTTCCAGTCGTCCCAGGTACAGGATTAGTGGAAAGTGAAGAAGAAGCTCTCATTGAGGCAAGTAAAATCGGATATCCTATTATGTTGAAAGCTACCAGTGGTGGTGGTGGAATGGGTCTTCAAGTTGCTCGTAATGATCTCGAATTACAGGAAAAATTGGGGGAGGTGAGATCAAGGGGTGAGACTTTATTCAAGAATTCTGGTGTATTTCTCGAGAAATATGTCGAAAGCGGTCGTCATATCGAAGTCCAGATTTTTGGAAACGGTATGGGAGATATAATTGCATTGGGGGAGAGAGAGTGTTCCATTCAACGTCGTCACCAGAAAGTTGTTGAGGAAGCACCAAGTCCTTTTATTAGTTTGCCCAAGTACAATCAAGCAGAGTTGAGAGAGAAGCTCTCAAAATGTGCCATTAGACTTGCTTCGACCGTGAAATATAAATCTGCTGGTACAATTGAATTCTTGGTGGATGACGAAACAGGAGAGTTTTATTTCTTGGAAATGAATACAAGATTGCAAGTCGAACATGGGATTACTGAACTTGTTTATGGAGTCGATCTTGTGTATATGATGCTCTTACAAGCTGACTTCGAGGCAACCAAGGAGGTAGGAATCCCATTAGAATTAATGAAGAAGCAGGGAACATTCGATTTATCCGCTGGCGGAATTGCAATTCCCAAGGGACATGCCATTGAGGTTAGAATCTATGCTGAAAATCCAGTTAAGAACTTTGCTCCATCGCCTGGTATATTGCACAATGTTGAGTTTCCTTCTCAAGCTACAAATTGTAAAGTTAGAGTTGATCATTGGATCTCTACAGGAGCCAAGGTTTCTCCATACTTTGATCCTTTATTAGCAAAGGTGATGGTTTGGGGCGAAGATAGATCGTCTGCAACAATTGGGATGATAGATTACTTACATCGGATCAAGCTTCAAGGACCTCCAACCAATGTCGAATATTTGATTGAAATTTTGAAATCAGATAGTTGGTCAAGCGGATTCACCCTAACGTCGTTTTTGTCTAACCAATTCAAATTCCAACCCAAGCTTCTTGAATTCGAAGAGTCAGGAGCTTATACGACTATCCAGGATTTACCTGGACGTAAAAGTGTGAATGGAGGTGTTCCTGTTAGTGGTCCTGTTGATCCTTTCTCATTTCAGTTAGCCAATATATTAGTTGGAAATCCAAGGACTATAGAGATGTTGGAAATACAGCTTAGAGGACCTGTCATGAAGTTTCATTCATCCGCTGTGGTTGCCCTCACAGGTGGTCCATACGAGTTTCTCATTAACAATATAAACGCCCCTATGTTTACAGAGATATTTATCCCAGCAGGAGCCATTGTTGAAATTGGAGAAAGTATTGGACAAGCAACTAAATCGTATTTCGCTATAAAAGGTGGATTTCCTGATGTTGCTTACTACCTTGGTTCCAAGAGTTGTACTCCTACATTAAGTCTTGGTGGCCATCAGGGTCGTACGATCTTTGCAGGTGATTGTTTGACCATAGAATCATCAATCCAGATAACAGAAGTAAGATTTGGCTATGAATTACCTAAACAATGCTATCCTGGATTTTCCGATATTCCTGAGGACTACTCTTGGACTATAAGGATGATTAGAGGACCCCATGACACTAGTGAAATATTATCTCAGGAAGGCATTGATCTCTTGTATAACACAACTTACAAGATTAATTTGAATTCCAATAGAGGTGCTATGAGATTAGATGGACCAGGGATGAAATTCTCGAGAGAAGACGGTGGAGATGGAGGTTCAAATCCTTCAAACATCGTTGAATATATCTACCCCTTGTGTGGTTTGAGTACTGTTGGTAGCACTATGGTCTTATTTGGGTTAGACGGTGCAACCCTATCTGGGTTTTGTTGTATTTCTGTTCCAATCCTGGCTGATTTTTGGAAGTTTGGGCAAGCAAAAGTAGGATCTGGAATTAAGTTCAAGATGGTATCATACGATGATGCTATAAAATTGGCACAAGAAAGGGAGAAATATATCACGTACTTGGAAACACGTCCAGACAAGGAGACGGCCTTGCCTTTTGTCGACGAGTTAGAGGAATATTCCAAACCAGAAGAATCTAGTTTCTTAGTTGTTAGGCAACAAGATCCAAGTTTACCTGACGTTTCATACAGACAGGCAGGAGAAGACATGATTATAATTGATTATGGTAGCGAGGTATTTACTTTGTTACACAATGCTCGTCAGTATGCCTTGGAGTTGGCTATCATGGCAAATAGTAAGACCGACAAAGCATTGGCCCAAGGAATTCAAAGAGTGGAATGTGGAGCTGGGTCCATGTCAGTGATTTTTGATCCAGTGAAGATCACACGTCTGGAGATATTACAAAAGATCATAAACATTGAATCCCTGATGCCACCTACTGATAAATTGAAGATTCCTTCAAGGCTTTTCAATATTCCTTTATGCTTCGACAGCAAGGCAATAAAGCATTGTATTGATAGATACATGCACTCACAAAGACCATTTGCTCCTTACTTACCAGACAATGCAGCATATGTTAGAAGGGCAAGTTGCATTGATACGGTGGAACAGTTCAAGTCGCATGCTATCTGCCAACCTCAGGTGGTAGTAGCTGTTTCGTTTTTATGTGCTAACACTCTTATGATCCAACCAGACCCGAGATTAAGATTTATGACCTCAAAATATAATCCTGCTAGAACTATAACACCCAGAGGTGCAATTGGTACTGGTGGTGGTGGTACTCAATCCATCTATTCTGTTGACTCGCCTGGTGGATACATGATTTGGGGTAAAGTCCCCGAAAACTTGTGTTGGAATACATTCAGCCGTTTAAGTGGATTCGAGAAACAGCCATGGATACTTCAAAATTTTGATCAAGTTCAATATTACGAGGTCAGCGAAGAAGAACTTGAGGCATTTGACCAAAAGTTAATCACACATAAGGCCAAATTAGAGTGGGAAGATACGACGTTTGACATTACTGAGTACTCCAAGTTCTTGGAAGAGGTGAAGGATGAGGCGGCTGACTTAAAGAGGAGACAGAAAGAAATGGGAGTCCAGTTAATGAAAGAGGAAGCAGAATCAATGGAACTTTGGGAAGCAGAGAAAGCTCATGCTAAAGCCTCAAAGACCCCAGTTGAAGCCCTTCTCACAGATCCTAACTCGATTAAAGTCCTGTCTACTATGGCAGCCAACATATTCAAGATTAACGTTAGTAAGGGAGATGTGGTCACACCTAGTGATGTGGTTGTGGTTCTTGAAGCCATGAAAATGGAAATAGCTGTCAGAATTAAAGATAAAACGCCTGCCGAAAAGTACGAAGTGCTAGAGACTATTGCTGATGAAGGTGATATGGTTACTCCAGGAGACACAATCTTAGTGGTTAAAAGGATTACTTAAGGATTACTTAGAAGTTGTTAGTTTATTATTATTTATATTGTGTGATGTTAAGATGTAGCTAACAATGTGTCGAAAGTGTGATCACACCTCAGCTTCATCTTTATAGTGAAATGTTCTACAATATCAAACTTAATAGCACTTAATTTAGTTAACAACTGTAGCTCTAACAGATAACCCTCTTGCTTGGTTGACCTCATCTATAGCCTTTCTACCCAATGTGATGTTTCCAATAGCGGTGGGCATATCTGAATGAA
Organism: Nothofagozyma chilensis; assembly: GCA_030573195.1. Lineage (NCBI taxonomy): Eukaryota > Fungi > Ascomycota > Pichiomycetes > Serinales > Cephaloascaceae > Nothofagozyma > Nothofagozyma chilensis. Next base: position 481,314 of record JAJMCV010000102.1, read on the forward strand.
GACAAACAGTAAACGGATTGTTGCCAAAGCCAATGTTCAACGAATCATTTGTGACAGTGGTAGTACATAAGGTTGTACCACATAACTTGATTGCATCATAAATATTCTCAGGAATCTTTGGCCTGGACATCTGAACATTAACCAAATTTCCCTCATTATCCCAATCAATATCACAGTAGAACTCTTGGATGAAGTCGACCCCCTCTTCCTTGGCCACTTTCTCATAATGTGCATTCTTGGCACCAACCACTGGAACTCCAAATACCTTAGCTGCTCTTAAAACAGCCCTCATTACCTCTTCATCTCTCACCACGTAGAAATACAATTCACCGTGTGGTTTGATGTGATTCAATGGCATACCCTCAGCGTCGAGGAAGGCTTTCAATGCACCAGTTTGATACATGACAAGATCATAGATTTCCTCCGGGGAAATTGCCATTCTTCTTCTACCGAACCCAAGTAAATCTGGTAACCCAGGATGAGATCCAACTTTGACACCATACTTCTTGGCCAACTTCACAGTCTTTTTCATGGTCGAGTAATCTCCCGCGTGGAATCCACATGCGACATTTGCAGTGTCAATCAAGGGCATCAATTCTTCATCAGGACCCATTTTCCAACGTCCAATACCTTCTCCCATATCACAATTGATCTCAAATCTTTCTAGATGCTTGGAGTTGAGCTCAGCAGAGCCTGCTAGTAAGGGGGGTGGTGCAGCGGCTGCTTCGACGGCAATAATAGTCATTATGTTATGGGTAACTGGCCTTTTTCTTGAATATCCAGATATCAAATCTGGCTCAATACCTATATAAAGATACAGCACTCCTAAGCTTATAAATCTAGAGACACTCTCAAACTTGGAGGGGAGAAGAGATGATAAGAGCCAACTGCTGCGAATAGGCGCTGGACTGCAAACGCAGCCAATGTCTCAGCGCAGCCAATGTCTCAGGGACGATATGCGGGACATTTGTCCCATGCATATTACAAGAGGATGGTGGTTGGTCCCACAGTTTCGTACCAACAGATGGAAGTAAAGAGGACCTGATGAGAAGGAATATTTAAACCGCTATCCCTTTTATCTTTTATGATTAGAGATGCATCAGTTTGGAGGTGGTGAAACTGGGTCAAGTGGTCAATCCTCCAACCATATCGTAACGTCTTTGTTGCAATAAATATCCAAGAAGCAAAAGAAAACCTAAAACAGAAGCATCCTGAAACAGAAACTGGATGCCTAAATCTGGAAACTGGCCTGAAGTAAAATGTCGCTTGCGGGATACCACGATGGGCATTTCCCGCTACTGGATGAAAGTGTGTGGACTTGGTGAAGGCGCCTGGAACAATGATAACTGACAAGGTCAGTTCGGCGGTTACATCAGATAAGGATACGTCTACTATCGTTAAGCGCTAGCATACGGATACGGAAACAGTGATACCGTTGTGCTGAATGGGAAAGACATGCGACTTATGTAGAGGAATAGTAGTCAACTCTCGCTCTCAGATAAGGATCAGAGGTTATGATAAAAGTCACGGGGATTCACAAAATGCTGGCAATATGGAAGCTTTGTTTTTTCGAATTTAATGGGATGAAGCATCCGTGGTAAAGATTGTTGGTTGACCTTTTTTGTTATATTTATAAACATTTAGTCAAAATCGAAAATCTTTGTGTAAGATGTCGGAAGTCTAGTAAATAGAAAAGAAATATTTGTTCAATATATATAATTGTGTATATCCATGGAATCTAACATTTCTAACAAGAGTCTAGGGATATGGTGATTTTGGCTGCTACAATCAAGCCGCTCATGCACCGTCTGCCATTATCTGGGGCAACCGATAGAAAGAGGCCGATGGAAATTAGTTTGGCTACGTAATCAATTTTGTTATTTTTTTGGGCTATTTTCTGAACTATTTAGGAATATTCAGTAGTGGTATTGTCATTGGAAACAGAGCCTCCTCGGCCCTGCAGGTACAGTATACTGCACAATTTCCATTTTAGTTGATGAGCCATCCACGCCAGCAGACCACGAGGTCGGAGGATATAGAGCTATCGGAAAGATATGCTCAGAGATCAGAGATCTGCGTCATATGATGATTGTAATCGTAGAACCTGTGGAACAAGACGTGTTGAAGTTAGTCTTTTGAGAGATGAAGTCGCTCGACCCCACATACACTTACAACCTTTCAAGTTGAAATATAGATCGGAGAAATGTCTATAATATTCGTTCCAGAAGTGGTTAAAAGATCCATAGTGTAATTGTTATCTCTCTGCCTCGTATTTCAAGGAAGTTGTGTCAAAAGTTTCGGGTATGTCGAAACGGAGTAGACTGGCCGTGCAGCTCACGGCCCACTGCCGCTATCTACAAGACATGCAGTTTATTGTTTCCAAAATATAATAAAAAAATAACTTTAAATTCTAATAATGAACAAGATTTGACAGTTGTATTCCTGAATCTCAAAAGCAACCAAATACATTCACATCGAGATACATCGAGATCATGTCTGAGAATGTGACAGGAGAACTACCACTACCACCACCACTACCGCACCACTCACATTACCACCACCGCACCACTACCACTACATTACAACAAAAAATACCACCACACACCACCACCACCACCACTCGTCCCCACATCTCACTCCCACTACAACCCCAGAAACTCCGTGACACATCTCATTGTGCTGCATTGGTCAGTGATATTGGTGTGGCTATTACGCCTCAACCCATAGTGTGACCACCAATGCGAGTCGACGTGCGCCGCCCATCACATGGAGTTTCCCAACAGACCAGCTAATTACGAGTTATATAAAAACAGTAGTACATCGCGTGCGCAACAAGATAGCAGATAAAAATTTTCTTTTTGTGTCTCAGTTGTGTATCTGAGAGTTGTAGTAGTCTCGCGAGAATTCTAGTTAATCGCAGTAGTCACAGTTTTTCCACACACATAAATTACCGTATTCGCAGAATGGAAAGACCATCTAGATCCAGATCGAGATTTAGAAGCACCTCACGGTCTAATAGTCAACAGAGAAGACCCTCTTTGCCTAGACGTAGATCCTCCTCCGCGGGGAGATTGCCTGTGTATTTGACTCCCGCAGAAGAAGACTTGGTTCCCACCATCAAGGCCAATTTGGACAACTCCTTGCCTCTCGAGTTCTTCAGACAGGACATCATTTCCGTGACGAAGGCGTTGCGCATTCACAAATGGCACAGATTGACCGATGAGACCAAGATAGCCAAGATGAAGATCGTCAGAATCAGCGGCGCTTTGACGAATTCCATATACAAGCTCGAATTGGAGGGGTATCCGTCGCTTCTACTCAGATTGTACGGTAAGAACGTGGATTCCATCATCGACCGTGAGTCCGAATTGAAGGTGTTGATGAAGCTTTCAAAGAAGAACATCGGGCCCAAATTATTGGGGATATTCACAAACGGGAGAATCGAGCAGTTTTTGGAGGGCTTTCTTGCCTTGAACAAGCTCCAGATCAGAGACTCCAAGATCTCCAAGATGATTGCCAGAAGAATGAAGGAATTGCACCATAACATCGAATTGGATATCTCTGAGAGATTGAACTTGCCGATGTGTTGGCAATTGATCAACAAATGGCTCACCTTGGTTCCCGGGGTGATCGAGTCCCATATCAAGGAGGGTGGGTTGAAGGAGGAGGATTTTTTCATAGTAGATTTTAAACAATTCATAGAGATAATTGGAAAGTACCAGAAATGGTTATTCAGCAAGTACACAGCAGATCAATTACAGACGAACTTAAAGTTCTGTCACAATGACACCCAATACGGTAATTTATTATTATTCAAGAAGTTCTCAGTGCAAGACATTGACAACAAGGGGGAATCGGCCAACACCTCCAACACTCCAGATTATTTGCAACATGACAAACATCTTGTTGTGATTGATTTTGAGTATTCAGGCCCCAATTTCCCAGCGTATGATCTTGCCAACCATTTCAGCGAATGGATGGCTGATTATCACAGCGAGGAGTCGTATTTCCTTGATGAGACGCAATTCCCCAGTAAGAAACAGCAGTTGGATTTGATCAAGGCTTATACGGAGTATGATTTCCAGATCCCAGCGAATTTCTTCTCGAACAACAATTTAACGATTTCTTCGTTCGATGAATTGACGAAATTGGTCGAGACTCAAATCAAGAAATTATACAATGAATGTGTGTATTGGAGACCAGCGGTTCAGATGCTTTGGTGTCTTTGGGGTGTGGTTCAAAATGGGCCATACAAGAAGATATTGAAGGATGACATTCTCGAGCCTGGTGTGGATGGCTCGATCTACAAAATTGTCAATGATCCGTCTTCAGACGACGAGGATGTGAGCGACAAGTTGAACAACTTGACCATGACAGGCGAGAGTGACGACCAAGACGATTCTTTCAACTACAAGTTGTACTCGCAACAGAAGGCCGGGTTGATGTTGGGAGATTTGATCAAATTGGGGGTTTGTGGGCTCGACGAGATCGATGAGGATTACCAAAAGTTTATTAAGTATTTAGATACAGATTTATTTGAGATTTAGATACAGGTTTATTTGAAATTTAAGGGCATGGATTTAATAGATTAGATGTAGCATACACGAGTAGCATCTAAGTATAGTGCCGGGACAACGCCAAATCAGCCGTTTCCGCCATTATCGTCTATGGTGTCGTCTCATCAAAGACGACATCGTCTGTTGATAGTGTTTATGTCTGTCCCGATGGGGAATGTTTTACGAGGAAAAAGTTTGTAGCCGAATCGACTAAACTTCGTATGAAAAAATCTACTTAAACTACTCGAAATTAACAGTTAGGGAAGGATAAGGAGAGAGGATGATAATCATGGCCACCACATTCGTATCTCTTGCTGGTATTGTCACCAGTGTCACATTATATCAAATTGTCCGCACCAAGACCGAGCAACTCGAAGTATTGCAACAGGAGTTGGATTTGAAGATTGCCAAGAACAGTAAAGAGGCATTGGTCAAGGATGACTTGATCAACGAGGGCTTGAACAAGATCAAGTTATTGGAGCGCGATATTTCGCTCGGTTCCAACAATAAGAGAGACTTGGCTGACAAGTTAGACGAGTTATTGACGGAGAAGAAGAGTTTATTGGACAAAATCAACGAATATGAGCAACAATTAGCGGCAAAGGACGCTGAAATCCAGCAATTATCCGAGACTAACGACAAATTGGCTCTTGATTTCGAGTTCAGACTTAATACTGAGAAGGAACAAATTATTGCTGAGAAGGATTCGGTGATTTCCGACTTGAACAACTCCAAGGACTCCCAATTGGTGCAAATTGGTGACTTGAATGCTCAATTGGAATTGAAGGCTACAGAAATTACTGGTTTGAACAACAAATTGGCCCAAAATGCCGTTTCTCTGGAAGATTTGGCCAAAAAGCTCAATTCTACTGAATCCAAGGTGGAAGACTTGGAGAAGGAGTTATCAGAAATCAAGACAGAGTCGCAATTATCCCTTGAACAAAAGACTATTGAAATCAGCTCCAAATCTGAAGAATTGGCTTCGGTCAAGAAGGAATTTGAAGATTTATCGCTCAAACACGAGGAATTAACTGTTTCCTCGAAGTCTCTTGAAGAGGAGCTTTCTGAAAAACTCTGCCAAATAGAAGCCGTGAATTTGGCAAAAACTGAATTGGACAGCTCGTTAAAGGAAAGAAATGAAGCTAATGACAAATTGACTTCAACTGTCCTATCCTTGACCGATGACTTGGACTCAAAGGCCAAGGAATTGGCCGAAACACAACAAAGTGTCGAATCTCTCAAGATTGAGCTCGAGAACAAAGACAAAGAAGTCGTTGAATCCAAGGAGTCTGTGATCAGCATCCAAAAGGATCTTGAGTCTAAGGATGAAGAGCTCACTTCGACCAAGACCCAATTGGAGACTGCAACTTCCACCATCGAATTAAAGGGAACAGAGTTGAACGAGCTTAACGAAAAGCTTTCGACTGTGGCAGAGGATACAGAAAACAAAGACAAGGCAATTTCTGCTGTTCAAGAAGAATTGGCCGAGCTCAAGAAAGAGTTGGCACAAGTCAAAGAGGCTTCATCTGTCGCTCAACAGGACACTTCCAAGGTGGACCAACTCGAAAAGGAGTTGAATGAAGCTAAGGAAAGCGAAATCAAAACACAATCCGAATTGGCTACCTTGAGGGAATTACATGGAACAACACAATCGGAATTGGAGGAGTTCAAGACAACTTCCGAATCCGAACTTACAAACTTAAACAACTTGAACAAAGAGCAAGCAACCACGATCCTCAAATTGACCGAGGAGACTAAGATCTTGAAGGCTGTTGTGGACGACAAGTCAGAGGTGCAACAATTGAAGGAACAATTGGCCAAGTTGGAAGAAGAATTGGCTACCAAGGAAGAGTATATCGGCAAACAAAAGGACGTGATAACAAGGAATTTACAACATATGAAGGAGATGAAGGCGGCCACTCCTGAACCTATTGCGGCCTGAGAAAGCTTATTTGAGAACGTTACGTACCAAAAGTAATCGAATTTATGACATTTAAAGTTTTGAGTTTACTATTGTAGAACTAAGTTGAGACGTACACGTGATTGACAATTGTACTAACGGGATATGACAATCGAAAACAGAACCGGACAGAGATAAGAGAAACTGTATTGGGCCCAGAATTCTCGAGGATTCTCATGACGACAAAGTATCGGATTAAACGAGAATGCACCGCGGAACATGTGCTTATTTATGGCCACATACACCCCGTTGTATGACATGGAAATGTTGTGGTTTGACAGACGGTAGGCCAAAGGGTAACATGACCGTCCGTCCCAAGGCCATATCCACGACAATCTATTTATACACCACCACGCCATGGCCATTGTTTATGTTGTGTTCGGTTAGCCATCTGACTCTCCCCCTCTTACGTCATCTCACGCAAGAAATCAGAAAATCCACTTTACATATCTCACACAAACCAGGTGCTCGATGAATTAGCGTTGTGAGCCGCACAGATGTCGATCCTGAATTAAGTAACAAAGTCCGGATATGAAGGATGTTCGCTCCCCGTCATACACGGATCACAACCATTTTTCAGTTTTGCTCTAGGTTTTGCTGCTTTTATAACGAAGCTGGGGCTATTTTGTACTGTGTCGAGAAACATTCAGTAACCAGTTGTATACCAACGGTGTGAGTTTTCCTGTTTTTTTTCCCGTAGTCAAGTGTTGTTGGTGGCTTATTGGAGATCGCTCGCTGTACCCTTTTAGCCTTCCAGAAATAGAAACGTTTACTATAATTAGGACCGCTGCTACTAGCAAAACAACAGAACCTGTGCCCACAGTAGTATTCCTTGGATTCGATTGCCCCATTCTCTGAAGAATGGTCTGTATCTGTTAGAACAGACCCGCCCTCGAACCCGTTTGCGAATCCCGTCTTTTAGCAAGCTCTTTGGCCGTTTTCATCCAAGCCTTGGTGTCGGGAGAGAGTTTCAGACAACCAGCTCAGACAGGTTTAGCAACAGTCTAATTAGTTGAAGTTTGTATTCTCGCACTTTTCATCCGACCTCGTTTTCGTCCGCTTGTCTTTATCCACACAGTTGTCGTTCCTGGTGCCCGCAATAATAGTTTCCTCACGAGTCAACCGGTCCTTCTTTCGCTTATGTGTCGCACAATTTAATTAGAACCCATTACCATTAATATGTCCATCCCAGCAGCCAATGGCAAGACCTCGAGAAAGTCCTCCTTGACGTTGCGGTTCAATCATAACTCCAACAGCAACGAGGTGATCACGAAGCTCCTCAATAATTACAAAAAGTTGGAAGTGGACTTGTCCAAGTTCAACTCGAAACATGGCATCTTGAAGACCAACATACTAAGAGTCACCTTGTTGCCCTTTCTAAGAGTTAGCAGCGACGACCTTCTTCTCAACTTGGACCCGAAAGTGGTCCAAAGCATCATCAGCGTGGGAACCACCGTCTTGCTCAAATGGTGGTCTTCCATCCTCGCATCCTTGAAGAACAACACACATCCCGTCTCGATAGCTGATCGAACGGCCCATCTAGAATGTATTTCCCGAATCATCTCGAGACGAGAATGGAACTTCAGAAAGGCACATTCCACTGACGATATGAAGAGCAAATTCGAGAGATTATTGACAGAAACCTTGGAATATGCCATCAGTAGACTCAACTTGAAGTCTGTTCCGTTGTCCATAAGTGCTTTTGTTGGCAAAGTTTTCGCTTACTCCTTTTTCAATTTGCCCAAAGTCTCTAATGCCTTGATGTTCTTATTGAATGTGAAACAGAACACGTTCGAATCCATAGACAATTTACAGAAAGCCAGCGGTGATTATGAGATACATAGTTCGCAAAACAACTTGAAACTGGAAATTGCCAAACTCAAGTCCAAATTCCCTGATAATGTACATTATTTGATAGAATATCAGGGAATCCCCAATTTGAATAAACAGCAGAAAAAGATGATAAATGCATTACCACCACCTCAACATCCCGTCAATGGGATCTCTGATCCAAGAGGTTCTTGGGTGAGGAAGTGGTGTTGTGAAGATAGTCCAGTCTTCAATTCCTTTTTAAGACATTACTTGTATTTGGTGTCAAATTATCTTAACGAATATGATGACGATGATTTGAACACCATTTTGAATTTCGACAGCGAATTGCAATACAATAACTTCAAACAGTTCTTATTATACAATTCTCCCGGGTTCAATGTTCTTTTGGCACACATTTATCTGATCTTCAACAACTCGATCAATAAGATCATTAAGAGTCTATCCACCACTGGCAAAGATGGAGGAGATGTTAATGCCAACAATTTCAATATCAACTTCAACTCGAGCAATAGCAACACCAATAGCGAGAGCTACAATGCTATAGTCAAGCTATTTGCCACGTTGAGAGATTTCTTGCATAATAACAAAAATGAGAACGAATCGCTCTTGGGTCCATTAATTGTGAAGAACATAGATGCTTTGCTTGTGAAAATTGCGACCACTACCAGTGCATACGATTTCAATAGAAACAATCTAATCTTGAATATTGTTTATGAATTGATGTTGAACGTTATTCAGAACGGAGAGTTCAACTCTTCAATCTTTCTCACTTTATCTTTGGACTGGAATTTCTGGATCAGTGCCATCATCCAAATGTTGAAGACAGAGAACATCCAGGTCCAATTGAAGGCGTTCTCCTTCTTGTACAATGTCTGGGAGATGATCCCAAACTTCACTTACTACAGTGAGATGGAAGGTAAGAATATGCTCCCAAGTAGCCAGGTTTCTAATTGGTTTATTGATAACAGTGCCAGCGTCAGATGGAACGTTGCTACTTGGTTGTTATCGAACGCAAATTGGGAGAAGTTTTTTGCACATTGGCAACCAATAATCAGATCATATTATTCAAGATTGGTGGTTTGGAGAATGATTGGACTCGACGAAGATGATGATTATTTGGAGCTCAATTCTTCGCTTAGAAGAACTATCCTGCAAAGATTGAGGTTGTCCTATGATTGTTTGGTGAAATTGATCACCGATTGTTCCAGCGACCCTAGTTTGCACAGGCAAATTCTTGATATGAATGCTTCGAGTCCGATTGTTAACAGAAAGTTTGTTATAACTCCAAGCCAAAAGGATGCGGTTGAATACAATAATGACGGCTTGGCTGAGATGTTCAAGCTGAGCAATGAGATCCGGAAAATACATTCCTACGAAATCTTTGATGATGCAATTTATACTCATTCAACCACCCAGCCTAGTTTCTTGGAGTTGGACATGGGAATGAAGAAAAGCTCTTCATTGGTTAATAGTATTGGGAAATTCTTTAAGAAGTTTTCTGTGGATGAAAATAACCCTGAAGTTTTTGAAGATGATGAGACAATTTCAGCCGTCGATGCTAAGATGAAGAAACCAAATGCATACTTCAAGAGTCTCAGATCTGTTTCATTGACTTCTTTATCCACCTACTCAAGATCATCATCACCCTCGATTATTTCCTCCAATTCCCCTCCAACTTCATACACCGAGAATTCAATAAGATCGTCGGATTCCACGGATATTAATCAGACTAGTAGCTCTACAGGCTCAAATAATTCACATTCACATACCATGGATTCAATACCTCCTCCTCCAGAGATGAATAAACGGGCTCCAGAAATTATTAGGCCATTATACAAGTTCCTGGTGGTGTTTGATCAAAACTTGATTTTAGAACAATTATCCATCATCAGTAACAAGGACGTCAAGTTCTTCCAGAGGAGTAACGATTTAACATTACCTCCTTATCCAAGAATGCCCAAGATTTTAATAGATAGCAACTATTTGGGTGAAGCTCCTCCAATCTTCTTCAATCACATGAGATCTGATATCGATTCTGAACAAAACTCCATGGAATCGGACTCAGTGGCCAATTTCCCCATTTTCAGAAGAAACTCCCAGTTAAGCTTTTACTATGTTGGGCCTAATCAAGAGAAGATTAATCTCAAGAGATGGCTCTATCTAGGTAAGGCTTTGAATGAGTGGCTATTAATTGTGAAGGAGTTCGAAGATTTTGTGAATAAAAAGGCAACGGAGGGAGGATTACCTTTGAATACCAAAAATCTCATTCCATTATTAGTTGTTGAAGCTCCTAGTGGAGCAAAGTTGTTGAATGCAAGCTGATTGCAGTTTGACAAGGTTTATAGAAGGTGCTACCCATATACATTTAGACTTTTGCATTACACCGAATTTTTTTTACTTATCTTTCATGTTTATATATTGCGGCTGGTTTTTGAGATCTTCATTTTCATTTCATACATACTTTTAAGGGTTTAAGTTGAGTTTTTCTATTCGTTCAGTTCTGATTGTGATAAGGATGTTGTTCGTCTTATAGATGGATAATTATTCTTATTGGCTGTTTCAATATACTACATTTTGAAGTGAAAAAACCCATGTACATTCCTTTCCCTACCCAATGACCTCGAAGGGTGGATGGTTATTGAAATCTTCAGCATTTATTTCATCCACATTTTCCTCTTTATTGCTAACATAATAGCCTCCGACGTAGAACCAAATCCCCCAGCTCACGGCAAAACAAACGACACTGGAAACCGTCCAGAAGACGGTCACCCCAAGCACAAAACATATTATTCTATAATTATAGATATAATAGCGTATTCCTTCCCAATTGACAGTGATATCCAAATAGGAATTTGAATCTATGGCGAATAATCTGTCGAATTCCACCAAAAGGACATTCGAGGGACTGGACATCTTAGTTAATACCTCACCCCCGTACTCTGTGAATAGTTTTAGCTTTAAATTGTTCGAGTTCTCTATGGTTGTGAGAAAGGGAGGCAAAAAGTTGCGCCAATAGAACGGGATAAATAGGTTATATTTGTAGTAATTGACCCTGGGATCGCAATGCAAGATGCTAGAGCTTCTACTGAGAGTGTCCAAGCCGTTATGGGCTATGATGGAGCTTTTGTCCAGTTTCGACACCATATGGTCCACTTGTGTGAGGTCAGAGATAGCAACAGATTGCAGAATTGGAATTGACTCGTATTTTGCAGTCAAGCAATACGCCTCGAGTCTCAAATTGAAGTTATATTCGATATCAGTCTCCAAGAACAGCACGAGATGGGCTCTGGAAACGGTAGCAAACGGGTTCGACAAGCGATATTCGAAGTTCAACGGGATCAGAATCCGCGATATCGGAATCAATGTGTGGTAGAACTTGATATACGAAACAACGGACCATGGCAACAATATAAACATCACCGAGGTGAACATGATCACCATGTAGATAGTCGATCGGGTGATCTTCAATGGGATGTTCAAGCTGAGTTCACGAATATTAATAATCATATAAACAGCCCAGGTCACTTATTTTGATGAGAGCACCAGAAACATCTTGTCAACACCGCAACATGTTCATTGTTGCTACAATGGACCCTTGGAACATGGGCATCAATTACAACACACCTCGGTAAACACACCACATGCTACAACTGTCAATTCAAGTAATTTTATTAACCCACCCAATGATATATAATATATACGGATATAATAACGTAAAAAAAGAGAATATAGAAGAGATTCTCTGAACACAAGTGGACGGCCGTCGACAAGAATCCCTGTATTCTAACGGAATGTCGTTGTATCCACCCTCCAAACGAGTCAAGCAAAGAAAATCACCAAATAAGCATAATTATGAAAAAGAACCTTTCTGAATAACACCTTGGACAAAAAACATATAAAAATTTTAAGGACCTCAAATAACAATTAAAAAATCTCACAAAATGAAAGGCTTAAATAACGGACAAACAAAAACAGAAAGAGACAACCATATAACGTCGAAATAAAAATATAGCAATATATACAGGACCATACTTTTGTATATATCTTTTTCTCCAGTTCCCTGACCCCAAAAATACAATTAACTGTGCATTCTATGAGTATAACAAGTAATTTTTTTGTAATGATCTAAGTCTTTTTCCCAACCATTTAATTCCATTCCAGGAATTAACCAAAAAGAATATGCAGTGCAATTAAAAACAAGGCAGATACAGTATCCCACCTCAATGTGTAGTATGACCACGATGGTACTTCAACCCATTCAAGTTCTTATAACGCTTACCACAGACCTCACATCTGTAAGGCTTATCCTTCTCCATGCCAACACCATCTGGATAGGGCGTGTTGGATTCGGGGTCGATGATAGAGAAGCTTCCGTCCGGATTTTGATGCAATGTTTGGTTCTGGTGACCGTGCAATCTATGGTATTTCAAACCGTTCTGGTTCTTGTATGTCTTGTCACATCCGATAACCGGACATTTGAACGGCTTATCTTCTTCTCTCTCAATCACATACAAGTGTCTTGCGGGATCGTCGATACACATCTCCTCGTCCTCGTCCACAATGACTTGTTGCGGAGTGCTGAAGTTAGAATTGTGCATTGGAGGAGGAGTCTGCGTATTCAAGTTCAAGTTGGGGTTACTCATGAAGTTCTGCTGACTAGGATTGAAATTGTTCAATTGGATATTTTGCTGGGGCAAAGCGACCGAGCTCAAGTGCGGCGAATTCATGAGATGCTGGCTCTGTTGCGAGCTGTATTGGGAAAATTGGTTCTGGGTCTGCGTTGGGTGTATTTGCTGCTGTTGGAGGTTGGTCTGCAAGTTCTGTTGTAGTTGTTGATGTATTTGCGGCTGGGGATGGTGAAGAGTGGTGCTGTTATTTATATGGCTGTTATTCTGGAGCTGTTGCCCGTTGTTGGACAAGAACACCTCGTTGGTCGAGACGGTTTCCATGATGTTTTGCATGGGTCTCGACCTGGGGGCCTCCATCGGTGGCGATGGCGAGATATGGGCCTCCTCGTAGTGTCGTAACAAGTCATGTAAGGTGGGCAACAATTGGCCACAACAGCTGTAATCTCTACAATAGTTTGCCTCCAAGTCCGGCAAATACGACGCCTGGTTGGGCGGCGGCGACATGGAAATCTGGTTCGTGCTGCCGGTGTTGTTGTACATCATCACCTCGTCCTTCAACCAACTTCCGATGGTGACACTTCCCCAGGATACACCACCCATACCCTGCGAATGGGCGATTGATTCCCTTCTGAACCGCGAGGGCGCCTGGAAAATCGACGACCGTTGGTACGAGATGTCAATCGGCTGACTTATGTCTATGTTCTGGTTCGGGATGTTCATGGCCGCCGAGGTGGCGAAAAAGGACCCGTTATTCATGGTCAACGGTGTCTCTGGTGTCGTGGGTTCTGTCCCTGTTCAATGTGGTACGATTACAAATCTGTCTCCCCTCTGGGCGTCGACAAGTATAATAGAATCTGGGTGTAATGTCCCGCTCGTTGGCATATATCCACACGAATACTAGTCTCTCTATATCACGGCCCTCTTTGTAGTGCCAGTTCTATCTCCAGAATAAATGTTCAACACGATTAGACGCTGAGGCTGTCAGCAAACGTTATATATTTTAGAATCGCACGAAATACGCTACGATTGTTCCCCCCAATTGGTGCAAATGACAGAATCCGACAATGGATTCGAACAATAAGTCTGGTGATTCAGGAACTTTCCACTCGTTGTGCGGGAACAATCCAATTATTTTGCCCCAACGCTTAATTGTCTGTGTGCACTGATAGTAATCCAGTTGAGGACTGGACCGGGTAACGCCTGGAACTAGGAAACCTGCAGGTGTATGTGGGCTGTTCGCAGTGTGCGTCGCAAGACAGGGATGTGCCTCTGATTGGGCTTAGGGGAATTGTGTGCTTCTGGTAGCCCAAGTTGCTGGCGCCGAACCGTTTGCGAGGGCTTCTACAATGGGCTGCTACAGCGAGTTCATCGCTCGTCGGCGTGGAATTGGACTACAACAGACTGGTCCCGCCTTGTTCAGCTCGTCATGGCTTCATCCTGGCGAAACTGTCTCGCGGCCGTATCCATCTCGCTTGGTCAGATACAACCTGTACAATAAGCTGCTGAACGTTTCTGGTGGCTGCAGTTGTTAACTTTCCGGCACAACAGGAGCTTATTTCACTGGGTTTGTGTGCCTATTGGCTCCAGGTCGCCGTGGAAGCTCTGTCTACAAGATTCCACTACACGAACATCTGCTGTCCACCCTGATTGTTGCTGTCGATGGCATTCTCCTTCCTGTTTCTGCTACAAGCACAGTTTGTATCCCAAGCATTGGATGTGTTTTCGGCTGCTGCAGCTCTGATCAACCACTGTATTCGGGGGGTCTAAGAGAAGTGGATTTGGACGGTCGCCCGCGAGTCGCCAGGGGTCCCCAGATATCACGATGTCATCTCTGGAAGATTGTGTCCATAGTCCGGCTCTGGGGACGCCAACAACAGCGCTGGCTTCGTGCCTGTGGGATTCTGGAACATTCACACCCCGATGCTTCATTATGCGCACTATATTATTACCAAACAATTTCCCGTCGCATGATTGGACCATTGGCCTTGGAGGCCCAATTGCTCGGGCCTACGGCCTCAGCCTGCTGCTCGCTACACATCACAAGGCCAATCAGACACCGCCATGGAGCTGCTTCACACGCCAATCTCACCGTTTCGGGTTCGTCACAATTTAACCATCTTGCAACCTGGATGCAAGATATTGCATATGGATGTCCATTGTGCTGTTGGTTCGCTAAGTCCCTTCGGGGCACAAGTGAGACCGTTTGGCCAGGGACAGCGGAATTTCTTTTGTTTTGCGAGGCACTCGAGTGTCAAGAGATGAAATTCAGCGCTGCGAGCGGTTTGATGACATTATACGACTCACTTTCTATATGGGTCCTATTTACAGTTCTGTCTCTACTTGAAGCTTCCCTGAAGTTACATCAGCTCACCTCTACCGATCTCTGAATACTCTCAAGTCGAATTACATGAAGTCGCCTGCCACATCCCAGTCCACACTCGATTCAAGGATTAGGGGTTAGGAGCAATTTAGCTCGAAGACAATGGACCGTAGGATCGATCTCCGTAGACTACATGAGAGCTGGTTACTAATGGTGTGTGCAAGTCCACTGACTTATCTCGGGTCTTTGGACTTTAAACTTCTAGCGCCTCCGACGGGTACATGACAATCGAAGGTGAGCTGGATATCATAGAGTGAGGTCAGCGGGTTGCAGCCAATATAGAGCGCGGATTGTTCTGGAAGCTGCCTTGCCCGATGGTCATTGTAGTTTTCTCTAAAACCATTGTTCGTATTCGCTAGTTCGAAGGGGTCCGTGCCGCTGGCTGGATAATAGGGGCTGCTTCTCGAGCTCAGGCTTCTGTTTGAGCTTCCGTATGGAATAACAGACGTCAACCCCAGAAGCATGTCAAAACGTGCCAATCCATGCTATGCTGAGACAACTTTCGTACACGATCGGTTGCCTGTAGCAGCAATCCCTGATAAGATACCACCAGGTCGGTCCGTCTGGAAATGCGTCTCCGAGGCAAAAGAAATGTTCCCACATCACTAAACCCCTGGCTTCGTCTAAAACAGCCTCAACACTCTCGGTGTGATACCTCCCAGGACAAGGGTGGACATAACCTGGCGTCTCATCGATGGCTGCCTGGATGTATTCCAAAAGCAATCCACCGCCAGACATCGCTTTATCTTATCGTGGTGCTCAGTTCCACTCCCATGTGAGCTGCATGCCAGTTATTAACTGAGGGATCCACACCACTGATCTCAATCAATATTGGCCTGGCACCTGAAACTGGTTGCCACCAACACTCATGTAGAAATTGGCTTGCCGTATCTGGAGTAGCCCCTAATCGTCTCTAGTGTGGCCATAATCGTCAGTGCGTGATCTCTGCTTGTCTCACCGTATTATGTCTGCTACCAAGGCATTTCTGGTGGTCACAAGGCGTCGCCTGTCAAGGCATGACAGCATTATGGCAGTTCTAATGATCGACAATGCTGGGCCACTGTCCGTAAATGAGCTGGGTTCTCGTGAAACAGTCTGCTGTCTCAACCTCAGCGTCGTCATGGCTGGGTGATAACCACGGCTCTCCGTCATGTATCATTACACACGATGGGAACTCCACGTCTCGTATTAGAACAGGGATATGCTAGTCCCGAGATATCTCTTATCCAGGTGCGATGCGGACTGGCCTCTATATTGTGTGACATGTGGTGATGCATAGAAAGGGGAGTCTCTGGCTAGCCCAATCTGGACTAGTTTTAGCTTTTGCATTAGTGGGAGATAACTTCAAGATCACATCTTCCGAGTACATTCACAATGAGATTCGTGGTTGCAGATGAAACGCATATCATGCGAATGGCTTTGCGTTTGAATTGAAGCAACTGTTCACGATGATAATGACAAAGACTTGATCTGAGGATATTAGTATTTTATGGGTCAATTTCATTCCCTAGTATCCGTTGTGTAAGGACAAACAAACTTTTTCTAAAAATTCTATAAAAACACAATTCAATAGGCATAAATCAAACAGAAAACGTAAAAAATCAAGGATTATTTCATTTTCATATAATTCTAATTAAATTGTAAGTTTTGCAAAAACTCGGCTTTTTCCGCGCTTACCATATATGACTCTACTTTTCCGTTTTCTGGGCATCGTACTGCCGGTCTAGTATAGTGGTGAGTACACTTTGTTGTGGCACAGGTTCGTAAGAATCAGCTTCAATTCCGAAGAAACCCAAGTTCGATTCCTGGGACCGGCATTCTTTTTTGCACATCTGACATACATCTATAGAAATCAGTTTCTCCATTCTCTTCTCTAAAACTACAACTTCTACATGTTTTGCGCCGAATAATTTATTGGATATCGCCTAATGATTTAGATTTAATGGGGTGGATTTTTTAGAATCGCTTAAACGGCGGTCTTCACTTCAAAGAATCTTCTCAAGTAGTAAATTTGAAAGACAGAATTAGCAGCAACAACAAGCAATTGGAAGACAGACCACCATTTGACTCTGGAATTGGTGGATTCCGCGGTATTTCTGTGTGTTCTCTCTCTGATGACCAAATAAGACTGTTCGTTCTTGACGTCGGCAGTCAATTGGGTCAACTTCTTAATGGAATAATCCAAGGTGTCCTTCTTTGGATCGTTGACATCGACGTAAATAACACCATGGACATTGAAAGACACATCAACATGCGACAATCCGGTCTTCTCGTTGGAGAAACAATATTGGTATTTACCGGCAATTGGGGCTCTGATGGACTCGTCGCCATGGTCGTAGGCATCCTTCTTGGTCAAAATTTGGCCGCTTGGCGACAATATGTAGAAGTCACACACATGTTGTTCGGAGGATCTGGGGTCTCTGTTACCCACTTGGAAACTGACGGCCAATTCGTCGTTCTTCTTCAAGTTCTCGAAGAAACATTGTTTGCCGTGAGCTGGCAACAACACATTGTGAGCCAAAGTCACGCTCAAGAACGACAAGAAAATTGATACTAATGATAACGTGTTCACCTTCATGTTTACTGTGCAAAGTGCTCTCTGGCGTGGATATCTCAGCAATCAATACGTCTATATAACCGCGTGGATCAACAATTGTTTGGAAGTTGGTGGATTGCAAAGTACACGTCAATCGCGGGTGGATGTCACGTGATGAAGAGGAGAGTTGTATGGGGAGTGATTATCGCGAGTGATTATCGCGAGTGAATGGTAATTAGTTGAATTAATAGTAATTATGGTTATTTTGTTTCATTTGCAGTTTCTGTGAATTTTTATGGATATTACATGATTATGAACAGATAAGTCAATGACACATTCCATAGGCCCCACCTTTGGTACACTAGAGCAATATTCCGTGAAAAATGCGACTACAATTGATATCCAGTCCGCTCTTAGTCTCTCCGCTCTTAGTCTCTCCGCTCTTAGTCTCGTAGTACGTGTCTCATTGGCATCGCTTCCTATTCCTTAACTAAGGATATCTCAGATATCGCATCAATACACACCTCCAAACATCCCCTACATTCTACAACTCATAATATACACAAAATGCCATTAAATTATAACAAGGGGCACCCCATCATAAAACAAAAACCGAGAACGATACAAACAAATGATACTTTTAAAATTTATTTGAAACCTTTATTTAAGTAATTTATTTTCTTCTGAATGAACAACCTTCAGTTAACTTGGCCTTACCACCGGATGGTTGACATAAAACAGTGGTACATGAATCACAGGTAACAGCGGTTTGAGCGTGTGAGAAGACAGTGGTGATGTTCAAACAACCTGGACACTTGACATCCATGAAGTATGATCTTGGGGATTGGACCAAGGTTTTTAATTTGTGTTGCTTAGCTTCGGTAGCTGGATTTGGGTGTAACTAGAGGGTTAGTAAAACGTTCCAACATCAATTTATCATTCTTTCTGGCCATTAGCCAGCATTTTTCACTGGGGGCTACTTACTAAATCTTGAACTAAAACCTGAATATTGTTAGTAAAAATTCCTGAAAATTGGGAGAAATATGAAATACAAATAGTCTGAATCAATAGAAGCTCATCAATGGGTCAGATAGTGCCAATATTGTGAAAGAGGTCATAACTGAAAGATTTTGCCCTCGTGGATAACTTGTCCGGGATCCGTTCAGCTACTGAAATAATTATGCCATAGCCATTGTCGTCTCTTTCTTATTCATAATCCTCGTTGTTGTTACATGATGTTCTTTGTCGTGATACTTAATCGCTCTGGTCTTCCGTTTCTGATTCTTTCCATCCACAATCTACGTCCTCATTTCTTATTATAATTTACTTCTGATGATTCTACTATTCATATGCGGTTCATATCTCTTTACTGATGCTCAAACATACCATTTTGTCTAATTATACTATATTAATGGGTAATATTAACAGTTGTCACAATAGTAAATTTTATATCTATTTTATTCCGGTTCGAAATTTTAGAAAATTTTGGGCCCTCACACTGTGAAGAGGAGAGATGACTAATATGAGGCATGTTTATAGTGGACGGCTTAGGTAATAAATTTCTGAAAATTTTAATTACTGAGTGCTGTGATGTACTGAGGTGTTCCGTTTCGAGACTGTGACTGGTTTTATGAGTCGTGTGGAGTCGGTAGATGTGGTCAGTGCTGCTAACGTTTAAGTGGATGCAAATGGTTACTATAGTAGCGGTTGCAAGAGGTGTTGTAGGTTGTGTCGCTATGTAGGTGTTGTATCGCTATGTAGGTGTTCTATCGCTATGTAGGTGTTGTGTCAATGCTTAGTTCGTGTGTTAAATGCCGTACCTGTGAGTCTTGTAGCTAGCTATTCTTGCTGTTCGCTGATACCTACCTATGGTCCATACAATACTTCCAACCCCCATCTCAAATTGTATCTCCACAATTCAAACTCTCCCTACACATCTTAATACCCACTATATATTCAGAAAAACAAGTACAATTAACAAGCAATAATCAACATAAAAAATAAAGGTAAAAACACATATAGACTATAATGAAAACTGGAAAACAATAAGAAGTTTCGAAAATGGTTACAAGATCAGTCATAAAAGATCCACACATTAAAACTTCAAGACACAAGATAGAAATCTCTCATTTGAAAGCAATGTTAAAGGAAAGCACTATAAACGTTAATCATGAGACGTAGAAAACATAAATGGACATCGAATGCACATGTAATTGGCTTGATAAATGAATGAGCTTCGGAACTGAATAATTGAGAAAAACTTTTAAAAATGACATCAACATAAATGGAACACACCCCAGGCAGATATTCAAAAAATCACATGGTCACATAAATGAGCGTTTTTCCAACTTCAAGCTTTCTGTAGCGCCCCTTCTAACTAACTTTCTAGACTTCTTATGTTTCCTCAACTCTCGGTAGTTTATATATATAAAAGAGAAAGAAAGAATTTTTTCATAATAAAATTGAATTATTTAGATGGTCTTTTTTTTTGTCTAACAGGAGTCACAGGTCTTCCGTTAGCAGCACCACCCAAGTAATTGTTGTACTTTGGCTTCTTATCAGCAGGCTTCAATATTTGGAACGAACACAACAAGCTCTCGTCAACAGACATCATGGCCCCGGCGTTGTCGAATTCACCACAATAGTTTGGAGCAGAGAATAACGTCACCAATTGTCTCTTACTGAAAAATTCGTAACCATCTTCCACCACTTGATGCGCTCTGCAGATTAAGTCCATATCGTGTTTCTGTAAGAATCTGGAAACCACATCGGGACCAAAGGTAAAGGACACACCTCTGTCGTTTTCACTCCACCCGGTGATATCCTTATCTGGATCGGACCATAACAAATCACATAATAACCCGACATCTGGGATATCAGTAGGTCTCATGACTCTTCTGATTTGTTCCATGGAGTTCAAATCTGGACTCAAACCACCGTGCATGGTGAAGATCTTCTCGTCAATGATGGCTGCAATAGGCAAACAGTTGAAACAATCGGTGAAGGTCTTCCATAATTTGATGTTGTATCTTCTTTTACATTCGTCGTAGAACCCGTAGATTCTGTTGATGGAAGCACATTCGTGATTACCTCTCAAAATGAAGAAGTTCTCTGGGTACTTGATCTTGTAGGCTAATAAAAGACAAATGGTTTCTAATGATTGTTTACCTCTATCGACATAATCCCCAAGAAACAAGTAATTTGCCTCGGGAGGGAACCCACCGTATTCAAATAGTCTTAATAAATCGTAATATTGACCATGGATGTCACCACAAATCTAAAACAGTTAGTAGAGTCGCTTGAAGACATCATCCTTCGAGTTCAATTCGTTTCAATATAGCCGCCAAAAAATTTGACATCAGTTGGCTCCCCAATCATATGGTGCAATCGCAAAAAACAAGATTCCGTAGCGGAGTCCCTTATCGAGTCTGAATTGAAGTTAATAACGATCTCTTTCTCATTATTAACTGCAGATTCAGGAAACAATCCTGCCTATTTAGCATATATAGTTCTATATAAAAACAAAAATGAACGAGTAACAACGGACCAGCCAATTGTTAACACGAGCATTCGAATCTACTGTCGCACTATATACCCCATTGAAGAAACAGCTCCCATCCGAGGGATTCCATATGATCAGAGCAACCGCGTCGTTATTTCTTTAATAAATGCGACCTCCCCTTCGCGCGGGAAGCCGGTAATAGAGACTTAAATGAAAAAATCAAGTTCGATAGATGATAAAAAACATTTCGTTATATACATACCTTAATAGGGGCTTCTAATTCCAATAGGATTGGCTGTTGGATGAATATCTCTCTGGCCTTGGTACAAAGGTATCTGATCTCGTACTCTTGCAAGGAAACTTGTTTACCAGGTCTGGAGCCTCTGACCTCCAATAATCTGTCGACAATGGAGTCGATGTCCGCTTCTTGTTGTTCAGCCATTGCTTGGGCGATGATGGGTGCTTGTATATGATACACTTCGTGAGATTAAAGTTCAAAGGACGTTTCGTAACACAGTATGTTATGATGGGATTGTAGTAATACGCAGATGGATGGGCTAATTGATTGATTGCTCAAGTGCTGGCTCCGTTACTGTGAGTGATTTTCGTGTCAAGTGGATAGACGGTCAATTCCGGCAGATATCGGCAATAATTATCTGTCTTGGCTCTGACGCTATAATATTTAGTAATACCGTTCTCGATATCTTCTCCTTTACTACGTTCTGTCACGGGCCAGGTCTCCTTTCTCGCTATATATCTGTGTTGCACTTAAAAATTTTCCCTCCGTTTGGAATTTGCTGACAGTGGCGGGATCGCTGGTTGCTGAGTTACCCGGGTCGGGTGTAGGGCGCGTAGGGGTGGGTGTGTTGATTGTATGGTGGTGGTGTAGTGTGGTTATTATGTGTGGAGATTTCGCAGATTTGGCATGATAATGATATTTTTGTCGTCTTGCTTCATATTTTGTGCTGTTTTCCCGTTTTTTTCCTCTTTTCCGCCCCTTTTCTCGTTGTTTTCCGAGAGCGATTGATGTTCGCGAACTCGGCCGCTAATTCGGGCCTCTGCCAAAGACGTGTCTTGATTGTTCGCGAAATCACTCTGATATTTGACCATTGGATGATAAGAATGGACCTACGTGATCCATCAGTCACTCAGCCCCAATGAATCATCGTTGCAATGAGCACAATTTAGAGTTTGTTCCGGGAAAGGTGGGGATGGTGCGAATGAGCCAAAATACCGCTCTCCCCTAATTGGCACCATGGTGTTGTTTTGGGCCCCACAATGTGCCTTTTTCCACTGAATCACCATTCTAACATTTTTTGCATTATTCCCTTCAAAACTCTTTGACTACCTCATCTCAACCTCCCTTCACGTGTAAATGACTCTGTGACCCCCGGGTTCCACTCCAGATGACACTATGTTACATCCTGTCGCGAATTGGGTATCCGGATTGGTCCGTGTTTTCGCGAATTGAGTATGCATTTTGGTCACTATCTATAATAGATAGCTCTCATGAATCATCAACTGCAAATTAGTCCAGCCCAACTTCAACGCCATGGAACGTCCCTTTCTCAATGAATACACAGTGAGACGTGTGGCCCAATCCGACTCTAAATCTTGCTTCATATGCTATAAACCGACCACCTGTGTGCTATTGAGTTCCAATAAGGTGAGTGATTGTAGATTAATCGTAAGCCCCCGTATTAACACACAAGGCTGACTTCTTCTATGCATGCGAGTCGCATCTCAAGGACTCCAGCTTCTCCTCGCCAAATCACCCTCAATCGTACAATTCAGCGTTGACGGAGAAGATCACCTTGACGAAGGAGATCGAATTGATGAAGAAACAGATCGATGCAAACACCTATTCCTGGAACGGGTTGATGAAGAAGGTGGGCTGGAACAAAGAAGACGCGGAAAAGGAGGCCAAATTGGCTAAAGACAACGACAAATTGAAGGAATTGGAATCAAGTTTGGTCAAACAACAGGACATCTTGAATATACCCACGAAACAATACACTTTGAACCAGGATATCTACAAGATCAGATTGACGACGTATTTCTCGGCTAAGCGAAATAAGGAAAGATTGGATAAGCTACAGAATCCTGGGTTTTTCCCCTCCATTCCTACAAGTTTACCTGGTCTGACACCGAGTGTCAATGATGGTCCTGGGGACATTAATCCTACATAATAGTTACACAAGTAATCAATGCATCTAATATACAATTTGTAGTCCAATTAGTTGACAGATCTTTCATCAAACCAATTTTCCCATTTTTCAGTCTTATTCTTCAACACCGAGCCCTCGCAGAACTCCATGTTACCATCCAATTGCTCGAATTTGAATTCTCTTTGGCCCCAGATGTCGTTATCCTCGTCCTCTTCCTCCTCTTCGTTCAAGTTGTTCAAATTGGACAAATTGTTCTTGATCAACTTGTTAATCTCCGTTTCCAAGGTACGTTGGATTCTGAAGCCTGGCTTGGAGTTGAACAAATCCGTCTTGTTCAAGCCAATGCAGAAATCGATCCCATTCGTCTTTCTTTCAGTGATTTTGAGGATTTTGAACAAATATTTGCCGATGTCTGCCAATTGTTGGTCTGATGAGCTCGAGTCGATCATGAACAAAATTCCCTTCACCTTGACGTCTGCCAATTTGTGCAACAATAAGGTTTGGAACTTCAAATGGCCGGGGAAGTCAATGACCTCGAAAAACGAGGTGGCTGTCGATTTCTCTAATGCTAGCGGCAATCTGATGTTACAGACATTCTCCTCTTGCGACATGACGGTGGATTGGAACTTCTGGGCCAAGGCCTCGTCCTCATGATGGGCCAATTTCTGGAAAAAGGACGTCTTTCCACTTCCTGTGGTACCCAATATCAAAAAGGTGGGCTTACTATTGGAACTAGGTATGATTGATGAGAGGGAATATACTTGACTGACATAGAACACTGCGGTGACCGCCAACCCCAAGAAGATGGTGAGTAATATGATTTGATACGACTCCATTTTGGACAATAATATGACTATATATTGTCACAGTTCTTGCTCTATACTCGCACTATATAGTAACCTTTTGCGGACTTTGATGCAGTTCGTTGATAGAACAATCCCCTTCACTTTTCGATCAGATCGAGCCTAATTTCGGTTATTGCACGGGCGGGTGGTGGCATTAAGTTTGGGTGCAGCCGTGCATTTGCAACATGGAACCTGTTCAGATGGGACAGGACATTATGGGATGTGTAGGATGTATTGTGTAAGAATGGTTTTTACGAAGGTTGATGATTGGCATTGTTAATTGTTTATTTTAGGGATTTTTTGTGGATTTGTTGTGGATTTTTGTCTGTTGTATCATATGGATTATAGTGTTATTAAATTTCATAAAAAAGATTGATATTGAGAATTCTCAAAAAACTAGTAAAATTCAATATAAATGATGAAATTCGTGAATAAGAACTATTTAATTAATAATTTTATTTAATTTTTTAATTCTTCTTTGAATCAAGAGTTGGTATCAAGGAGAGTTGGGCATCTTTTCGAACAATTGGAGTAACTACATTTCACTACAAAATACACTCCAACATAATAAAATACATCGAATTATGATTTAATTAATCAACCAATAAATACAAAACTCATTATAATATTTCATTAACAACTGCCACTATTTACTACCTTGAATGGTGTGTTACCACCTTAAATCACCTTTAACACACCAATTTCGACATTCAAAAAACAAAATTACAAATATTTAAATAAAACAATACAATAACTCCCATAATTCACCATTTCACATAATATTCCCAAAATCATATTCTTCTCTCGTCTCATCTCTCTCACCTAGCAACCTTAGCCGACTGCCTCACGTGACTGAAAAATTATGAGTCTTACCGGTAACGGTTCATCATGAGGTGATCCTGGTTCAAATTGCAATTAACAGATTTTTGTTTTGTAGAACTGCAAATATAGAACACCAACAAATATGTCTACTTTTGGTACTTTATTCCGTGTCACCACCTACGGTGAATCCCATTGTAAATCTGTGGGTTGTATAGTCGATGGTGTTCCACCAAACATGTCATTGACTGAAGATGATATCCAACCACAATTATCCAGAAGAAGACCCGGTCAAAGCAAGTTGTCCACTCCAAGAGACGAAAAGGACAGAGTCGAGATCCAATCTGGTACCGAACACGGCAAGACCTTGGGTACCCCAATCGGAATGCTCGTGAGAAACGAAGATCAAAGACCAAAGGACTACTCCGAAACCGACTTATATCCAAGACCATCGCATGCTGATTTCACCTATTTGAAGAAATACGGTATCAAGGCCTCTTCCGGTGGTGGCCGTTCTTCTGCCAGAGAAACCATTGGTAGAGTTGCTGCTGGTGCCATCGCTGAAAAATTCTTGCACCAAGTCAACGGTGTCGAGATTGTTGCCTTTGTCTCCGCCATCGGTGAGATTGCCATGGACAGAAACCCCTTATCTCCAAAATTCCAAGAAATTTTGTCCACTATAACCAGAGAAGAGGTCGACGCTGCCGGTCCGATCAGATGTCCAGATGCCAACGTCCAAGACGCCATGGTCAAGGAAATCGAAAAGTACAGAGACTCCCACGATTCCATCGGGGGTATCGTCACCTGTGTGGTGAGAAACGTGCCAATCGGTTTGGGTGAACCATGTTTCGACAAGTTGGAAGCCATGATCGGACACGCTATGTTATCCATCCCAGCTACCAAGGGTTTCGAGATTGGTTCTGGTTTCATTGGTACTGCCATCCCGGGCTCCAAACATAACGATCCATTCTACTTGGACCCCGAATCCGGAAGATTCAGAACAAAAACTAACAACTCCGGTGGTATTCAAGGTGGTATCTCCAACGGTGAAAACATCTACTTCTCCGTCGCTTTCAAGTCTGCCGCTACTATCTCCCAAGAACAAAAAACCGCTACTTACGACGGTGTTGATGGTGTCTTAGCTGCTAGAGGTAGACATGACCCTTCAGTCACCCCAAGAGCCGTTCCTATTGTGGAAGCCATGGCTGCCTTGGTTTTGGCCGATGCTTTATTGATCCAAAAGTCAAGAGAGTTCTCCAGCAGTATCTTTTAATATGTGTGTAATGTTATAGAGCAAAATAGAATGTCTGTAAATATACTATGTACAATTTGTCTCTCCTGCATCTTCCATACTCATACAAACGTCTATATAATACAAATCCAAAACGCCAAAATCATCGCTATCAATCCTCCAATTTGCCCAAGCTTGGTACTCTCTTTCTCGTACCGTCCCCATTGATATCATCATCCTCTGCATCCTCATCCTCATCAAAAATTGTGCCCAAATCCGGGTTCATCACCCTCAATATCGATCTTCTCTTCGACGACACCAACACCTGGACATCCAAGTCTGCGTTCACACTCTCGTCATCACTAACTTCATCATCCATGAGGTGCGGTTTAGTTGATCTTTGTGGCGACGACATGTGCGGTCTTTCCTGTTCTTTTCTAGCAGAATGACTGACATGATGTGTAGGTGTGTGGGAAACCGTCGAAGGAACAGCAACAGTTGGGTTGAATGTGCTCTTTAACATAGTCAATGAGCGATTCAAAAAGTGGAAGGTGGTGGATTGGAATGAGACCTCTGTCCCCGTTTCATCCTTCGGGTTATCATCCGAGACATGTGTTCTGGTCGTTGTTAATGTCAAATGCGAGGCGTTTGAATCTCTGAAATAAGATGTGCTTGTTTTCTCGTATTCGTTTCTCTTCTTGACCCACGAGTCTATTGAAGCATTATCGGCCCCCAATGTAGATGAGGATTCCAACACCATATCGTAAGGACGATTTGAAGTATCTGGCAGAGGTGACTTCCGTTTATAGAGGAGGTATGAGATTGTAGCTATCAAGATGACCACAACTGGAACCACCACTCCGACAACTATTTTGGTAGTCAAAGAGGTTGAATGGCTGAAAGAGTCGATCATTTTGAAGTCAGAATCAAACAAAGTCAAGTGGTAATCGCCGGAGGAGGTCTCGTTGACGACCACCAACTTGTCATAGATAGTGGCTGCGCCGTAGATCTTACCTATGTCCATGATTTCGTCCAATGTCTCCCAATACCAATTATCGCCCATATGCAATTTGGCATAGCTTGGGGCCGACACATTGCCCAACAATTCACCACCAAGCATCAACACCTGGTTCAAATTGAGGGTGGTCTCGTAATTCGAGGCCGGTTGCCAGAGCGGGAGAACCACCGCGTTCTTTCTGGCATTGACCGTCGAGTTGGTTTCGATATTTCTAAAGGTCCAAGAGCCGTATTGCCAAACAGCCAATTGGTACATATTGAGCCAACCAACCGTGGATTGACCGCCAATCAACACATTCGTGTAGCCATTGATGAGAGTGTTAGTGGCGCCATAGAACGAGGACGGCGAAACCGTGGTGCTGATACTACTGATATTATCCCCCGACAACGAACACGAGATCAATCTGTCCGATACGGTGGAATTTCCAGGACAAATCCCGCCGTAGATATAGATGTTTGCGTCGCCTATATCGGTCAAATAGCTCGAGCCCTGAAGATAACGGCCGTCGATGTCGGAGGGAATGGAGACCAGCAACGAAGCGACATCCTTGGTCCATTGGTCAGTCTGGACGTCATATTGGGTCAATTGCAATTTCCCACAATAACCTTCATCTGAATAGAAGCCGTAAAGAGAATCCCCGGCGATAAAGAGCGACGAGTTCGCGGGCGGCGAGCTGATGGCGGCTAATGTCTGGTTATATCTGTAATTTGTGGCGAAATCCAACTGCAACAAGTCGTTATTGGGGAGATATATGTAAACTTTTTCATTGTTGTAATCATAGATGGTGTTCCAACAGAAGATTGTCGACACCAAGCAAAATAGTAGTAGTAGTCGCATGAGGGGCGGGTTCGATGTTGTCATTCTCCACCTAAATTAAAGTTACCAAAAAACGATCTCTTTGCTTGCACATCTCCAGGGGAAACCACATCACCAACAGTTGTGGTTTCAGGTACCTTATTGACGTCTTTCCTGTTGGGGAAAGGTGTCGAGCCCCGTGTTTCCACAGGCTCATAACGATCGGTTACGTCTTGACAGCTGCGGGCCGAAATCCGATCAGACCGGATATAAATGTCCATCGTGTGCAGATGAGCGAAAGACAGTGTTAATAGGGGTAGCCTTAGTTCGATCTGCTGCGTTAGGGGCAGAAGATCGAGATCAATATCAAAAATATTCGTGTAGAGGGCCAAAGGGTCGATCCACGACGATCTAATCAGAGAGAACACCGTGTTTTGCGAATCACACCATATTTTGTTATCTCTGGAAATCGTCAACAATGCACAGATTCCTATACTAAGATAAAGTTTGCGCTCTCGACATAATACGTGTTCCGTCGGATATCTCAGCAGGGTTCGGGGGGCATATTTTTTCGCCATGAAAAATTATTCCATCGTGAAAAATGTGCAACAGAGGTAAGGGATGGCCCAACACGCGGATATGGACCATGAATTGGGCGATACATTGTATAACACGGGGGAAAGTCTCACTCAACAAATAAAAAACTCATCTCACGCCATAATCGTTGGCACTGTTGTTCCAATGGAATTGCTGCACCCCAGTCTAATTGTGCCCAGCCCAGTTCGGATTGCTTGCTGGTGGTTGATTGCGGTGGACGATTTTGGCACTTTTTGAGAGTATTAACCTGTCTAATAATTATATTCACACCGTTATAGCACGTCAATATCCCCGCCCTTTGTCTCTGACCTCTGTCTCTCTTTCTTCAGCCCTCTGAGTCACTGGCCCCTCTGGCGCAGATGCCGTTTCTCGTAATCATCACCCCCGAATGGACACGAGCCCGGTCGCGCGGCGGCACACGACCCCAGCAAAAACTCCGGTTTTGATTTTTTTTGTTGAAGACATTTTCTTGTTTGAAAGACTAAAACAGTAAGAAAACCCCCGCTAATACTGCCGCGTGCTTGAGACTTACGAGTGAACGCCGAAGAAACCGCGTACCGATTTGAATTGAACGTTTTGGCCACATCTTCCTTCGCTTCCACATCATATGAGAGAGGTAGATAAATCCGCACCATAACCCGATTGAAACCTAGCTGCAAATTAAACACACCACCTGTTGGTCTCACAAATGGAATCCCATAGACCCGCCACAGAGGACCCCTTTCCCATAGGTTCGCCCTCTTTAAAGGGGTTTCCGGATCCTGCAAAGTTGAACGTCGAATCCATCCCACGATTAGAAGTTACGTGTGACTTGGACAATTTGAGTCTTCACAGCGATCCAGACACCACGGTAACCTCGAATAGTGAACACGAAACCGACGTTCCCTTGGATATCGAGACTTTTATCAACGGTCATTCCCACCACAGACACGACATCTTCACCAAAGTGACGGGACTCATCGCGAGAAAGATCTCGCTGAATTCCTTGAATTCCAACTCCCTCCACGAATCCCCGACAAATTCGAGAAAGGCCTCGCATGCCAACTCGCCCTTCAGTTCCACCGAGTCGTTGCAACATCTTATACTGAAGGCTCATTTACTGGGCCATTCGCAGCATCACCCGTCGTCCTTGGCGGAATCACCTAGTCTAATGAAAAGCTCGCGTTCCTTATCGAACAATTTGGTCTCACCCAATCCCACTGTCAAAGAAACCCACCATGTTTATCTTGAATATGACCCCGTGTCAAAGCGAAAGGTGTTGAACACCTACGAAATCTTGCGAGAGGTAGGTAGGGGCCAACATGGTAAGGTCAAATTGGCAAAAGACCTCTTGACCAAGGAATTGGTCGCCATTAAGATCGTTGACAGGAAACAACGTCCCAGATTGAAGTTGAATGCGGGCGGTTCCAGTCAAGAAGACAAGATTAGAAAGGAAATCGCCATCATGAAGAAGTGTAACCATCCACATGTTGTAAAGTTGAGAGAAGTCTTGGATGACTCGAAATCGCGGAAAATTTATATGGTTCTTGAATATCTAGAAAAGGGTGAAGTTAAATGGCAAAAGGAAAAAGGTGTTCCTGCTTTGTCCTTCAAAGATGCCAGGAGTATATTCAGAGACGTTGTTCTTGGGTTAGAATATCTACATTTCCAGGGTATTGTCCATCGTGATATAAAGCCTGCGAATTTGTTGCTTTCAAAAGACAACATAGTGAAGATTTCCGATTTTGGAGTTTCATTTGCCAATCTCGATGACAAAAATAACGAATTAGATTTGGCCAAAACGGCGGGAACTCCTGCATTTTATGCACCAGAACTTTGTCAATTCAATTTTGACGCTGATGACAGTCATAAGAAGCCTAATATTACCCATAAAATTGATATTTGGGCTTTAGGTGTCACTTTGTACTGTTTATTGTTTGGTAAGGTTCCATTCGATGCCGACTCAGAGTTTGGATTGTTTGATGTGATTGTTAATGAGCAATTGCAATTCCCTTCAAAGGAATCTTTACCAAATGGCAAACTTATATCAGATGCTGAGTTCCATGCTGCTAAACACTTGTTAAATAACCTCTTAAACAAAGACCCGGAAAAGAGAATAGACATACCGGAAATCAAGAAGGATGAGTTTGCCTTGATGGACTTGGTGGGTGAGGATATCGAATGTTTCGCTGGTATCAATTGTCTATTGGCTAGAGACAAGATTAATGTTTCCAACGAGGATATGAATGTGGCGGTACTTGGTGTTGGTAATAAATTGAAGAGGTCACTTGTGAAGGCCTTGAAGTTCACCGGTATTCACCCCCATACAACCCCCTCATCACCTGCTTCACCATTTGTCCATCCTGATAATGGTGAGTCAAAAACGAAGGATTCCTCGTCTTCAAGTTCATCATCGTCCAATGTATTCAATCATGTTTCTAAGGACCCATTTGTTCATTCCTTTATACTATCGGAGGCAACAGGAACTCCTCCAATGTCTCCAGATTCCAGACCTACCACACCACACACCTATACAAACTCCCTTCGCAGGGGAAGTTCTTTAGATAAGAGATCCATGTCTAATAGTGAAGCAGGTCTAATCGAGACCAAGAAGCATGTTATTGGAGATTTATATATCCAAAACCAGTCTGCTGTGGACACTTTCAAAGATATCATTATTCAAAATGAAAAGAGAAGAAGTAGTTTTGGTACAAATATCAGCAACTATAATAGTGAGAGATCACCATCGGTGGCCAGATCAGCTCAGCCAAGCTTCTTGTCCCAGCCTCCAACGATTTCATCTACAATTGACGGGGACAGTCCAACCATAGTACCATTACCCATTAATGATAGTTTCGCATCCTTGGACAGTTTCAAAGAGGACTATTATGCATTCAAACAGTCTCAGGCTAACGAAGGCAAGGGTCTTACAAGTACTTTTAAGAACTATGATTTGGGGTCTAATATGAAAGCCGAACCCGTCGCCATTAATGATGAGGCTATCCCGCCAGGTGAAAAGCCTATTAACGCGTTGACGCCATTACATAAAAGAAGCGTTTCAAGTTATGTTTCTTATTCTTCTTCTGAATCATCGGAAGAGAGCGAGGACTCTGAAGAAGAAGCCGAGCTTACTTTAGCATTCGGCCCTAAGAGAGATTTACCAAAGGCTCCACCTTTGCTTAGAAAGAGAGTCATGTCACACGAATCTAAATTGAATAGACACTTTGACTATGGACACATGAATGAAAGCTTGGAAATACCGCTTAGTTTACAAGGTGACCTTGCAGAATTCGTCGATGTTCCAATGGGATTGATGAACGGGTCTTCTGCTTCAACAGCAACGATAACACCACATTATAAGGATCTTCCAGAAAGACCTGCTACAGACATGAAGTATCCGATATCTGACAATATCAATTCTGGAGATCATCAAGAAGAAGGTGCACCACCTGTGCTGCTATTTCTCAAGAAAAATGGTGAAGAAAGAGTTCCTTCTCCATTATCTCAGAACGCACCAAAGTCATGGAAAGCATCGATTAACTCGCATTTGCTCAATACTAGATTGACTCCAGAACAAAAGCATCAATTCATAAATCATTACAAGAAGGATCCCATCAATTCGCCCTTCCCCCATGCCCTTCATCTTGACAATGCTGGACAATCAAGATATAGAAGAGGCCCACAGGAAGAAGGTAAGAACATGCAACATAGAAGTAATTCTATCACGGTTGGTATCATTCAATTTGAGAATGGGAAGGCCAGAGCCAATACAAGTGCTGGAGCTGTCTAGTGCTACAGGAAATATCTCCACCATTTCTATTTTGTTGCGTGAGATGCTTGGAGCATTGATATTCAAAATGGATTAGCATAATTTTCATTATCATAACATATTTTTTTTAG
This sequence comes from Nothofagozyma chilensis, assembly GCA_030573195.1. NCBI lineage: Eukaryota > Fungi > Ascomycota > Pichiomycetes > Serinales > Cephaloascaceae > Nothofagozyma > Nothofagozyma chilensis. The sequence goes on from JAJMCV010000102.1 coordinate 514,061, forward strand.
TTTTTTTATTGCGGTTTATCGCCGATTTTCATTTCGCTCATTCATAGGTTGGTACTTATGTGGATACATAATTTTTGTTTAGTTTGGGGATTGGTTTTTATTGAAGTGTTTAAGTTTTTATCTATTTATTTGGGTGCTCAAAGAGTGTAGGTTGGAGATGTGGAGAGGGGTGCAGTTTATAGAGAATGAAATATAAAGAAATATCACTCTTCATGTGTATACAGTTTGGCCTTTTTGAGGGCGGGACATTAACGATTCAGCGGAAACTTCAATGAACCTGTGTTTCAGAAACGGAACACCCCACGTCCAAGTCGCTGAACCAGAGACAATTGAAGTCAACGAAACAGCGGACGATTCGTTTCCTAATTTCCCGCCGGGTATCAGGAGAGACACCACCAATCCAATTCCATTCACTGGTATACTGGTTGCAGCCGATGATTCGGAGCCACTTATAAAGTTGAAATCCTCAAAAAATGACCATGGTTCGAAGATGGTGGGAAAGAAGTGGATAATCATGAATGCGGAAATAATTCATGAGTGCTTGTTAACAACTTGTGTATCGGCCTCTGCAGTGTGATTACCGACGAACCCTTCAACATGTTACACCCGTCGAGTTGTGCTATGTTGCGACAAAAGAATAATTTCCGATTAAGAGTGAACAACCAATTGATAAGACAGCGAGAGCGTCCGAGTAGAAAAAATTGAGGTGATTAGATGTTCCAAACCCCCGTAGATATAGACATATAGACTCCTCTCTTAACATGTCTGACATGCATCAGATGGCTCCTCTAGGAGGATTACCTAGCATGCTACCGTTAAATCATATGTCAATGACCAATATGGCATCCCAGACTCTGCTTATGTACACAGAATCACCCACGGTGCAAGATCCGAATACATTGCTACATCCAATTGAAGACAGCTTCATCCCAGCCAAGAAGGTAACCAAAACAAAACGTCTAAGTGGAAACGAGTTGCGAAGACATGAAGAGAGATTGGCCGAGGCGGTGGAATATCTCAAGAAATGCAGAGAAGAAGAAGTGGCTATTCTGAAGGGCGACAGAAACAAAGCCAAACGAATCAGCTACTCCCAAGTCATAAGCAAATTCAACTTGAGATGCGACCCTGCCACACTTTCCAGGAGATTCAACAGGAAATCAGCAAGTCGAGTTCAAGTGGACGAGGCTAAACAATTCCTCTCGGCCGTGGAGGAAACTATGATCATCACCATCATCGCTACCGCCTCAAAATATGGCACAGAATACACCAAGCCAACGATCTTGGATCTAGTGGATGAGGTGATTGATCAAAGGGAGACCAGAGATCCTACATTGGTGAAGAAACTACATAATAATGACGTTAAACCGCATTATTTATCTAAATCTTGGGTGCGAAATTTCATCAAGAGAAATGAAGGGAGAATGGCCAAGATAAGGCTGTTGTCGTGATTCTTCTTCTGGGGTTGTTGCTTGGGTTTGGTTGGCTTAGATTGGGTTACATATTCATAGAGAACTTAGCATTGTAGAAACTCTCTTACATCACATGAAGGTATAATATATTATACTGCAGCCATCATCTTAATATAGCTTCAATTAACATCTTCCGTACCACTCAACCCAATTATAAAAAAAACCTGTTGACAAAAACTTATTAATCATATATCACCCTGACCTCCCAATCGAAATTTATATATAAAACCACCAAATAAAAACCTCCCATCCTTCTGTAACTTAAGCAAACTAACCAGCAAGCTGTATGAATATATAAAATGTTCCTAATCAGACAAAAATGTTTATAGTTTTTTCTTTATTTTCTGTTTTCAATGTTTTTCCTTTTTCATGTTCTTTTTTTTGTTTGTTTATTCGCTCATCTCCAATTTCTTCTTCAACACATTCAATCTGTTCCCTATACTGACAATAAACTTCTCGACCATCACCTTATCATCTTGGTCTAATTTTTCATTATCATCGCTTCCCGATAATAATGCTTCCAACATCCAGATGGCTGTACTATATGCCAACTCACATCCTTTCAAGTCTTCTTTAACCAATTCATTGACAGCGGCATTTCTTGACATCTCCAAGGCTCTGTCAAAGATAAGCTTTTCTGCAATTATTTTGCTATCAAAACCTTGCTCGATTCCAAGGGATTCATTAGCTTCTTGCAATCTTAATCGGACGAATTCGGCCTTCTCCAAGCATTCATTGAATCTTTCTCTTATCCATTGGACCAATTCGTTCAATTTGATTGAAGTAGTCTTATTATCAGAATTATTATACCACCATTCACTAGCAATGGACATGGCCTTAGCTAATAACGATAATGTTTTGACATACAACACTACCCCTTCCTCGGCCAAGTCCTTTACAATTGTGGGTGGCAAGAACTCATTTGTAGATTCATCTTCAATTGAATCTGAAGATGGAGGTGAGGGAATCAATTGATTAAATTTCACGTCAGCAAACAAGTTAATGGAATGTGCCTTAGTAGCCAAACTTTCCAATTTGACAATAATATCGTCAGTGTCTTCATCAGCAGATCTTGGAATCCGGATGTTAGTCAAGAGATTTTTCGACAAGTTATTAGCACTATTGCCAGTGGTGACAACAACAGAGTTAGCTAAATGGCTGTCCATGTTTCCAAACAATCTGTTGGAAGCTCCGACCAAAGCCTTAGTTAAAGCATTTGTTGGTGATATGGAAATGGAGATTCTTCTATCATTGAAGGACGATCTTCTGTTCGAGTTTCCTGATGAAGATCTTGAAGACAACCTTCTATTTGACATGATCGCAACAGCCCCACTTCCAGCATTGGCTAATTCATCCGCTATCGCATTGACTTCCACCACTCTTTTCTCAACTACAACATAATCTTTCTCTAAAATGATGTCATCCTTCACCATTGATTTGGCTTGGATGGAGGTTTGTAAGTTGTTGGATATTGGACTATTCTTACCAATGATTTTCTTGATTTCTTCATCTTTTTCATAATCATGGAGATCCTTGATAGGCTTATTCTTGTTATTGTCAGGACTGCCGCTTCTGACCAATAATGATTGGTTAGGAGACAATGATTTATTATTGATATTTTCTGTCTCCTCTTCAATGTTCTCGAATCTCTTCGTGAATGTTTGTTGTTTCAGCAATGGGGAGATGTATTCGCTAATGAAAAGATTCTCGTCCAAATTAGAAGTATCCAACGGTTGATCGTTGCTAATCAATTCGGTGGTGATCAATTCGTTTTCAAAGAATTCTTTAAACCCCATTCTTTCGGTTGGTTTACACTTCAATAAACCACCAATTAAGCCCTTTAAGGCAGCAGGGATTTCGAAACTCTCGGGAAACGAGATACGATCATCAGTTTTCTCGATTTTCTTTAACAATTCCACATGATTTGAGGCCCTGAATGGAGGTTTTCCAACTGTCATTTCGTACAAAACAGCCCCAACCGACCATAAATCTGCCTTGGCATTATATTTCTCGTATCTCAAGATCTCTGGAGCCATGTACAATGGCGAACCACACAAAGTCTCGGCCATGGAGGAGCTAGGCAAAAATCTGGCGAACCCGAAATCTGCGATTTTCAAGATGGGCAATTCCCAGAGCCCAGCATATTCGCCTTCTTCGAAACTTTGTCTGGAATGCAAAGGAGGCAATAACAACAAGTTCTGGGGCTTGATGTCTCTGTGGATTAATTGCTGATTTCTCAAGAACTGCAAGGCCGAGGCCAATTGTTTCAAGAAATGCACCACCACGGTGTTATTCAAGCCATTCAGGTTCGCAGGCGAGGGGTATTTGACCAAAATAGACGAGATTAAAGGATGGGACTTCGTGAGTTGGTCTCTTTTGCGGATAAAATACGATAAGTCGCCCAAGGAACAATATTCCATAATCAAATGGATATGGGCCTTTGTTTTCTGACAATCCAATAATGCGACAATATGGGGGTGTTTGAGGTTCTTCAAGATGGATATCTCCACCTCCAAGTTCTCCACCAACTTCTTGGACTTCAACTTGGACCGCAACACGGACTTGATGGCGACGGGCGAGCGGTTGTTGTTGTTGATGCCCTTGTAGACGTTGGCAAACGAGCCTCGTCCTATCTCTGTGCCCACGGTGTAGACCCCGATGGTGTCCACCTCATGTTTAGGTTGAGCCATGGTGGCCACTGAGTCTGACTAATAAATTGGTTATAAGCCGAATGTGACGGGATTTCGCGACGGTATCGAACAACTAGTGCTTGTGACGCTCCTATGCGAGCTCGATGGATTCGTGAGTCTTTGTTGAGAAAGATGCTACTTCGTGTTGTAGCCAGATAGATAAGGAAAGAGAAAGAAAATAACTTTATATGCGAAGACGCGCTGGTAACGGAACGAGCACGAAATAGGCGGGGCACATCTGTTGCAGTTGGGCTGGAAATTGGCTGATAGGACAAGGGATGCTACAGGGAGTGTTGTTGTGGTGGTGGTCGTGATTATAGTGATTACTGCGAGTATGGTTGTAGTGGTAGTTGTGTTGTATTAGTGCACTCTCCCTTTTACTCTCCCACAACATCCTCACATCTAAGCAATGATACTAGTCACTCCATGTATGCTTGCAGTGAGTCACTAGAACCACAACCCGTAGATTCACAACCCGGTGTGTGTGGTTGACGACAGGCTCTATTGTGTCATTCACATCGCGTGTCAACATTCATATCGTCCAGGGTTTCGTCATTCGCATGTCGCAATACAGTCCGTGAGATTACCTCATCGCCCCGATAAGATAAGCGACTGAGGCATCTCTACAGAGTATTATTAGCACCTCGTAATGTCGTACCTAGCCCACCATCATTCTCTACGCTAATTAACCCATATGTGGGGATATCTTTACATATATTAGCCACTACATACATTAAACATACATCTCCCTATTAGCCCCAATAACCACCTTGGAATTGCTGCGGCTGGAATTGTTGCTGCTGCAATTGTTGTTGATACATCTGTTGTTGCATCAACAATTGTTGTTGTTGAAGTTGCTGTTGTTGGAGTTGTTGCTGTTGGAGTTGTTGTTGTTGGAGTTGCTGTTGTTGAAGCGTCGGTTGTCCAAAGCCAGTGAATTGATTGGCGGGCTGTGTCTGTTGTTGACTTGGATCTACTGCAACCGCAACATTTGTAGAAAAGGAGTCGGGTTGGCTATATAGCGACAAAATAGAACTCTTGTCCATACCGGTTTTGGCTGGTTGCACATATCCCGTTTGCATATTTTGCAATTGCAACTGATGTTGGGGGTTATTAGGATCCAAATATTGTTGTCCGTTGGCATCTATATATGATACCACACCAGTTGTAGGATCGGTATATTGATAGATTTGAGGTTGACCAGCTTGAGCTGTCTGAATACCTGTAGCTTGAACACCTGTAGCTTGAACCCCTTGAACACCCGTAGCTTGTGCACCACTCCACCAATCAACAGTAGGAGCGGTTGCGCTGCTTATTCCTGCCATTGGGTTATTATTAGCAAAATGTGAACTGCTACTTGCGCCGTTAGATCCGGATCCAGAACTTTCGGTGGGACGTCTGGGCAAAGGAGGCGGTTTTTCCTCGCTATTGGAATCCTCGTTCAATATATCCAATGCTGCATTGATATTTCCGCGGGCCAATGTTAATGCCTCGGCACAAGCATTGGTGTCCGCGAACCCCAAGTTCTTCAATTGCTGTAATTGTTTACTGTATTGCGACTTCTCGCTCGATGACATCGTCTTGTGCGACAATCTAGGAACAGCGGAATGCGATGCTGCTCTTGATCTGGGACGACTACTTCTTCCTCCGTCGCTATCATCGTCATATCGTGATCTCGAAAACCCGTCGTGATACTCCTCGTCGTTGATCGGTTCGTCTCTGAACTTGCCGTTTATATATTTATCTCTCAAATATTGCTCCATTCCCGCATCGTCATCCTCATCGAATGGGAAGGGGATCTTCTTGGGGTTCCAGATCTTCTTCGATCGCTTATTGCCTAATCTTCCCAACGCCTCAATCTGGTTCTGGTTCCAATTATCCAACGTCAACGACTTAACCTTGGAGATATCCTGTCCTAACCGTCTATGTAATGAAGCACATCTCCCGCACAAGAATACCCCGAGATTGTAACTTGCCCACGCTGTTATAATTAGTATTTTTCACTAATCTCCCCATTCATTACTTACTAGGATACTCCGCACCACATTCTCCACATCTGTTCTGAGTGCCTCGGGCATTGATTATCTCAATCAATTGCTGTTCCACTTTCTTCTGGTGTTTTTTGGACATGATAATCGCAATTGGCTACACCTGCCATTGTGGTCCATATCATTGTGTTGAGTCTCCTTTAAACATTGAGCCAGGTTTCGTCAACGTGCAGAAACCGGTTCATGGTGGGGGCGGAACCGGAGATATATGGACATTTCATTATTTCATTTTTTATTTTTATATTGTATTGTCTGGCTATTATTGGAATTGCCATATTCGTTTCTAAGTTAATACAAAATCCCGAGAATAATCGCTGAAATTGCCTCCCTCCTATCTCCCCGCCTTATCTACTTATGTTAACTAATACAAGACATAAATTTAACTACCCCAAAATCCTATTTTAGAAAGAGCACCATAAATATAAAAATAGCACTAAAAGCTGATCAACAACAAGCATGAGTGATATGAGGTCCCAAACATTTTTTCCTTTATCATACAACACACAAACATCAGTACCCGACAGTACTGAAAACAAACACAACCAATACAAAACAATAAACACAACTCTTGAAAGCACGAAACCATAGACAAATATAAACAGATAAACAATTTTGCATCCCGAAATCATTCAGGCTTGTGGGTCTTGACATGTTGGTTCAAGTTATCAGCTCTGGAAAATTTCTTGTTACAAATCTTGCAATGATAAGGTTTTTCGAAAGTATGCAAAGACCTGAAATGCCTCTTCAAATGCTCCTGTCTTTTAAATCTTCTTGAACAGAATTTGCAATGGAACACCTTGGTCGAGTCGTACTCGCCGTTTTCCTTTCTTCCCCTTCTGGAACCGATCAAGTCAGTTATGATGGTGGTGTCTGGGGGTAGATCCAAACTCTCTAAGTCCACCTCAATCGAGTTTTGAGAAGTCTGATTGCTCAATTCCTCGCCTATCAATGTCTTACTTGCCTTCTTGGCCTTCTTTTTATGACTTCTACTGATATCCGAGAATAACGCACCATAATCTGGTTCTTCTTCGTTCGACTGGTTTGTTGCCGAGATTTTAACATCTTCTTCTTCTTCCTTCACTTTCACTTTTTCTTTTTCCTTCTCGTCGTCATTCAACTTGAAATCGAACGAAGGGGCTTTGAATCTGAATATTCCTCTTTTCTTCTTCTTCTTGTCCTTATCTGCTTCTTGTTCCTGTTCCTGTTCCTCGTCTTCATCAAGAACCTCGTCATTACGATATAATGGATCATTATTGTCCATGTTATATATCTCCAATGGATTGACGTTCTCGTTGTTGATCTCACTGGACTTGAAGATCGATCTGATGAGTCTCTTCTGCGGAACATCTCCTCCCTTGTTTCTCTTACTGTTGATGAAGGGAATGTAGCTGGAGATGGAAAAACTCGAACTCTGGTTTGGCACCGAACTCAACGAACTCAACGAGGGTGAGAGGGATGTGGTGGTGGTTAATGGCGTCAAATCGTTATATAACAACGTCTGGTTGAGATTCACCGTGGACGAGTCAATCGATAACTTGTGGTAGTTCAAATTCGAGGTGACGGACGTATTCAACGTATTGTTATCTCCTTCGAAATTCTGCTCCATGTTGTAATCGTTGAGCTCGTTGTTGTTGTAATTGTTGTAATTGTTATTGGCGGGATCGAAAAAAAGATCAGAATCAATGGTAAATTGCGGTGAATCGTTCAAATCCATAGCCTTATCGTTGTAATTGGCGCTATCAATACCCTCCATATTGGTGTTCAAATACTCGTCGAATCTGATATGCGACGGATTATTCAAGAATTTCTCATTGTTTCCGTTCAAATTATCGAAATTCGACGCCTCGTTGGTGTCTATAGCTAAACTCTCCCCAAGTTTGACACTTCCAGTGAAGCTGGTGGGAGTAGTGGGCACACTATTCGACGATAGAAGCTGCTGTCTATAAGTGAATAGAAGGTAATTATACTCCTCCAGCTGCTTATTGTAATCAATATTCATCATCTTTACTCCAATTATGCTCAATGTCTCTGTCCATCAATTCGTCAACTTTCTGCTATAGATTGGCTATAACCTTTCAAACTGGTGAGGCAATGCTGATATAAGCGGACAGGATGTTTGCGGCGGGATGAAAAATACAGGCAAAACCCGAAGAAAAACGGGGAAAGAGTCGGAATCTAGATTTAAGAGACGTTTGGGGTGTTTGAGGGTATTCACACTGTTAGAGGACCATTTATCAGAGAGCCATATTTCCCTATTACTTCCGATCCACAACCTTTATCACCCCATAGCCTTTTCAAACCAACCAATCGGATGCATTTGTAACTCCTAGTATGGCGTATATCTCGGTCTGTCATTGCAGCTACTTCTGAATTATGTGGAGATGGGGCTATATCGGGCAATGCTCGGTGGTTTGGCGGCTGTGATTGGTAAATGAATATGTTGTCAATAATGCATCAAAGAGGTTTGGTTACCATTTACGGGGTTCGGCCACTGACCATTCCTATCACCGTTATGTGTTGGTATCACGTGAACTTTTATGCCGATATAGTTGCCAAGTGGTCAATTACACCATCTTAGCAAATTCTTCATATAATTGCACAATCATTACATTTCTTGTAGAATGGCACTTTGATTTAACATTTTTTTGTTCAACCACTTATTGTATGATCTCTTGTTATATTATAATGCCTTATCTTTGCCTATCTGAAGTAGGGTAATCAAGCTTTATCAACTGAAGAAATCTCTCCCATTATCCAACAACCTCTAATATTCTATACTTCAAACAATGTCTCACCAATTATTGTATGTATTGCGATTATTTCTCTGTTGAAACCTCTAACATGTAGTGTCTATGGAACATTGATGAGCGAGCGGGTTGTGTCCGCTGTTTTGAGTGTGGGAGACATGAAGGGGACTAACATCTCCATTAAAAATGCATCTTTAAGTGGATTCAGCCGCTATCGGATTAAAAATGTAAAATATCCTGGAATAATAGTGGATCAAGCTGGAATGGTCAATGGCATGTTATTGGGTGGATTGACCGATAAACAAATGTCGTATTTGGATTGGTTTGAAGGAGATGAATATGATCGAGTAGAAGTAACGGTCGAGTCAGAGGGACAGAATGCCACGGCTTTTGTCTACAAATGGACAGACAGCTTGGACAAAATACTCCACGAGCCATGGGATGGAAGTTTCTTGGAAGACCCAGAAAAAGTGGATGCATGGATTCAACAGGAGCTGGACAGCTTATCGAAGTATGAAGCCTAAAATGGGTATCTTTACAAAAAAAATAGATATAAAAAATAAAATGCATTCCCACTTAAACTCTGAATGATTTAACTAAAACTACTAGCTCGAAAATCTAATAAACTACATTTTTATAACAAACAAGCATTAGCACCATAAACGTTATCATTGAGTCACATTTTAAAAAAAATAATCAGACGACTTCCCTGTCACTGTCATCATCACCAGCTTCCTTAGTTTCACTATCGGCTTTGAATAGTAAATCTTCTCTCAATTGATGACTGTTTTTGTATTCGTCACTTAACAAATAAGGTCTTTCTCTCTTGGCAGTAGCGACAACAGTCATTGGAGATGGACTCTTGATGAAAAGGATGTCAATAGCTTCCAATTCCAATCCCATGGTTTCTGGGAAGAAGAAGTACACCATAACCGGGATGACGAAACCAATAAGAGTGTAAATAATATAATACTTGTAACCAAGATTGTTGATGGCAACAGGAGTAATCATAGTGACAACGAAATTCCAGATCCAGTTATTGGCACTAGCAATAGACGAAATATAAGTTCTTAAATCAGTTGGTGCGATTTCAGTAACGTATAACCAATTAACCCCCAAGAAACCGATTGGAATGAAAAAATTGAATGCAAAAATAAAGAACACAGATGCTATGTTAGCATGGTGATTGTTTGGCATGGAAGTAGTAATGGCAAGGAACATCATGCAAGAAGCCATACCAGTACCACTGACCATCAACAAGATTCTTCTGCCAAATCTATCAACAGTGAAGAAAGAGATGAAACCACAGCAGAACTTGAACGTCAAAGTGGCAGCTGACAAAATTCTAGAAAGATCACCACCCATACCCAAGTTCTCTTGGTATAAAGTAGTCGAATAAACAGAAATTAAGTTACCACCAGACATTTGTTGCAAACATTGCAAAGCCATACACATAAGGAATCTCATTAACAATTTTTTTTCTCCCATCTTGAAAATATCGGTCCATTTGGCATTATTCTGAACAGATTGGTAATGGGCAGTTTGAATCGTTGCAACCTCTTCGCTGACAGTCTCACTATCTGGGTCAGTTTCATTAAAAGAGGCAATGACAATTCTTGCTTCGTCAACTCTTTCCTTCATTATGAGCCATCTAGGAGATTCAGGTAAGAAAAAGGTGGAGGCCAAAAGTGGGAAAGTGAAAACACAACCAATGGCAATAGGGACTCTCCAAGAAATTTGGCCAGTGGTACCGACGAAAAACCCGTAAGAAAGCCAAGTAGTCAACAAATAACCCAAGGAAATAAAACAACCATCCAAAGCAACATGTCTACCTCTATTCTTTGGCTTAGAACATTCTGATTGCCACACTGGAACAGTGACGTTGAGGATCCCGATACCCCAACCTAAAATAGTTCTACCAATAGATAATTGTTCAATACGAGTAGAAGAGAGTTCCAAAACTTGACCAACTAAAACCAAAACACCACCTAAAAGAATGGCTTTCTTACGACCCAATTTATCCCCAAAAAAGGTACAGAAAAGAGCACCAAGTAAAGCACCTAAAGAAAAAGCAGAAACAACAGCACCTTGTAAAGTAGAAGCATGCGATTTTCCAGAAGCCGTTGGTTGAAGCGCTTTGTTCAAGGTTGGAAAATATTCAAGAAAACTGTCTAAAGATAAGAATCCACCTAAACCAGATTGATTGTAACCAAACGACACAAATGACGGCAAACAAACTAGAAATGTTTGAGCATGTACTAAGGCTCCACCAGAGAGACCCAAGAACTTTGGAGAATTACTGTTACTCATCGTGTTTCTCTGATTCTATTGTATATATAATTTCAACGGCCAGAGAATTAGGACTTTGCAAATAATTTATATCCCAAGGTCCTCGAGATTATTTTTATGCTTCGTGGCTCCTGAAGCAGGTAAATTTGCAGATGGGGTGTCTACGACTATTTCTAATAGGCAAAGAGAATGTGGGGATAATGCAAGATGCTTGTTTAATGTGGATGATGGTTTAATAGACTACATTATAAGAGGATATCTAGGCTTGGATTTGTTCGATAGTCAAGATCTGGGTGTTCCGATTTTTCGCAGCATTAATTCTGTAGCAAAACGCAACAGATACGCAACATGGCTGAGTGCAGCGATTTAATTGGTCTTCTTATCCCAGGTAAAAGCATTCTGACGTAGAAAAAACTCCAGTGGGCTGCACTTAAGAGTTAGAGCGACGGGTTAAACAACGATATGGCAGGGCTTACACGGGAAAGCCCATATCTCTACCCCACACTCCCAAAACGTCCAATAAAACGGTGAGAAAAATCTTATTAGTGTGAAATTTTCGGCGGTATAGTTTCTATTGCATAATTATACATACACTATACCGATGGGTCGTATGGAAATGATTTCTGTAAAAAGTTAGGTATTGAAAAATAAGAGGTCTCGTATATATAGAAGGAACTATCCAGAAAAGGAGTGAGAGAGGATGATGTGTCATTGAAAATAATTTACAATATGTCTACGGCATTCGACTCTTGTCTCTTCAGAGACATTTTTGGCACTGAGGAAATCAGAAAAGTGTTCAGCGATGATAGTTATATCAACTTAATGATTAAGACCGAGGCTGCTTTAGCAAAGGCCCAAGGAATTTGCGGAGTTATTCCAAAAGAAGCTGGTGATGCTATTTATGAGTTTTCCAAGGATCTTTCAAACATCAAAATCGACAAGGATTTGATCGGCGAGGAAACTGGAATTGTAGGTTATTGCGTCTTGCCATTGTTGAACCAATATACCAAACAACTTCCTAATGATCTCGGTGGATATGTTCATTGGGGTGCCACCACTCAGGATATCATGGACGATGCCTCTACCCTTCAAATGAAGGAAGGTTTGGAAATCGTGGAAAGGTACTTGGTTGATACCATTTCCATCTTGTCCAAATTGTCCGAAAAATACAAGAACACCCCAATGGCCGGAAGAACTCATTGGCAACACGCTTTACCAATAACCTTCGGTTACAAATGTGCCGTTTGGTTATCTGGATTGCAAAGAAGCTACGAAAGGCTTCAACAATTGAAGCCAAGATGTTTATTAGTTCAATTTGGTGGGGCTGCTGGTACGTTAGCATCCTTAGGTACTACTGATGTTGGGATCAGAGTCAGAAAGGAGTTGGCTTCATTACTAGAATTACATGATCCTTCAATCACCTGGCATGTGGCTAGAGACGGTGTTGCTGAAATTATTGGATTTCTTGCCATTGTCACCGGTCTTTTAGGAAAGATCGCTCTTGATCTTATTGCCATGTCATCCAATGAGTTGAATGAAGTCTCAGAACCTTATGTCCCTCACAGAGGTGCTTCATCAACCATGCCTCAAAAGAGAAACCCCATCTCAAGCGAATATATCTTGGCTGCCTCTAAAATTGTTAGATCTAAGGCTGATCTTGTTTATGATGGGATGATTTCTGATTTTGAAAGAGCCTCTGGTCCATGGCATCTTGAATGGGCTGCCATTCCAGAAGCTTTCATTGCCACTGTTGGTTCATTGCATCAAACAAAATTTGCATTGGATGGATTGGTTGTGAACGAAGATGCTATGTTGGCCAATCTTCACTCTACTAGAGGATTAATCGTTTCTGAAGCGGTCATGATGGGATTGGCCCCATTTATCGGTAGACAAGAAGCTCATGAGACCGTATACAAGTGTTGTGTCAAGTCTCACGATGAAAAGAAGAGTTTGTTCGAGGTTCTATCCCAGGAGGGAGAAATTGTTTCTAAGGTCGGTTTAGAAAACATCGAGAAGTTGTGTGACCCGATCAACTACTTAGGTGCTTGTCAATTGATGGTGGACGATGTTCTTAACGTTAAATAATTGTACCAAATAAATATATATAATAGCTAATTCTAATGTACTACAATAATGATAATGCAAATGCTTTTAAAATTAGAAGTTGCTTTGGCTTCCATCAAGAAACGATAAAGGAATATCAAATTCGTTAATAAACCCATAAGTTTCTATCCAAAGATTGTCCAAGTAAGACACATCTATATTTTCAGTTTGATTAAATGTTAAATGCAACAATCTTTCTAATACCTTGGCAGACTCAATTGTAGGTTTGCTTGAGTTGCCTTTTTGTTGTAAGATTGAGATGGCCGCTATTATTAGTTCTTGATCATCACTCATGTTTGGACTGTTGTCAACAGTGAAAAGAGCTGGACTTGGATGTGTTTCATAAATATCCAATATAGTACCTTCAAGTACTAACCATCTATGCCATAAAAGAAATAATGCACTTTGAAAAATAATATGGCATCCACAGGGATAGAGCCGGTAGAGAAAGTCATTATTCCCGCAAGATTTATAAAACGCAATCAATTCTCTACTCACATCTCTACTATCCATTGCTGATTTTTTAAACGATTCGGTACCCTTTTGGAAGGTTAACCCTGGACGATTTATATGAATCAATGTTATGTAATAGGTGAGAACCATGAAACAATAGGCCAAATCGCTCTGAGGGTAATCTTGATCATCCTGGACTAGATTATTGTCTTTCCAAATTGAAAGCTGTTTCTTTAACATTTCCATCTTGGTAGCACCATTTCTCCGCTGCGTCGTTGTATAAAGATTCTTTAAAACCGAACTCACACATTTTGCTAATTTGATTATGGAAATGAATCTCGAGGTTAAAGCCTGTTCCCCTGGCAAAGGAAGAGCTATATTATCATCCATATCCAAGACATCATTGATTTCTAAAGGTAAATCCGTGTCCACATCATCGTCTCTTATTAGCTTAGGGGTTCCATTATAGCAACTGGTAAACATATCAAAGCAATATACACACCACCAACACTTTTTTCTTGATTCCGTAGTTAATTTATCAAACTTGAATCTTTGTGAATGTCTATGTAAGCCAAGCAAAAAGGCCAAACGAACCGACATTCCGTTAAATTGAATACACAAGCCATGGTTACCAATCAACTGGAGATATAGGATGCTCAACAAATAACATTGCAAAGTACCAAATGAATCTGATGCCATGATAACGGGTAGGAGTCGTTGTGATAGACTGAAAGTTATAGCGTGTGTAGTATCATTTTCTGAGGCCGCTTGAATAGAGAGAATAACAAGAAGAGAATAAAGCATCGAAAGCTCAGGGATCTTCGTGAAGACTATATAATCTTCGATTTTCTTTAGAAATACCGACTTATGTAGGATAGGATAAACCGAGTCCCAAGTCCTGAAAAATTCTCCAACCTTGGAGTTGATGCTGGTGATGCCATTAAGAAACCTCATGATCGTGTCAATGTTGCTATCATCTCTTAGAGGCGGGAGTGTTTCTGTTTCGTTTCGATAGGCTGCATATGATGATTGAATGTATTCCATGGGATATTGCAATTTTCCATCGACTTTGAAGTCTTGATGGACCTGATCGATGAAGTAGACACCTGTCGAGGAGCCAGCAAAGATCTGGCCCTCTTCAGTGGGCAATAATCTGCCCAAATGTCCAATCAACTGGGTTTTATCCGAGACGGGTTGTCTGGTTTCGGTTTGATTTTGGCTGGGAGAGAATGCTTTTGACTCCAAAATGGTGAGCTTTTCAGTCAAGGCTGCGATCTTTTCCTTCAAACGCTGGTTCTCGAGCTCCACTGGATGGACCACCGGTTTAGGCTTTCTCTTTCTCTTCAAAACCGCGGTGGTTTCGCATTGCACCGATGCCAATAGACAATTGGAGCATTGGGAACCTGCTCCTATACAGCCCTTCTTCAATTTTCTGCATCGATCACACACCTGATCCCTGGTTTTTAATGTCAGGGCCATGTTCTATTACGGATTCATGACTCTGATGGTTGTGTTAGCCTATATCTACAAAATACATCAAAATGTTTGAAGATGTCTCCCCAGCTTCATTGGTCATCAAACGGTGCAGCCAGCGCATCTGACTGATTGGTGCAGAGGGCTACAAGAGAGAAACACAATTGCTCCTGAGTGATGAAGAGGTCCATTTGAAGGATGAATTTAGTAACAGCTGAACAGAGCAATTGTCGAGACTAAAAAAATAAGATTACAGGGGTTTAATCCAAGGGATTCACTAATGGGAAGGAAAACACTTGGAATGGCAATAAAGAAATAACGTACGTTTGTATAACTTGTGGATGCAATCGAGAGGAGTATCTTAGCAATGTCATGTTGCAGCTGGCGAGAGAGATGGTAAAGAGCCCGGTAATTGAGTGCATTGGAGAGTCTGGGGTAACGGTAACACCGATCCAGGGATGGTGGTAGGGGAAAGCGAATATAATGCGACATCATCGATCAATACGGATGACACCCTGATAAGCTTCAGGGAAAGAGAATCTCAAGATGGTTTGGGATAATATATCCCTACAAATCGGCACAGAGTCCATACAGCACCGCATACCCCAAAAATGCTCGAGACATACAGTTCGGAGTTAGCCTTTTAGACAAGAGATGGTGAAACAGCCACAACCCCAAGGGGAATGGGGGTCTATGAGCTATCGCAATTACAAAGAGAACCGTGCGAGATGAAGCCCTTTAAGGCTGAAAAAAACACCCCCTTTTCGAAGTTTGCCAGAACCCCGCTACGGGAGGAAAAGGCCCATTACGAGAAGAACGCGGCCACGATACGATACGAGCCCCAAGGGCCCCATCGAACTAATGGACAGAATATCGTGTTAATAGACATGTCAACGGCCGAGTCGAGACTCCAGAAATCGCCTTGTTCAATTGTTGGCGTTGACCAATAGGCTCATCTTGTTTGCCCACCAGAGCCATATGCTGCACACTGAGGGGAGCGCACCTATATCCGAATATCAGTTAAATTTACCAGTGAACACGGACGATTGGAACGTTGACGAATGGAGGTTTTTCCCTTTTCTCGTAACCAAACCAGCACCAGACAATTCGACCCTTGTAATACATAATTCGCGACTTCTGCTCCATTTCGCAGCCCATCTCTTGTCCTTCTTCGTCTCGGGAGATAACCACCACAAACCGTCGTGCGCAACCAACATCCTTCTCGGAGCTTGACCCTTTTCTTTATATATCAACTAGAAGCCACCACCACCACATTATAGGTGCCAGAAACAAGACGCAACCATGACGAAGAAGAAGGACACCGAGAACTTGAAGATCCTTGGCGACGGAAAGGTGTACAAGATCCAGAAGGTCAGACAGAGAAAGATCCATTCGTGCGTTCCCTGTCACTCGAAGAAGATCAAATGCCTTCGAGAACACCCGATGTGTTCTAATTGTAGCAAGACCGGCTTGGATTGCAAGTATTTCATGAACGAACGTGTCAGCAGAGGAAAAAAGAAGGACGACGAGACCGGCGAGCTTTCTGGTGATGTCTCCGCTGCAAAACTTAAGGATGACGCCAATTCGTTGAACTCACCGCCCTCCGAGGGCTCAAACTCCATGCTCTCGCCCTCAAATAGTCCCTCCCCAGACTTGCCCTTATCCAAGATGCTCTCGCCCGCTTCGACCCCGGAGATGGAGCTTGACGAGTACGAGGCGCTTCCCGTGGTGGCCCAACAGATCTCCATCGACAATTCCGACTACAATTACATCAACAGCTTGAACAGTGTCGATGACATAACCAACAAGAACTTCAAACAATGTTTCAACCAGCTTGTGTTGCCCAACACGACCATCCCATCCAATATCCTCATCTCGTACCTTCCCACCCGCGAGCGGTCCTACGACTTGTTGAACAGATACATCAACTCAGTGCAAATCTTGTTGCCTATCGTCGACATAAACGAATTCATAACAAGACACGAGGTTTATTGGAACTCCACCACCGTGGATATCGACTCCAATTTCGAGTTCTACTTGCTATTATTCCCCATTCTCTACGGCTCCTGTGTGTCGGAGTTTGAGGAATACGACAATCTTTTGTTGTATGACGAAATAGACAGATTCTACAAGGGATTCAAGTTGATGAACCAGATCTTCAACTTCCCGAACTCGAACTCCACCAACTTGTTGATCGCCAACATCATAATGCAATCCACCTCCTTCAACCCCTCGCCATTGGAAATGTCGATGATTGTGAGATATTCGCAGAAATTGGGCTTTCATCGTGATCCTGCCATGTTCCATAAGTTCTCCGACCTGAAAATTGTCCAAATTAGAAGATTGATTTGGTGGCAAGTGTTCTCGTTGGATTCCTTAACCAGTTTAAACTTTTGTTTGACACCAATAATCAAATTGGATGAATTTGACACTTCCTTACCAGTAGAATTCACCAATAACCAGTTGAATTATTCCATTGTTTGTTTGAATGCCAACTTCAGATACTCCTTGATTTTGAACGAAATAGTTAAACAATTGAACGGTCTCAACGTGAATCTTTCCTTGCAGGACATGAACTTGATCAAATCAAAGATTGTTGATTTACACATTTCTATTCATAGTTCCAACTTAAACGTGGTAAATAATTTGGCCATGAACCCTCCTACCAACGTCAAACAACTCAATTTCATCCAATTTGTCAGAAATTACATTGGCTCATTTACAGATCGTGCCTTATTATTGTTTCAAAAGAAGATTCTCATGAGCGTGAAGAATGCTTCCATCAAGACAGAAAATATAGAGTCAAATTTAATCTTGAATCTCCTCGACAATGAGATTTTGTATAAGAATTTCAACAAGTACGAGAACTTCCAATATGACAACTTGTCGTCAAACTTGATTTCGTCTATCCTACATAATCTTAACGATTTTATCAATTACAACGATTTTATCAAGTTTGGTAAGTTCAATTGGTATATCAAAAGAACGATTCCTGTTGACTCCATAATTTTCTTGTTCATGATTATCTCGATCAAGTTCAAGAAAAATCTGATCAACTTGGAAGAGTTATTCACCTTCGTCAACTTGATCAACACCTCGTTGTTTATTTTGAACAAGAATTGGTTTAAAACAGAGAAATATAAGAGAATGTTATCATTGGTGAATCTCAGTTGGGAGTTCTTGTTAAAGAATTACAAGATCAACCAGCTTTTGGCAGCCAACAACTATGTCATTGATAAGCCGACAAATAATATCCACAACAATAATTATGTTGTCCCAAAGCCAAGCTTGACGTCACAATCAGACTATGGAATGATGAAATTGTCGCAATTCCAGAAATCCAGTGGCTTGATACCCAGCTTTGATGAAGGGGATAACAACAACGAAAATAATGAAAACAGAACATCGTTATCCAGTAAATCGGGACAAGCTTCGTATTTGAACAATTTCAGTAGCATAATAGATTCTGAGTTGAAGAGCATCTTGAACTTCGATGGAATCAGCGATGACTTGGTGTTCCCTGATAAGACCAAATCCAATGTGATTACTCCCAATGTTTCCTCACCACACCATTTGTCCAATTTGAAGGACAAGATATATTACAATCTAGATAACAATTTCGTGGACGAGAATGATTATTGTGAGATATTTTGTCATTTGGAAAGAATATTGAAGAACTTGATGAATTATGTTGATGATGAAAAATGATGAAGGATTATGATGACAGAATGCGGGTTATTTATTAAGGATTTTTGTACTGTGTTTCGACTAGACGTTGGTTGTTAGTTTACGTTCTATAGTAATGAGGTTTACGGTTTTCTAAGCCAATGTAGTGTTTCATTCGGCGTTGCATTCGAAATGTTGTATGATACCGATATATCCAAGTGCCAAGAAAGAGAAGACTTGAGACGAGTGCGAGCACGGTGAAGGTTCATTTTCAGCTTTTGTCGGAATGTTCATGAAAGAATCTGTTTGCTACAATTACACCATCGAGGGGGTTCATTGGCCAACAGGGACAATATCCGTGCTCGTGATTAGACCGTTATAACGCCATGCTCAAGCCTGACGGTCGTTTCGGGCTGCTTCAGTTGAACGGCCGAAGCCTCACCAGCAAGACAAGGTCCTGCATGAGGCTGCTCTCTCTCGAGAAGAGAAGCTCAACCTAATTGTATCGCAATTGTGCTACAAGTTGCAAATAGTGTCAAATATAGATCCCGTCCCCTCTCGCTTCGTGGCAGAGCAAAAAATAAGGTTCAAAGTTCGGGTCTCTCTGGCATTGTCACACATCATCTTCATCAGCGAACACTGCAAGATTAAGCGTGAGGGAAAACGTGGATATATCGGTGGGATCGAAGCCTTTGCAACCAATCAGTGATAACCACTTGCTGCTTCCGTAAACTGTTAATTACATACGCATACTGCATAGTACCACTAGTTATATAACGAGAAATATTTGCTATCGGTGTTGCAAACTAGGGAACTTTCTCTATAGACCCGATTTGCAGCCATGTTAGCTAGAATATCAGTGCTAATGGCCCTTTTGCCATGGTTAATCAGCGGTGCAGCTGTTCCCAATGTCGCTACCATTACTGCTGCCCCCAAAATCAAGAGAGATCAAAATGTGTTGGATGAATCGGTATGGATCTCCACTTCTTCCGGAAACACCATGAAGATCACACCCACAGTCATCGATGGGGTCACAATCAGTGCTTCCCCCGTGGATTCGGCAACCCCATGGAACTCTTTGGATGGAAGTGGTATCCCTTACCTCGTCACCCCTACGGTCAGTGGTACCATCACCCTATCGTCGTCACCAATAGCACCTTCGGGATATCCTGCGGCCACAGGTGTTCCTCCTGTGTTGAGATGTTTTGGTGATAGAGTTCCTTCTGCCGTGTCGCTAACACCTGGAATTCCATTCTGTTCTCCTCTCAATGCCACTGAAATGTTGGTGGGCCAAACATATTGGATCACTTGGGATTCCTCGTGGTTTGGGGGTCCTGTCGACAACGTTAAAATCGACTTCTATGCTCTTCCTCTTGTGGGTAATGAACCAGCCATATTCTCCACCAACTGGATCAACAACAACAATGGCTATTATCCCTTCGCTGCGGACCCTTCAATGGTGAAATCTGGGGCTGCTGGTTACGGTTATTTGACAATCACCCCTCAAACTGGCGCCGTTTCTGACGTTGATAACGTCGGTACCAAGACAGGACCAATGATCAGGATTCTTCTCAAGGAATCTCTCGCCATTACGGAGATTTCTAGACTTCCCTCGGACAACGGTCCCTCTCTGTCCGTCTCGTCCTCAAGTAACAAGGCCAAGATCATCGCACCAGCTGTGGTTGTTCCCGTCGTTGTGATTCTTGCAATTGCCTTTGGTGTAGTTTATTACATCACCAAAAAGAGAAAGGAGGGACAATCTATCAATTTACCATTTGTCGGTAGTTCTGGTAGTAGTAACGGGTCAAAGGCCCAAAGAACGGCTGGAATCCACCCAACTACTACGGAAGACACAGAATTGGATGATAATTACAACTCACACAATGCTATCAGCAGATTTGACACTAATAACACAGTTCAGACCGAGACAATGCACGATGTCAATCCATTTGCTGACAGAAATGCCGTTTCTAAATAGAGAACTATGTACAATTACGACTACAAAATTTGTGTTTTCTTGTTACGTTTGGGAATATTTTTCTTATTTCCCATATAAATGTTTATTTCGTTTTATAGATGTAGCAATAAGGGTATGGTCTCGTATTGGAGTTCGATGAGCATCGTGTAATATGACAGGCTGAGTGTTGCAGCTCGGTAAGGGCAGCATCCACTGAGTCTTCTGTTGCTTAAAGGCGTAGACATTGTCCACGGCAAGAACACTCAATTACGCCAATTGAGAAGCAAAATAGCGATCAGAGTGATAATATGCTCGAATCTCTTGCAGCCAGTCTCTTGAACCGGTTTTTGGTACGTTATGATTGGGTTGCGATGTGGGCGGAAACTAACGATTTAGGGCTCATATATCGAGAACTTCGATACAAAGCAATTGAATATCGGGATATGGAACGGTGATGTCAAGCTCAAGAATCTTCGATTGAAGAAGGAAGTAAGTGATTTCGGTTGGTGTTGCCCGTGTGCCCAATGAGGGGCGACTCCCTTTCCCAGCTACTAACATGATAGTCTTTGGATAAGCTCAAATTGCCCATTGATGTGAAATTCGGCCATCTAGGCGAATTGACCCTCCAGATCCCCTGGTCCAATCTCAAGGGAAAACCCGTCAAAGTGATAATCGAAGACGTTTATTTGTTGGCCTCCCCTATAGTGGTTGACGATTATGACGAAGAGGAGGACAGAAACAGACAACTCCAGCTTAAGAAGGAAAAACTCCAGGATTTGGAACTCATCGACAAATCCAAGGCCCAAACTGCCACCGATGAGTTATCCCAAGAACAAATAAACAAGAATGAGTCGTTCACGGAGAGCTTGATAACGAAAATAGTCGATAATGTCCAGGTCACCATAAAGAACATCCATATTAGATACGAGGATCAGGATGTATTGACAGAACATCCTTATTCCATTGGTATAACGTTGGAGGAATTGTCTGCCGTTTCCACGGATGATTTGTGGACCCCCAGCTTCATTGCTATCACACAGGCATTTGCCCATAAATTGTTGAAGTTGAAGTCGTTGAGTTGCTATTGGAATACCGAGTCCGAATCGATATATACAGATGATTCTGATGTCTTATTGAGTATCTTCAAGGACATGATCGTCCAGCACTCAGACAGACAATCAGACAGCCAATTTTTGTTGAAGCCAGTCTCGGGTAATGGTAAACTCACTGTGAACAAGGCAGGTACCACAGAGAAGGCACCTCATGTGAAGGCAGAATTGTTCTTTGAAGAATTTGGCATAGATTTGGATTCAGATCAATATAGAGATGCTCTTTGGACATCTTCCAAGTTTCATTGGTACATGAAGACCTACAAATATCGAAAACTCAGACCAAAAGTAAGTGTTCAGGAAAACCCCAAAGAATGGTTCAGATATGCTGCAAAGTCTATCTTGAACGAGATTCACGAAAAGAACTACAAATGGAGTTGGGAGTTCTTCAAGAAAAGAAAAGATCAGAGATTGGCATATGTTAAACTCTGGAAAGAGAAACTAGCAAATGACACTTTATCTACGGAACTGCAACATTCTTTCGACCAATTGGAAATTGAATTATCTTATGAAGATATTAAGTTCTATAGATCGTTGGCAAGAAGTCAATATCGTAAGGAAAGACTCATTAAGCCAAAAGGATCATTAACTGCTTCAACTACCAATTCTTCTAATGCTAACCAAAGTGGTTGGTTCTCATCATGGTGGAGCGCTCCTGCAGCTGAAAAGCCAAGTCCCGAGGAAGATTTAACTTTGACGGAAGAACAAAAGCAAGAGTTATATGATGCAATCGAGTACGATGAACAACAAGCGTTAACAGAATCCATAGACGTTCCTCGAGATAGAGTCAAGGTAGAACTTCTTGCTTCTTTAGATAAGGGAGCTCTTTCCATCAGAAAGAAGAAGGATGACACAGCTTTAGCTGAGATGATATTTGAAGGTTGTACTGCACAACTTTTCCAAAGACCAGATTCCTTATTAGCGAATTTCCAATTACAAGAGTTCAGAGTTGAAGATGGTACTGATGCAACTTTATACAAACATATCGTGAGTGTCAAACCTTTGCATGGTGATATTCATTCTTCAACCAGTGCAAATACTACCAGTAGAGACCCATTTTTCAAGGTTTCTTTCGAACATAATCCCTTGGATGGAAGTGCTGATTCGATCTTACTAGCCAAATTGAAGAGTATGACGATATTTTATAACGCCAAATTCATAGAAGAGGTTGTGAGGTTCTTCACCCCTCCTAAGATGCATCTCGATACAATTGGTGCTATTATGAACGTGGCTGAGGCAACTATGGAAGGTTTCACATCTCAGACCAGAATAGGTCTCCAATATGCCTTAGAAGAACACAAGACTATTAACACCAAGTTGGATTTACAAGCCCCATTAATAATTTTGCCATTGGACCCTTCCTCATGGAAATCACCTGTGGCCATTCTCGATGCTGGTCATATAAGTGTCATCAGTGACTTGGCCGATAAGACAAAGTATGAAGAGATCAAAAGTAGTGTTAATTTTGACTCTGAGCTTTCTAATCAATTATTGCTGTTGATGTATGATAAGTTCAATTTACATTTGCAAGATGCCCAATTCTTGATTGGTCCAGATATCAAGTCTACGATGGAGCAATTGCATACTGAGAGTGAAGATAAACCTGCTTTGCTTTTGGATAACTTGAATATAAAGTTGTCCCTTGGAATTTCTATAGTGCCTGAAGCATATGCACTCCCAAGGTTTAAGATTGGTGCAGAAGTTCCTCGATTCAGAGTATCTTTGAATGATGTCCAATACAAGATTATGATGCAGATTATAGAAAAGTGCATTCCAAACTTCGAGGATGAGACACTGGATGACTCATATGTGTTTGATACTTTTGGGAACCTGAATTCTCCAGAAATTGGAGAATTATCCGATTCTGATGAAGAAGCCTTATCTGCATCTACAAGCTCGATAAGCCAGAAGCAAACTCACAATAAGACAGAAGCTGATAAACAGCGCATGTTTGAATTCGATTTCAAAGTTGAGATAGTCAGAATTACCTTACTCAGATGTATAGAAGTGGACTCTTTCAAAACTGAGTCACTTGTAGATATCATAGGAGACCATTTAAATTTGAGTTTCTGGAAGACCAATACTGACATGTCACTTAATCTCGTGTTGACTGATATTAATGTTCAAGATCATATCGAGAAAACTGGTATTCCTGAATTTGATCACTTGATATCTTCCAATAGATTCAATGAAGGTGAAGTTAGCGAGCAGAAAGAGGACTTATTCAAGTTGAAGTATTTCAGAAAGCAAAGAATAGTAGAGTTTAATAATAAGGATATTGAAGTCTTCGACCAAGACGTCTATCTTGATATTGCAACTCTCAAGTTTATTGTGACCAGAAAGTCACTTTTGACTTTATTGAACTTTGCTTTGAACACTTTCACTGATCCAAATCCTCCAGAAATCCCTGCTGATCAATTGAGACATAATGATGCGGAAGATTTAGATGTCGCACCACAAAAAATGAATGTCAATATAAAATTGAATAGTATCATTCTTGTGTTTAATGACGATGGTATCAAGTTGGCTACCTTAAAATTAAGCAAGGCTGATATTGATGTTTTCTTGGTCCCAGAAGAGATGAAGGTCCATGGAAGACTTGGGGCGTTGACATTGCACGATGAAATCAACCAAGGTTCACCTAGAGACTCGATGTTGAGAAATTTAATCAGTATTCAAGGCGATAATCTTGCTGAATTCACATACCAAACTTTTGACAAAGAGACAAACATAAATAATTATGGCTCCTTTGTTGAGTTCAAAACCGGATCAATTAGAGTCAACTTTGTACAAGAATCTTTTAGACAACTCTTAGTATATTTGAGTCAGTTCCAGAGAATGAAATATATTTATGACTCTGCAAGGGAAGCTGCCTTGGATCAAGCAGGAAATATTGACAGTGCTAACAAACTTCATTTCAATGTTTTGGTTGAAACACCAATAATTGTTTTCCCTGAACTTGTTTCCGGTAAGGGTGATAGGTACAACGACGTCACTATGTATTTGGGTGAGTTTTATGCTCATAATGAATTAATACCAAAAGGGGAAGGGTACTTCTTGAATCAGATCACTACAGGGGTAAGGAATACCAGATTAACGTCTGAATTTCACTTCCAGAAAGATACCAAACAGTTTTCGGAAATTATAAATGACTTAGATATTGGGTTCCATATTAACTTTATGGAAGAATATATCAAAGATACTCCTACTATTTCTGTTATTGGAAATATACCTGATATAAACCTTAATGTTACAGAGTTGCAACTAGCCTATCTATACCGTTTATACAACACAGTTCCAAAAGTATTCGATACAAGTGATGTTGAAGTGTCCTTGGATGATATCGAGAATGATGCGATTAATGCAAACAAACTCCTTATATCAAACCCAGCACCACCTCATGAATCAGATCATGCAAACATAGAGAATAAAGCTGATGGATCGGAAGAGGTCTCCGTTGCAATTCCGCTGGATCATACAAAGGTTGACTTACAATTCGGAGTTTCCAAGCTTGGATTGACAATCTACCAGGATACTGTAGACATTGCCGATTTTTCAGATAATAAGCTTTCTTCTTTTGTATTGAATGAATTCTCACTCAAGCTTAAAATGACTGAGGATACTCACTTCTCTAGTGATTTGAGTGTGCATTCTTTTGTTGTCACCGACATTAGAGAAAGAACTAATAGCAAATTCCCAGGAATCATTCCATTGAGTAATTCAGAGAATAATCAATTTGTGCTATCAGTCAACTCTGATGGTAAACCTGAGAAGAAGAATGTTGTATTCATGTTGACTATTGATAGTCCCAAGACAATAGTTGCGTTGGACTATCTATTTGCTTTGAAGTCCTTCATGGATATGGGACTCGCTACGTCGCAAGGTGTAGCTGACTTGAAAATGAGAGATACAGAGGAAACAGAAGAAACACACGAGCTGAAAAACACCAGTAAGAAGGATAATTTTACTATTGAAGAGGAGGATATGGACAATCAGCCAACTATGACATTTGGATATTCGGTTAATATCATTAATACATCTGTCATATTATTGGCAGACACTTCTGTCTCTGATTCGGAAGCAATAGTGTTCAAGCTTGAACAGCTTTTGATTACTTCACAAAACATCACATCCTTGAGTGCCAACAATATTGGGATGTTCTTGTGTAGAATGGATGACTTTGAAGGAAATCGTTTAAGAATTCTTGACGACTTTTCAGCTTCATTTATATTGGATGGAAGGGATTCAACAGAGACTAACCTTTTGACAAGTATTCAACTTTCAATGGAGCCTCTAGTCATGAGATTATCCTTGAGGGATATTCGTTTGGCTCTTACAATATTTAATAGGGCCAATACCCTATATGCTGAACAACAAGCCAAACTTAATCCTCAACTGCAAACCTTAGAAGAGGAACACACGTTATCTGAACAGTTCAAGAAAAGAATTTCGCAGTATGCACCAACAATTTTATCTAATATATCCAATAATATCTCGAAGATTGTTAAACTGGAACCTGAAGAAGCGACAGTTATCATAAAGGGGGAAGAACTTCATGCTGATATAGAAGGATTTAGACTAGTTCTCATTGGTGATGTTCATGAATTGCCAGTGCTTGATATGGAAGTCAAGCCATTCCAAATAATCGGCTCCAACTGGTCCACCGACTTGAAGGTTGACGTGCAAATAGAGTCTTACATAAATATCTTCAATTATGCAAAATCTTCTTGGGAACCACTTGTGGAGCCATGGCCAATCGGAGTACGGGTTTCTCGTACTTCAGGTCCTTCTGGAGCTATCAATGTTGACGTTGTCTCAAGGCAGTTGGCTGAAATGACTGTTTCCTCTCGTTCAATAGCATTATTATCACAAGTATTTTCCTTGATATATAATGATGGTGAGCTTAAAAGAAGGGGTGAGGATGCTCCTTATAGAATCGTCAACCAAACTGGGTTTGATATTTCCATTTTCATAGACTCTAAAAGTGCAACTGACAAGAAAACTACCATTATTCGTAACGGTGATAAGATTCCATGGGAATTTGAGGATTGGCGCAAAGTCCGTGAAAATTTAAGTACGGATAACAATATTGGTGTTTTGGGAATAGAATTTATTGAATCTCCTTACCAACCAGTCAATGGGATATCTGTGACAGGGGAAGGTGAAGATATTTTTACTTTATTTCCTCCAATCAATGGGATACACCACAGACTCTCTGCAGAAGTTATTTTGGGGAAAGATAGTGTTAAAATTGTTACTTTGAAGTCAACCATCACAATTGAAAACAATGCGCATATTCCTGTCCTAATTGGTGTATATTCAAAGGATTCACAGTCTAATATCTATATTGAGGAAATTGAAATCAAACCTCAAGATTCAAAGGCAGTGCCTATATATAGAGCCTATTCAGACTCTATCATGATAAAACCTTTGACAGAGGCACCCTTTGAATGGTCAGAAAATAATTTGTATTGGAGGCATTTACTAAAGGAGGGTGCTTCTTTGAAGTGTGTCTCATCTAATCCCCGTGACAAAACTTCTTTCTACTTTCAGGCAGAAGCGGTTTATGATGCTGATGAGCCTCTTGCTAAGTTATACCCTCATATGAGAATTGTTATCTCGGCTCCATTAGAAATCGAGAATTTGTTGCCATGTGATTTCAGTTATCGTCTTTATGATAAGAGCTCCAAGAGAGATTGGACTCATACACTCAAACCAGGTGAGAGTTGTCCTGTTCATGTTGTCAGATTGGAACATTTCTTGCTACTCTCTGTGGAACCGTTGAACTCAGGATTCGTTAAATCTGAATTTGCTATTATCAGTTCTCCTAAAGGTAGCGAGTTCAAAAGGGAGACAAGATTAGTGACTCGAAATGCGGATGGCCAGAAGTTGACTATCCATATACATTACACCACGACCTCTCATGGAATTGGAACGAAAGTGATGATTTATTCGCCATATGTCATTATTAATAGAACCGGGGAATCTATTTTCCTTTCGGAGAAAAGTAATATAATGCAATCACATCCTACTACCAAAGAGGATGCGGTTCATGGATTTAGAACTGCAGATCCAAGAATGTTTTCATTTGAGAAGTTTAATGATAGAAATAATAGAGCACTATTAAAAGTGTCTGACTCTGTTTGGAGTATGCCTCTAAGTTTGGATGCAATCGGTAGAGCCCTGGAAGTTACTGTCCAATTGAATGGAAAGCAGGTAGAAATGAACTTGGGTATAACAGTCAAGGAGGGTGAGGGAAAATATCGTATTTCTAAAATTGTGACCATCACTCCGAGATTTGTTCTAAGAAATGACTTAGACGAATACATTGAGATTTTGGAAGTGGGCTCTACGAAGCTCATTACTGTGAAACCCAAAGAGTTCATACCTTTGTATTCCACCCGCAGAGCTGAAGAAAAGAGTTTGATAATGAGCTTTGCTGGAGCTAAGTCAAATTGGTCTTCGCCATTTTTGATTAATGAAATTGGCCAAGTGTTTCTTAAGGTATATAAGCAAGATGTGGGATACAGATTATTGAAAATTAATATTCTTATAGAAGAAGCTACTGTGTTTATCCAAATTGAGGACGCCAATAATAACTGGCCCTTCTCCATAAAGAACTATAGTGATTCTGAGTTTTATGTTTATCAGAGCAATCCTAATATCGATGAAAATGGAGATCTTGTCAGAAAGCAATATAGTTTCAGACCACTTTATTACAAAATTCCTCCTCAAAGTGAAATGCCTTATGCATGGGACTATCCTGCTGGATTAATCAAAGAATTAGTATTAAGGTCGCATGGAAGGGAGAGGAATATTAATTTAGCAGAAATTGGGAATTTGAAGCCCTTCAATCTTCCAAGAACAGAAGACGAATCACAAGCTATTGTTGATCTTAACGTGGTTGCTAATGGTCCTAGTCAATCTTTGATTATTTCTAAGTTCAATTCTTCTCATGGACTTTATAAATTAAAGTCGCCAAGTGGTTCTACGACGTCAGTGAACCAAGATACATTTGAGATTTCTAAGGGTGACGAAAATTATGGCACTAAGATCATTGTCAGATTTGAGGGTTTGGGAGTGTCTTTGATCACAACAAAGATGCAAGAGCTTTGCTACATCACAGTTAGAGGTATGGAATTTCGTTATAATGAGTCTGACATATATCAAAATATTAGTATGAAATTGAAGTGGATCCAAATAGATAACCAGCTATTTGGCGGTGTTTATCCGATTTTATTATATCCAACCGTGGTACCCCAGTCTGGTAGGGAGATGAATAATCACCCAACGTTCTCAGCCTCTGTTTCCAGGATGAAAGACAATACGCATGGTGTTTTATATATCAAGTATGCGACTCTTTTACTACAAGAGATGTCATTTGAGATGGATGAGGACTTTCTCCTTGCTTTATTGGACTTTGCTGATATCCCAGGTGCCAGCTGGAATGCACAGGAAGTAGATAGACTATATGATGAGAATTTGGCATTACCGGAAACAAACAAATTCTCCGAAAATGCGGATATTTATTTTGAAGCCTTGCATCTTCAGCCAACTCAATTGAATTTGTCTTTTGTGAGGACAGACAGAATCAACGATGATGATAAGTCAAGTTCCCAAAACACATTGATGTTCTTTTTCAATGTGCTTACTATGGCCATCGGTAATATCAATGATGCACCTATTAAATTGAATGCTTTGTTGATAGAGAACGTCAGAGTTCCGTTACCAGTCCTTTCAAAATCGATTCAGAGTCATTACGGACAAGCATTCTTCTACCAAGTTCATAAGATCTTGGGTTCTGCGGACTTTTTGGGAAATCCTGTGGGATTATTCAATTCCATCAGTTCAGGGTTCATGGATATCTTTTATGAACCATATCAAGGGTTCATTATGAATGATAGACCGCAGGAATTAGGAATTGGACTCGCAAAAGGTGGTGCCAGCTTCTTAAAGAAGTCTGTATTTGGTTTCTCGGATAGTATAGCGAAAGTCACAGGGTCTTTAGCTAAGGGTCTTACCGTTGTCACGTTTGATAAGGAGTTCCAGGAGAAACGTAGGTTGAATCAACGCCGTAACAAGCCTAAAGATGCTGTCTATGGATTCACCAATGGTGCTACTTCTTTTGTTAATAGTCTTACCAGTGGGGTAGCAGGTATTGCAACTGCTCCAATAGAAGGTGCCAGTAAAGAAGGTGCTGTTGGTTTTTTCAAGGGCCTAGGGAAGGGGTTTATAGGATTACCTACCAAGACCGCCATTGGATTCTTTGATTTAGCGTCTAATGTCAGTGAGGGTATTCGTAATACCACGACAGTATTTGATGTGGAAGCTTTAGATAAAATCAGGTTGCCTAGATATGTTTCTCACGATTCTGTGGTGAGACCATATTCTTTGAGAGAGTCTCAGGGTCAATTCTGGTTGAAATCAATAAATGGAGGTGAATTTCAGAAGGAATCTTACTTGGCTCATATTGTTTTACCAGGGGAAGAGATGTCTGTGTTGGTTTCCTTCCGCAGAATCATTCTCGCTGATATCAGTAAGTTGCAAACTAAATGGGTAATATCTTATGATGACGTCAGAAGCATCTCGATTGAGCCTACTGGTATCAAAATTGGATTGAAGAACAATAAACAAGGGTTATTTATTCCAATTCCTGATAGATCCGTTAGATCATTCATTCACAGTAAGATAGGGATAGCTGTCGAGGAATACAACAAGCACTGTCAAGTTATCTTATAGTGAGAGTCCTACTATGTGATAAGCTGTTTTGTTTAAGACTAAGATAGTTGTCGTTTTAATATATATTTCTTTTCTAGATAAATTCATTATGTAGTTATAAACCTATTTACAGTATTTCCAGCTTTCTTCTTTAATCCAATCATGAATTGAGGACCTGATTCTTCTTTAAAACACTCGAATTGTAAGCTGTCAGCAATGATTGCCCCGTCGATAGTCTTGATTACAACATGATCATCGTTCAACATGAAGGCTCCTATGTCATCCAGGGATTTAAAGCAATCAGATCCATTGACCAGTAAACCTGAAAGTTTTACTCTTCTAGTCTCAATTGCCTTTTTCTTTTTGTTATACGCCTCTTTGAATGTGAAAAGAGGCCCTAGAGTATTGTAATAGCGCACGATATCATGACTATTCATCTGGGACCATATTATCTCCGACTTACTCGGTGAAATCTTTCCCGCATAGGAGTAATCATATTTGGGAGGTTTGAAGTGTTCGGGTAGAAACAAACTATTCTGCACCACATCAGTTAGTAGTCGACCACCAATGTGTCCGAGTCGATCTCTTAAAGAGGAAAAGGTCTCATCTTCCGCAATTGGAACCTCTTCTGATTGTAATATTATGTCCCCTTTATCGAATTTCGTGGGATGCAAATTCTGTACGGTTACACCTGTGAAGGGGTCATTATTGAGTAACGCAAATTGCAACGGAGAACTACCAGAATAGCGAGGCAACAAAGACGGATGAACATTCAAACCGCCGTATTTCACATTTGCAAGAAATTCCGCAGGGATTAATTTCCCGTAGGAAACCGCTATTGCGAGATGATAGCCATTTTCACTGAGATCAATTATCTCTTTCTTGGATTCTGCGCGGATGATGTTCAAGTCATGTTTCTGGGAATATGAGGAGATGGGAACATCGATATTGTTCTTCATGTATCTTCCACCCAATTTGGCATGTCTTGTAACGATATGTAGATCCGAGATCAATCCAGGTTGGGAATTTTTCAAATGTCTAAGGGCTCTCAAGGAATGGATGCTGAAGTGATCTGAGCCAAAGAAAGCGATTTTCAAGGGCTTTTGGACCGATGTTGTTGTGTAATTTCTGACATTCGACGCCAATATCCCGAGACATTGAGATCGTAGCATGGTGATGGTCACTCCATTCACGACCCTTTGATCCTGTTATTACTTTCTGGTTGTCATGCTGCTCTCTTCCCCCAACAAGCCCTGTGAGGCTGTGACTGTAGGCTCCTGCCCAATTCTAGACTAACGTAGTAACAACTCCGTACCGACGTGTTCGTTTATCTGCAGCTAAAAGTTGGCATGGTTGTTTGATCCCACTAGCAACAGGACAGTATCCGCGAGATTGGTTGGCACTTGTTATAGAGTCGTGGAAAGAGTCATTTACACATAATTGAGTGTTTATTCTGTCTGTCAGAGTCCCACAGCCAGCGTTGCATCGAAACATAGTCAGACTTACATGAACCCTTGATCATAGACTCGCTTCAGAATGATTTCTTCGCAGATTAGAAAGGTCATAGTGTTACTATCGTGCACATTCTTGGGATTGATAAGTGGAACGTTGTATTTGTACAGTAGTTATAGTCCCCAATTTGCCAAACAATTGGGCTACACGGTCAGTGACTCGTCTTATATTGCATTGATCGGGTCCTTGGGTGCCTCGTTGAGTGGCCCTTTTGTGGGTTATGTGGTGGATAAACGCGGTTACACGCTTTCTTTGGTTGTGGGTGGATTGAGCATCATCTGTGGATATTCAGGAATGCGTCACCAATACGACACGCAATACTCCAATGCTAGACTCTCCGGAATTCTCTTGTTCTTGGTGGGAATGGGCTCGACCTTCATCAATTCCTCGTGTTTGAAGTGTTGTGCCGTCAGTTTTCCAAGTATTAGAGGGGTTGCAACCGCTTTACCCTTGGCCCTTTACGGCTTGAGTGCCATGTTCTACTCCGTGGTAGGATCGATGTTCTACACAGGTGAAACGTCGAAATTTCTCGGGTTTTTGGTTTCTTCAGCTGCTGTCATATTCCTTTTCTGTGCGCCATCGGTTGCCCTATGTGATAGAGAACATTCGAGACTAAGAAGAACCCACATCAGAAACCCTTCAGCTGCTGCCATCGAAATGCAAGATCTCAATCCGCTTTCGCCAAGAGTCTCGTCCAAAGGTACTGTGGTTCCTAAGCCAGTGGAGGTGAGTGGCTTTGGCTTGTTTTCCACATTGTCCTTCTGGCTACTCTTTGCGATTGTTGCCGGGATTGCTTCAATTGGCCAGATGTACATCTATTCGTGTGGTTACATAGTGAAAGCATTGCTTGGGACACAGGTTTCCCAGATAGCAGGCGAGGCGGAGGCCATTCTTCAGAGAGAACAACAATTCCAGGTCAGTCTCATCTCCATGACAAATTGCATAGGAAGAATTCTGGGTGGTATTGCTGGTGATATCATCACGCAATCTTTCCACAAGTCGCGTACTTGGCTATTGTTTGGCCCATGTATTGGGTTGATGGTTGTTCAATACTTGGGCCAAACAGTACAAGATTACTCTTATTTATGGTACATTTCGTTGTTCACGGGATTGTTCTACGGTGTGACCTTTTGTTTAATGCCAATCATCGTGGGCGATATATTCGGCATGTCGTCGTTCTCTTTGAATTGGGGGATTGTTGCCTTTGCTCCTACGGTTCCAGCCTTCTATCTCACGGGGTTATTTGGTGCGATCTACGACTCCAATACTGTGATTGACGAGACAACGGGAATCAGCTCCTGTTCCAAAGGCAATCTCTGCTACAATACGGTGTTCAAGTTGACATTTGCCGTCACAATGATGACATTATTAATGATCACATTCTTGAATTATCATTTGCATGTTCGTAATAGAAATACTAATCCTCGGAAAATGAGTTTCTAGTGTGTTTTTTTTTCCCTCATTTGGTGTATTATATAGGTTTGATAGCATAATAAAAATGTCGCATTTATCAATATGTAATGTCGCGATCTTGCTCTGATAGTGCAACCACCAACGGTCGCAGATGTATAGCCAAAAGAGAATGATTCTTGTATAATTAGCGACAATATGTAAGTTCTCAGATAAAGAGATGTCGAATCCAGACCCCCAAGATACCAAAACATATCATGGAAGGTTTAAATACGGGAAAAATAGACCAAAGGTGGCACCCTCCATCATTCCAAAGGAATCTGTTGCACCGAATGAAGACATATTATTAAAGAGAGCGCAACGATTCCTGAACGATGATAAAAAACACCAACAACGGGAATATGGACTTGTGAGTCGAGGCGAAGATAACCGTCTCCAAAAAAGCGAGTCTGCCAGAAAGACGTATTTCGAGGAGATCCAGAAGACTGTGAGTATATAGTGAATTACGTCAAGAGCTGAAACTAACAATTCTTAGTTTATGGAATATTGTGAGTCGAAAAATAAAGAGGTTATATCGAAAGACATACATGAAATCACAAAGAACGATTCAGCTGCTAAAGAAAGTTCAAAATCCTCAACCAAATCATTGGATAACATATTCATGTCATTGAGTGCGTATGATTCCTAGTTATATGTTAGCTTTACTAATCGCCAGGAAAACTTCGTGAGGCTTTATTATATCTTGAACCTAGTAACTTCTCCAAGAGCGTATATCTTTTCTCGATCCGCATAGCAGCAGATATAGGCTATTATCAAACTTATGTCCCCAGTATCAATTATCTACTTGAAATATGTGCACCGCTTCTCACACAATCTGAGACGAGGGAGATCTCTACCTTGCTAATATTGCATTTGTCACATTTCAATAACCTGAACTCGCGCGCATTCAGGCTCTTTTTCCAATATGCTTCCCACGATGTCAAATTACTAGATATTCTCAGAAGTTGGATCCATGGTGATTATTTCCATTGGAAACATTATTATGAACAGGAAACAGATATAGCTAGAGCCTCGATAATGGGGTTTGGTTTGAAGAAGATGACGAAACATAGCATCCAATGTGTGGGTGCTTCATATTTCAGGATGAAAAAAGGTGATTTGCAACAATTGATTCCTGTGGATTATTCCATCTTGATCAAGGATTATGAATGTGATTGGAAGATAATTAATGAGGAAGTTATTATCAGAGAAAGAGCCGCAACAAAAGCAACTGGATCCTAGAATGTGTGTGAAAATGCGCTAATTAATATAGAGCTATTTTTGAAAGTCAAGAATAATTACAGGCTACTTTTCTATATATTGCTCCAGAAAAGAGATTACGCTAATGAATCGGTATTATCCCTCATATAGATCGTGCCAACATCTTTAAAAAGCGTCCTGAGAAAGTAAAAAAACATCAACCAACATGACTCGCAATTCTGGTTCTCAAGAACTAAAAATATCAAAATTACATATTTTTCGCATTATTGATGGTTTCTTGTAATGAAGTTATATAGAATTAGTGTCGTGGCTCAATCAATATATCGTGCGTCCATCGTTTAATTTCGTGTAATAACCAATTGGCTCCTTCCCGTCTTCTCGGCCCCCACCTTGGACAAGATCCGATGAAAACAACGAATATACACCAAGATATTGGAAGGAACACATAAATTTGAGAGTGATTATGTCTATTCTACCCGATAATATCACAGTTGAAGACTTAACTTCCGGGAAAGTCAGCATAGACGAGGTGCTTAAGGAGGTGACATTTCTCCAACAAGAGGTAAGTCTGTTTAGGGGAGTTGACAGAGGAATAGAATATTAATTCGAGACAGATATCGGGGTTAAAACATGAAATGGTTCTCTTCGTTCGTTCCTTGGCAACTATCCAGGACGAATCCAGTCGTAAGTAGCTTTTTTTGAATGCTCCTGTGTCCAGCTATTAACGTCCAGAACGGGTATTTTACCAAGACACCACAATCAAAGCCAAGGCATTACAAGACCATATCGACGAGTATTCCAAACGATATAACAAATTGGTTCCGGTGGTCAATTTTGCCCAGAGTAAGTACGGAATAGAGCCGGAAATGATACCCCAGAAACAATCTATGGGCACGAAACCGTCTCCATTGAGCAAGGAAATGGCACAGACAGGACCGGATGATTTGCAAATGTTGAACATGAATCCCGGCGGGTCTCCAAATCAGCCCATATTACTCTGAATAGAGAAGGAAAGAGAGTGTGGCACGCGACGCTCGAAAAACTGCGTGATGTTGTATGTGTATAAATTATTGTGTATTAGGTTTAATGGGTAATTCGGTTGAAATCGATCAATTTGACGAATATTGTAGAGCTGATAGAGTTGCAGTAGGAGCCCCGGTCGGAGACCATATCGGACCAGATGCAGCACAATTAGCCGAAACACAGCAGAGGACTTTAACGAGGACTAAAAAACTCTGAGCAAAAAAGAAACATAGCGAACCGCAACGGGGGAGAAAATGTCCACCAAAGTGGCGATGTGAATATGGCGCCAACGACAGGTCGCTGTTGACCGCCCACAACTCATCTCCACAGCTGCAATCAGCCCACCAGTTGCAGAAGCTTGTTCTTGGCTCCCACCACGCAACACACCTTATTTTGCCAACCACATCCCAGTCGCTCGCTATGCCTTTCGTGGACCCGTCCGATTGTCCACGCCGTTACATTCGACTCATCCTACACAACATAACAGAACAATACCTTACAGAACAATCAGTTGGTGCGACATGCATACACTTCTCGGAACAGGGTTACCCTGAACTGACTCACCGTCGGACCAAAAGATATTTCATATATAATGTGGAGAAGTGTCAATAATATGGCGCCAGTTCATAGTATTCATAGCCAGAAATCATGACTAGTCTTTTGAAAGAAACGTTTGCTAGATGCAAAAAAGAGGGCCGTAACGCGCTCGTCAACTTTATCACCGCGGGATATCCCACCGTTGAAGACACCGTTGACATCTTGAAGGGAATGCAAGACGGTGGTGTGGATGTCATTGAGTTGGGGATTCCGTTCTCCGACCCTATTGCCGATGGTCCAACCATCCAAGTCGCTAACACCGTTGCCTTGGCCAACGGGATGACCGTGGGAAAATGTCTCGACTTGGTCAAACAGGCCAGATCTGCTGGTGTCACCGTTCCCATCATTCTCATGGGTTATTACAACCCTATCTTGACTTATGGCGAAAAAAGAATGATCGAGGAATCCAAGGCCGCCGGGGCCAACGGTTTCATCGTTGTTGATTTGCCCCCAGAAGAGGCCGTCAAATTCAGATCGCATTGTGCTGAATCGAGTCTTTCATATGTTCCGTTGGTGGCCCCATCCACCACCGACGAACGTCTTAAGATTCTCGGAGAAATCGCCGATTCCTTCATCTACGTTGTTTCCCGTATGGGTACCACTGGTGCTACCGGTACCATTGGCAGTTCCATCCCTCAACTCTGTGACCGTGTGAGAAAGTTCGCCGGCGACACTCCATTGGCCGTTGGTTTCGGTGTCAGTACCCGTGATCATTTCTTGACCGTTGGTTCCACTGCTGATGGTGTTGTCATTGGGTCCAAGATCGTCACTTTAGTTGGTGAATCCCCAGCTGGTAAGCGTGGTGAAACTGCTTTCAAGTATGTCAGATCCATTCTCGGCGAAGACTTTAAGCCTTCTCCACCTGCCACCTCTGTTTCTGTTGAGTCCGAAAAGAAAGATATCAAACAAGTGTACGAAGAAGCACATAAGTATAGTCCTAACTTCGGTGATTTTGGTGGTCAATATGTCCCAGAAGCTTTACATGCTTGTCTTGCTGAGCTTGAAGGTGCTTTTGAAGACGCTGTTGCTGATCCAACTTTCTGGGACGAATTCAGATCTTTGTACAGTTATATTGGTAGACCATCTTCTTTCCACAAGGCTGAACGTTTATCTGAGTACGGTGGTGGTGCTCAAATCTGGTTAAAGAGAGAAGATTTGAACCATACCGGTTCTCACAAGATTAACAATGGTCTCGCCCAAGTATTGATTGCCAAGCGTCTCGGTAAGAAGAAGATTATCGCTGAAACTGGTGCTGGACAACACGGTGTTGCCACTGCCACTGCTTGTGCCAAGTTTGGTTTGGAATGTACTGTCTTCATGGGTGCTGAAGATGTCCGTCGTCAAGCTTTGAATGTGTTTAGAATGAGAATTCTTGGTGCCAAGGTTGTTGCCGTTACTAACGGTACTCAAACTTTGAGAGATGCCACCTCTGAGGCTTTCCGTTTCTGGGTTTCTAATCTTGAGTCGACTCATTATGTTGTTGGTTCAGCTATTGGTCCACATCCTTACCCAACCTTGGTTCGTACTTTCCAAAGTGTCATTGGTCAAGAGGCTAGACAGCAATTCAAGGACTTGAACGAGGGTAGACTCCCAGACGCTATTGTTGCCTGTGTTGGTGGTGGTTCTAACAGTACCGGGTTGTTCTCTCCTTTCGAGAAGGACACTTCGGTTAAGATGTTGGGTGTTGAAGCTGGTGGTGACGGTGTTGACACTGATCGTCATTCTGCCACATTAACTGCAGGTACTCCAGGTGTTTTCCATGGTGTCAAGACCTATGTCTTGCAAGACACTGATGGTCAAGTCCATGACACTCATTCTGTTTCCGCCGGTCTTGATTATCCAGGTGTTGGTCCAGAATTAGCATTCTGGAAAGCTACTGGACGTGCTGAGTTCGTTGCTGCCACTGATGCTCAGGCCTTAGAGGGTTTCAGATTATTATCCCAGTTAGAAGGTATCATTCCAGCTTTGGAATCATCTCATGCCATTTATGGTGGTCTTCAATTGGCTAAGACCATGAGAAAGGATCAACATATCATCATCAACGTCTCCGGAAGAGGTGATAAGGATGTCCAAAGTGTGGCTGAAGTTTTACCTAAATTGGGTCCTC
The DNA here is from genome assembly GCA_030573195.1 of Nothofagozyma chilensis. Taxonomy (NCBI): domain Eukaryota; kingdom Fungi; phylum Ascomycota; class Pichiomycetes; order Serinales; family Cephaloascaceae; genus Nothofagozyma; species Nothofagozyma chilensis. The sequence continues at coordinate 552,692 of JAJMCV010000102.1, forward strand.
AAATTGGCTGGGATCTCAGATTCGAAGCCAATCCAGCTAATTAAGGAACAATCAATTCCCTTTTTCCTTTTTGAATAATGGTTGTCATATTTCATTAATAATATAACCTCTAGTTCATCATTGTGTAGTGTAAGAATCAAGCCGAAAAATTATGTGTGTCATGAACGACCTCCAAATTTTTTTATACGAGATTTCTATACAGCAGCACTAGTAGAAGTATTAACTGCCAGACTCCTTTATCAAGAACATATGTGGCCCAATAAGAATGGCTTGGGTGTTCAATTGGGTTTTGGTGTAGAAGGGAGTGCTCTTTACAGCGAAAATACTAATTCTGAGCAAAAATGGCGATTTGCAAGAGAAAGAGACTTAGGTCTTCAATTAATTAAAGTACATAGATCTCATAAACAAATTGTTCCTCCCCAAAGATCAATATTTGATTCGAATCCAGAATTATTTTCAATTTCCTCCTATTTGGACGATGAGATTTTCGTGCCTGATGCGGTATTGAAGGAATTTCTAATTGAATCAAAGAACTTGTCCTCCGATTGGATTTATGATCCTAGTTACGGTAAGTTACTTGATATTGGGAAGGTAAAGACCCCAAACGGTCGTAAAATACTCAATATTGTTGCTTATTCTAGTGGTTCGTCAGGAACTATTTTGAATATTTCATTTCTTCGACAAAATAAGAGGGTAATAGACAGAGAAGGCTCTAAAGTCCAGATATCTTCCCCGCTGTTGGTAAATGCCTTTTCGATTCAGGTCACTTCACCCATCAAACAAGTTGTATTTCCCAACTTGGTGTCTTCTCTAGAGATCACCCCTCCCTATTTGGCAATTAGAACAGATGAACACATCTACATTCTCAAAATTTTCTTGGATAATAACGATTCCCTCGAGGCGAAATTGGTCGGGGAGATCCCTAGTTCTAGGTTGGCATCTTTTCCATTTCAGGATATTTCTTTCAATCCGTGGGATTTCACTCAATTTGCAGCCATAGACTCAAAGGGAAACTTCAATGTTTGGGATATTCGTGATGTAAACATAGCTAAAATACAGGCTCTTAAGCTAGATAATAATCGCATTATTGATGTATCAGATCTTTCAAACTGGAAGAAAATTGCATGGGGAAATAACATGAGGAAATTGATGTTGTTCAGTCGTTCATCTGTTGTGGAATATGATATGGATAATATGGAAAGAAAGGAAGTTGTCACTGCTAAAGCTTGGTCTGATATTCTTGATTTTGAAAGATGTTCGTATGATTCAAAATTTGGATTCATCTTGACTTCGAAAGAGTTGATATGGATACAATTTGACAGCCCTATACGTCGTTTAATATCCTGGAGACATTTTCTCGAAGACCAGGATCCTAGTTTGAAGTTGACGGTTACGAATTACCATTCCGACATCATTTGCTTGGTATCATCCCAGATCCATTCATTAACTTTTGTCTACCAGTTTGGTATACGGGATGGTCTTCCTGTTTCCTTGCACGATCCATATTTTATATCGACTGGATTCAGCACCCGAACACAGAGCTTATTATTAGTACCTAGTCTCACAAGTCCTGGTGATTCTAATAATGTTGATGAATATGAAGAAACAACGACAAATTCTGCAGACAAGAGAGAGTTTGTTGAAACGTTTGCATTGCTTCAATTATCTACTGTTTTGGAAATCTCTTATAGCTTGTATTCTCATGGAGTAAAAATGTCATTGAATAGATTGACAGCAAAAGTATCAGAAGAATCAATTTCAGCGCAGTCGAGAAACAAGAAATTCTTTACCGGAAGATTCAAGAGAAATGAATTCGCAGAATATGCTCGGATGATCATTAATGGAAGTATCGATTCAGATAAGAAGTCGGATACGGAAATAGTGCAAGATCATGCTTACAAAATTGGAGATTATTTCAATAAGATTCTAGCTGATAAAGAGACCGATACAACTGTCGCCTATTTGATGGATCTGAATACCAGTATTGTAGAAGATGTTGGTGAATTTGATTCTATGATCACACAATTGAAATCGCACTTTCTGGAAGGGGGAATAGTGTTTCATGATGATTCAGATTTCATCAAGAAAGAGCTTGGAAGTAACATTGAAGAGATTTATGCACGTTTGAAGAGTGAGAGTCTGGTGGGTAAGGAAAATAGTATAAAGAACGAAATATTGAGGGAAATATCAATAGTATTGGGTTTATCCTTGGTGCGATTTAGTTCGAGACTGCGAGATTATAACGAAGAATTGAAGATAAGGTTAGATAATGTGCCAGCTGATTTCAAAAGATTGGTGGATGTTTGGGATAACATAGACGATGAGGAAGAAGATGATATAGCGGAGCTCAAGGCTACCCAGCTGACTCAAAGGGTTGAGATTCCGGTGATCAATGTTTCTCAATCACAAGCCACTGGTTCGCAGTTGCCCTCGAATAATCGTTCCAGACTGATGGTGGGAGGGTTTTCACAGCGGTCGAGTGGCAGTCGCAGAAATATGATGGGATCATCGCAATTGTCTGGAATGGGAGGATCTCAAGGGTCCTCGCAAAGAAGAAAGAAGAAGAGAAAGGGTGGGTTTGCTTAATGATAGTTTTAATGGTTTTGCATGTGCATGGGGAGGGATTGTATCGGTGTATGATTATAGTGAATGATTGGCATTTTTCGAATAATGTAGAACAACGGGATACTCGCATCCCTAAGCAAAATAGATCCTATGAAAGAGGGGAATCTCATAAATGTGATTGGTGTTGTCACCGAGGATCCCTCCAGTCTTTCCAGCCAGACTGCGCTGAGCCTGGAAGCAGACACGAATGCACCCGACCAATTTCCCAGCAGCACATTTTTCAGCAGGCTTACCCCAACCTTATAGAAGTTATATAATTGGAAAAGAGACGCTGAATTATTAAAACCGACCAAAATGAGGAATTGTTTTCGATTTCTTTTCTTGTTTGTTATGGCGGCAACCGTGAGTTTAGCAGACCTCATTGACAATTACAAGAGGGCCGCCGAGTCGTCTCTATTATGGGGTCCATATAGATCTGATTTGTACATAGGTGTGAGACCTAGATTACCACGCTCCTTGTTGTCGGGGGTGATGTGGTATAATACTGACGATTACGGTGGAATTCGCCAACTTAGACATTTCTACGAGCAGGGTGATAACATGAATGGGGCCAGTTGGACGGAATACGATCCAAGAACCGGTGGTAGACAAGTCATTAAGGACAACGATTGTCATATCAAGATCATTTCTGATTTTGTCAAGACTGACGATGGAAACTGGGCGTTGAAAATTAGATGTATCCCAGAAAAGGGCTATGAGAACGTCAAGACCTCCATGGTCTTCTACACTGGGCTCGAGGGAGAGGGTTATCTCAAATTGGACAACCAAAAGAATTATTTGGGATATGAGGGAAAATTGTCTCTTTCCGGTATATCTGCAGACCTTGGTTTGTTCCATGTTGAGGTCAATGACGGCCCAAAGTCCAACAGACATCCCAAGAGCGAACCTTTGGTCGATAAAGAATTGGATCCCCAAAAAACGCACCATTATTCTCTTACTGTTCCCGATGATAACATTTGGAAGGCCAAGGATATATTCATGACCATGTTGAAGGACTCAATTGACGATTTGACCAAGAAATACCCCGACGTTCCCCAAATCCCTGCCGAACAAGTGTATATATTGAGAGATCTTCAGGATTACGAAGGAAATTTGCATTACGTCCAAAAGGTGTATGAAGGGGCCTTTGAATTCGATATTATGTTCAATGTTGAATCTTCTAAGAATCTCATTACTAGCGCCAATATTGACAAGAAAATAGAAGAAAGTTTCTCTAACTTTGATGCAAAGTTCACCGAACGTATCAATTTGCAAAAACCGTTTGACAGTGAAGAATATCAGATCTTCGGTAAAGAGATCTTGTCTGGCTTGCTCGGGGGTATCGGTTACCTCTATGGTGATCATCTTGTGGATAGAGAGACTATTTTTGACGAAGAATCGTTTGAAAAATATGAATTGAACGGTCAAATTGAAGGGCCATATGAGTTATTCAGTGCGGTGCCTTCGAGACCATTTTTCCCTAGAGGGTTCTATTGGGATGAAGGGTTCCATTTGTTGCCAATTGCCGAATATGACAGTGATTTAGCATTAGACATTGTTAAGAGCTGGTTTTCTCTTATTGACGATAATGGTTGGATTGCGAGAGAACAAATCTTGGGTCCCGAAGCAAGAAGTAGAGTTCCAGCAGAATTTGTGGTCCAAAGTCCAGAGATTGCCAATCCTCCAACGTTGATGTTGGTGTTCGCCTCATTATTAGAGAAGGCTAAGGAGATACAATCCGGTGCTTCTTATGGTGATATAGATGAACCAGTATCTGAAGACTATTATTCTTCGAATGAGTTTACCGAGCTAGGAAAAGCTCATTTTGAGCATCCTGAATTGTTGATCGACTATGCCAAGGACATCTATCCAAAATTGAAGTTACATTATGAATGGTTCAGAAGAACCCAGAAGGGTCTTTTAGAGGAATTTGATAGAGATACAGGGTCTCAAGAAGCCTATAGATGGAGAGGTAGAACTTTGACTCATTGTTTAGCGAGTGGTCTCGATGATTACCCAAGAGTTTTACCTGCTGATATTGCCGAATTAAACGTTGATTTGATTTCATGGATTGGTACAATGACCAAGGCCATGAAATTAATTGCCGAATTGTTGGACAAGACAGAAGATGCTAAGAGATATGCACAAATTGAAGTCGACATCATGAAGAATATCGAAGCCATTCATTGGTCTGAGGAACATAAGGCCTATTGTGATGTTTCTGTCGATGATAATGATGAAGATATATTCGTGTGTCATAAGGGATATGTTTCGTTGTTCCCATTTGTTCTCAAACTTATTCCAAACGATTCGGCCACTTTGAAACATGTAGTGGAGATGATAAGAAACCCCGATGAGTTGTGGTCTGAGTATGGTATTAGAAGTTTGAGTAAAAGCGACGAGTTATTCCACAGTGGTGAGGATTACTGGAGAAGTCCTATCTGGATGAATATCAATTATTTGGTGTTGGAAGGGTTGGAACATTATTCCAAGTTTTCGGATGTTGATGGCGAGACCAGTGTGTTGATCAAGGACACCTACAGACGTTTAAGATTGAATTTGGTCAACAATGTCTACAGAGAATGGAAGGACACCGGATATATTTGGGAACAATATGACGAAGCTACCGGTAAGGCGCAAAGAGCCAAGAATTTCTTGGGCTGGTCTTCATTGATAGTGTTGATAATGAAGATGCCTGAGAGTTTATAGATGAAATACATATCGCACTGTGAGAGGTGTAGAGTAAAGGCCAATTTTGGCGCTTATTAAGTCATTGAAGTAAACAATTCCATAATATCTAGAAATTATTTTAATTTTCACCCTCTCTGCCACATCACTTTAACTACTACCTATTATATATATATTATATATATATTATATTTATATAGTATTGATATCACATTGTAGTATATTACAATTGGTTGGTGCACATCACTGTCTATCTCTACTTGTCAGAGTTGGGTGACAGAAAGAGCAGCATAAACTATTCGCATCCAGACGAGAGATCGGTGCTTGGCGAGACAAATAGAAACAGAGAGATAGATTTGGAAGAATAGGCTCAAATAGCGAATATTGTAGAAAATTCCACGAACCCGGACTCATCATGAATAACAATTACAACATCACGGTAACTGAATACTCTAAAATCAACCATAAACAGAACCTTTCCAAGGAGAAGTTGAATTATTTGATTTTGAATTATTTGGTAATAGAGGGCTATGAGGATGCGGCCATCAATTTTTCCAAGGAAATCCGGCTCGATATCTCGCAATTCTTGCACAGTAATGATCAAAATGACACAATATTAAGACTCAATGATTCGATAGAAGTAGATGAAGATCCCTTGAGGGTGGATTACACATCTTATCCCGAGACTTTTGAGCTCACTAAGGCCATAAACGGTGCATCAGGCTCAAATTCCAAGGATGACATGTCATATAATCCGCGAGATTTCGATTTCTTGAAGGGATTGTTGACTATAAGCAAACGAAATGAGATTAAAGTGTTGATTTTGAACGGCAAGATCCAACAGGCCATCCACAAAATCAACGAATATTTCCCCACTTTGTTGGAGATCAACTCTCTTTTGTATTTCAAATTGTTGAGATTGAATCTTATCGAAATGATCAGAGAACATAAGCTATCGGAGACGAATAACGAGAGAAAGGAGAAGGAGTTCTTGAACTCGATAATCTTCTTTGTCAAGGATAAGGTGATCAGTGAAATCATCAATAATAAGGATCTATTGAAGGAATTGGAGATGACTATGAGTTTGTTGTGTTTCGACTTCTCCGAATTGCCCAAGGAATTGAGTAATTTGTTTGATTTGGGGCTAAGAACTAAGATTAGCGACGCCGTTAACAAGTCCATATTGAACTTGTCGTTCATATCTAATTATAACGATTTGAAAAAGAGCACGTATAAGGGGATGATACATGGGACAAGAAGTGACGAGGACACTGAGATGGATGGCGCTGGAAGCTCTAAATTACAGGCGGAAAATTCCATGTTTGATGAAAACACAGAATTGCTACAGGAATTGACCCAAATGGATGAATTGATAGACGAATCCAATTTGGAACGAATCCTTAAGCTCTGGAGCTGGTCGGAGGGTAAGTTGGATGAGTTGGGGATAAGGTATCCCAAAGTTGACATCAGTGATTATCGAATTTAGAGAAATACAGAAATGATTTTTTGACTTGATTCTATGTACAATCTAGATTTGTATGACGCAATTAATGGCGTTTCCGGTTTCAATGTCCACATGACATAAATATTCGGAGTCCTTAGAATGGGGGACCTCTTCACTCTTGTTGTTGAAGATTCTCACGTCAGAGGGTGTGGAGCCCTTATATTTCTGATCCAATTGTGAGCTTTTCACCAATTGGAGAACTTTCTTTCTCAAATGGGCCACGTTAGAGCCGAATTCGGGGTCTGCCTCGTAATCGTCAGGACCAAATTCTATGTGATATTTGATTGGAGCGTCGAAATAGAATAAATTCTGCGACTTTTTGCCCCAGAAACTGGATTGGTCCTCCAAATGGGATATCAACTTTTCAGAATCGTCTTCGGAGATGAAGTTAACTTTGACATATAGATGGGCACAATGGACAGGAACTTCGGGGAAGAACGCTTTAGCATGATATTCCCATAGACCTAGATATATTCCTGTGTTGTATATAAGCTCGTACGAGAGAATGAGTAGGGTTCCGACGACAAATACATAGGTGATGCTGTAACTGACCGGGTTTTGAATGTGGTTTCTCGTGAAAGAATTGGAGTCCAAGATATTATGTATGAATTGGTCGAATTGCACTCGTGACGAAATTAATGTGTCCATATTGTCGTTGGATTGTCTATCAAAAAAATTACAAGTTAAATAATAAACTGTGTAGGAGAATGAAGTAATCGTATAATCGTTTGATCTGTAAAGGTCGGAAGTCGTCGTAACCACATGAATCACGTGCACAAGTCTCGGCTGGGCTTCAAGATCAGACACCGGCTATGGCCATTCTCACATCAAATCTCGAGCAATTAAAGAAATAAGGTTTGAGGAGTACCGCTTCGAAAATATAAGGTACGCAGCCGGATGTGTTGACTTGTCTCGTATTGTTGAAACCTTATATCCAAGCGAAAGTTGGCTGCCGTAGCTATTCTCTCGTGAACAGCCCATTCTCGAAACTTTAATGGCGAACACAAGATCATTGGCCCCGCGTTGGGAAATAAGTCCACTTTAGCGTAAAGTCTCTGTTGGTATATGTTGTTGGTGTTATATAGAAGTAAAATGTAGTGGGCACGGCAGTCGCCTTATGCGACGATGTGTGAATTGTGTCAAGCTTGGCCAGCAACCATGGGAACAACTTTCGCATCGAGAACACTAGACGGAAGATCACCTGAACTGAGGCCGCGTGGTGCTGATGTTCTGGGCTCAAAGTAATAATATGTAGTTGCAATGTTTTTGACGGCTACAAAAGGCAAGAGAAGGTCATTGTCGATCCAAGCAATGGAGATCCCGAGATCCAATTTGGCCAACAACCGGTAGCATGAGCCGTTTCGAACCTTAGACTGGTCCTCAGGTAACCACACCCGGTTTTTCAATTTGGAGAACTTTATTGGCAACCCCGATTCAGCAGAGGGACGACTGAAAACAGATTGGATAAAATATGTGCTCCCCAAATGCTCCCCATCGGTGCGCAATGTAACTACGTATGTGTCCAGCGGCCATCGAGAACATTATCGAGGCATTGGTGCTGAGATCTACGATCTGAAAATATTTCGTAGGAATTTGGATAAGACACATGTTTGCGACATCCAACCGTTTTGGTGTTGAAACATGTTTCTTTCGGATCCCACGAACGATCCCCATCTTTCGAAACAAGCCTTCAATTTGGGTGAAGATCACCTGTTCCACATCAGTATTACCAATTTCACCACAGTTTGTGCCTGGAAAGCAAAAGAAACCGCAACAATGACGGCTGCACACCAACATGGGCAACCCTTTGTCTCTCTACATGCCCACAGCGCCAGTGGCACTATTGCAACGACTCTCCTTCAAGGCAGGTTGTACATGTTTGGAGTCAATAGTAGTGCATTACGAATTCCACCAAAAGAAAACAGATTTGCATGCTGCTCGACCGCATAAATTAACTGCATGCTCCCGCAGTGCACCACTAGCGACCTGCAACCGTAACCAGATTGTATAACTAAAGTTCTGTGAGGAGGTGAGTATAAATGTTAGCATCGATCCTTTCTCGGGTTACAGTTGCTTGACGTCCAACTCCTGTGTATGTGCCCTTGAAAATAATGTCAACGTTTAACAGTCCAGTTTCGGCTTATTCCTCCATCTTCTCTGCAAGACCACCCTCGCCATCACATTCCAACCTTTCTTCCTATTCCATAGCACATTCACCAAATTCTTCGTCTTCCTCAATCTTTTCGACGAAGAAGCCTTCAACACCATCAACGATCAAGAAACTCACCAGAAAAATATCAACCAGGGGGTTATTGCAAAAGAATGCAGCAACACCAAAGCCAATCATGATCACGACTCCCAGCCAGAAGCCAAGGCTTGTGTTCCTTCAAACGTTCTCGGATAAGGAGATTCTCATTTTGAGGTCTTCATTCCGCAATAACTTGAGAGACCAAGAAGTAGACTTCTTGTTCGACGACAACATCAAGAAGCCCCGCAGCAGATCATTGAATTCCTTCCTCAACCAATTTCGTTCCATTGAAGAATGTTTCAATTCTAACGATTTCTGGGCATTCATTGATGATTTGATGAAAGATTCGCTTGATAGAGAGTTTCATAGAGACTTGCCTTCGATCAAAACCCAAAAGGACTTCTTCAAGATCATTTTCAACCAAGCACTCCATCATCTCGACCATGACACCATCTTACGTGAGGTGATCGGTGATGAGCTCAGAAAGTACATGAGAGTCCATACCACAGAAGTGTACCATCTCCTAACAAAATACAGTGTTGAAGAGCTTTGCTCGAACTATTTGAGCAACTTGATAAGATTCTTAATAGAGGTTTTCCCACAAGCATTTGACTTAGAGTTCAGCTTTAAGATGACCTGGTTCAAGCTCTTCAATCATCTCAATGATGTATTTATATCCGTTTTGGATGAAATCCCACATTCGCCTTTAGGGTCTGAGTTCAAGTTCACTGAGGATGAGTTTATTCGTAACTCCATCTTCTCCACTCTGACCAAGGTGGAAGAGGACTCGTGCAAGGCTGGTGGACATTCATGGGATGCGCGCTCGTTAGACAGTATTGGATCTGCATTCAGCGACGCTGAGTTCAATTTCCTCAACTTGGAAACGACTATCTCCAACAATACCTTCAATTTGGATTTCAGTGAGTTTTAGAGCGGACTGGGAGAGGGTTCTGTGCGATGGGTTTTTGTTTAGGTTGTTTCGGTTTAGGGAATTCGCTTGTGTATTGTTTAATAGTTGGGATGGGATCGTATTGCATGCCACCAATAGGTGGTCAGTTTTTTAATATACATAATTAGTATGTGCCATTGCTGTAGAGTCTGAGATTAGGGAGCCACATGAGTCGGGCTTGGAGAGCCAATGTTTGATTGGTTCAATTCTCCCTAACTTAGTTAGTAGAACTTAGCATTAGCGTGATGCTAAGGGATGCTCGAACTCTGAGTGTCTCCACATGATCGCAATGTCTAGCTTATTAAGGTGTAGATAATTATTAGACTATTGAAGCACCTATCACGCCTCCAACCAGTTTGGAGATAGTGTCTCCCCAATCGGCACCGGCATGGCGGTTGCATGAGAAGGGCCGTTAACACCTCGCACAACAACGGATTCAAATTCTACCAGTTGTAGTCTTGGAGATATATGCCAAAACACCGAATTGAAATTGTAAAACCATAACTATCATGTGCCGAAATCTGCAAATCGCCATCATAAGGGGAAGATCTGAGATCCTGTCTCTATTTGGACACCTTGCTGCACAGGTCGCCTTAGTCGAAAATATTTTGCAGTGATGCGTCAGATTTTCTAAGCGATTTTCAAACTGTTTCCTTAGTGATCAGACCAAATGAATAATATGTTAGTTTGATCTTTAGTTTGATCTTTAGTTTATACTAAATAGCAAGACATACAGTTCTTGGATTGTATGGGAATGTTTGTGGAAGAGTAAACAACATCCTCCTTCTCCTTAGAGAAGTGAAAACACAGTATTTATGCACGGGTTGCCCTTCAACGGTCATCTCTGTGATTCTAAGGGATCCGCCTGCACGCGCGGTCACCGTTCATTGTTTCTCACAGAATTCATACGGATGTGGCCTAGGGAATCACATTTGAATCTAATGTTGTTTCAAACCAGCTAGATCATGTGATATGCTCTGTTGGCTCACTGTTTCCGTTTTAGTATAATGGGTTTTACTAAGTTTAGTATGGTCGCCTTCCACTATGGCGGGAAGGCACATTAGTGGACCAACTTTCATGTAGAAATATTATTGTTGCGAGATATAAATGTTTCTGGAAGCATGTTGGCGGCACAGATAATATTCTGTTTGTTCCCGAATAATTGTATCCACCTGAGTCTTTAACTTCTGTAGAACTACTTGCTAATCGCACGGGGTGTCTGTCTGGGTGTACATTGAATCGGTTGCAACTCCTTCAGGCGTTGATTCCAATAAACTTTTAGAGTTGTGATAATGCTCTATTGAGCCCTACTTCATCATCTTAAGCATCCAAGAAAACCATCCAACACTATCTTCTTACACTCCATCAATGAAATATGTGTTATAAAATTACAAGTAACTAAAAGAAGAACCCTAAGATGACAGGTATAAACAATTGTAATATGGAGGAGCTTCTATTTTCTGCTGCCATACCTTCTGAAGTAGATGAGGTTGAAGAACCCGATGTATTGACAGTTGAGCTAGTTGTTTGAGATGCTTCACTGGAAGACGTTAAACTATTTTCAGTATGGGAGTTTGAACTTTCGCTTGAGACACTAGGACTAGGTGATGAAATTGCACTTATACCAGTGCTACTGACAAATGTTGTGAAAGAGGATGTTCCTTGACTATCTCCAGAGACTCCAGGTCCAGGAAATGCGGACATTGTAGATGAAGCACTTGCAGTGGAGGTCACTGTGTCTGTAGGTGAGTCGTCAGGGAGATAAAACTGAGTAGCAGAAGCAGATACCAATAGCTCTGTATACCAAGGAAATGCAGTCACGAAGGTATAAAATTGACTAAATGGGAAGTTTTTCTCAAGATACGTAATTTGTTCTTGGTCATTGAGATTCGGGAGCTGGTTATATACTTGAACTAGCGTTGGTGGAAATGACATAGAATTCTCGGCCATATAGCTGGAGTATTTATCTCCGTCATAATACAAGTCATCAATAAAAACTTGGAAGAAAGACTCATCCGCTATGACTGCACTCAATGTTGAGTCTCCCTCCAGTTGTGCATTGGCTGCAAAGGCTCCGATCACTAAGGCTGCAAGTGATAAATAGTTGGTTCCATACATATTTTCTGGCTCTGTGTGTGCTTTATTTAATTAATTCTGTTATATCGAATCCTCCTGCGGTAGTTTTACCTAAATTTATATAAAAATATTTTTCCGTTTTCTGACAAGGGCCAATCCGAAAGTTACTCTTTTGGGTCATGAAAGGGCAAGCTGTGATACAGTACCATGTGCCTCACGAGGTACCACATTTGCAGAAGCAAAGGGTATAATACTTTCTGTTCCAGTTCGTTCTGTAATGATCGTAGTATATTATAGGCAATAAACAAAATGCGGTCGACCGATGTATATCGATAGTTCAGGGTACATGTTGTTATTAGTTCAAGATATGTGTCATTAGCTCAAAATATAAGACTTGTTTGACAAACATTTGTAGAATATTCTAACAAAATTCCATTTATATAATATATACATAATTTTGTTTTTCATCTTTAATTTCTTTCATATTGAGTATGAGCAGATAAAGTTATATATGTGCAATACATCCCAAACAGAAAAATATTGCCTCCTAATTTTACTTTTTAAATGTATTTCAATGAGGGGAACGATTATATAGCTCAAAGACTTATATGGAAGTGGAGGACCAACTTAAATTCACAGTAAAGTAGAGGTTTGACCCTGCTCTATTCCCTGCAGGTTTCAGCATCAACTTGCCTTGAGAAGTTAGAGGTTGCAAACTAATAATAGGCTTGAGGGAAAACTCTTAGCTGTCTATTTACTGATATAAAAGTTAACATTAACGACCAGATATCTCTACCTTCAGAAAATATAGAGTTCCAATTAAAAATCTCACTTAAATTAAAGAAGCCAACAGAGGGCATAAAGGCCCAGCACCATCGGGAGAACCAGCAAAATCCAATAAGATTTGCTATTAATCGAACCTGCTGAACTTGCTGAACTAGCTTCACTTGAAGAACTAGAACTGGAACTAGAACTGGAACTAGAACCAGAGCTGGAGCCCGAATTTGAAGAGCCAGAGCTACCACTTGTACCACTTAGAGTTGATGTTGATTCTCGACTACTGGAAGAGGAAACACTAGTACCAGAAACTTCTGAAGCTGATGATAAACTCGACCTAGAAGAGGTAGGAGCAGAAGAATCACTTGCAATCAGACCAGACTCTGACCCAGACTGAGAGGAAGCTTCAGCCGACGCTTCCGAATTCATACCACTTTCTCCCGCGGTTGATATGTCGGAAAACTCACCAGTGGAGGTTTCTGAAACACTAAAGAGATCCCCTGATCCCGATCCAGGATTTGCTGATTCTGTTCCAAAACTAAAACCAGATTCACCAATATCCGTTGGGAATGAGAAGTCGTCCGTTTCAGTAGCGAAGAGGAATCCCTCAGTATCAGTTGAGAAATCTCTTGGGAAGTAGAATTTAGTCACTCCGGCAGAACTTAAAAGGTCGCTGTACCATGGAAGATGTGTCACAAGTGTATAGAATTCGGTGAATGGAAAGAATGTCTCAAGAAAACTAAGATCTCCCCCAATAAGTTCATTGGGGTCCACCAGATAAGCAGTCAATGTTGTAGGAAACGTCAAGGTATGTTCAGCAAAATAGGCTGTATATCTTTCTTCATTAGCGCTGAAATCTGAAGCAAATGCTTCAAAGAAGGGTCCATCTGCTACAATTGCATCTAGTGCAGGGTTCCCCAATAGAGTGGTTGTATCCGCGGAGAACACAACGTCTGCTAGGATTGTCGAGATCAATATAAATGAAAATGATAACATTTAGATTCTTAACGATTTTTTTATAGAATGGAGTTAGATTTATCTTGGTATTTAGCTCAGTATATATACGAAATTGAATGCAGACACTGTCTCATATTACACGGGGAAGGAGCGCAAGTGAAACATGCACTCTTCCCTGTAAATACAAGATGATTGCTCATTTCACACTTTATTGCGGGATATAATCGATTTGAGGTAAAATTTACCAGACAGGAGTCATGAAGACCCTCACAGATACAGGGATTCAGGGACTAGTTCGCGCTTAAGATGCAGATGTACGAACATGAGGCGACAATATGGGGAAAGACCCTAATTTTGACACACCAAATACGAAAGATATCTGACAGAGGCTTAGCCTCAGCCCAGTAGTTTTTGCAAGTTAAATACAGATCAGTCACATCAATATAAGCAGCATTTGCAATATGCAGCTAACACTGCCCTACATATGGGTCAGCCGCGTGGTCATATACATCGAACCCTGAAAGTTATGACTTCTCTATAAACATTTTACTGAGCCACTGCAGGCTATATATTATGTGATCATTGAAATATTTAGGCTCTTGTTGAGGTTCAAATGAGAAGCAGTCTCAACAGACAGCACAGCAACCCTTCGTATTTCCATCCCAGAAAAGTAACCACTAGCTGGAATACTATAAAGGCAAGCTAATGTCAGTGATCACGAACAAAATTACTAGTAAATCTGCTATATTGCTTAAATGATCCATATACGATAATCTACATAGATATCATAAACGCTATGCCGTAAAATCTATCATTATATATGCCGACTTTCTATAGACTCGCTATGACGAACTTACTTTCACCCAGCGCTTTATAACTAAACCATCGTCTAAAACCTGTTCCTCTGGCTCTAACTTGTAATTTCCAAACCATGGCGCTGCAACGAAATACATGAACCAGTATAAACCACAACTGGCCAAAACGAGCAATGCTACTAGACCGTAGTTTGGCCAGTGTTCCAATCCTTTTGGATTAGGACTGTCAGAACCAACAAATGGCGCAACGCACAAGTATGTAGATAATAATAATATGAAAATAGTGCCAATCCTGGTGGATTGAATTGCGGGTTTCAAGTCTGGATGACGTCTCCTGAGAATAAACCCACCTATTGCCACGAGTCCAGTGAAGACCTGTTGAGGATAGCCCTCGATGGAGATAATATAATCATAGATATCACCAGGTGGTGGTGCAACCAAGAAGATGGATGTTAGTCCGCATGCAAGCAACAAGGTTGGTAAGGGAGCACCATATGGCCAATTAGATGCCATGAATGACGAGAAAGGTAAGTAGCCTTCACGGAATACCTCTTGTGACATTCTGGAAACACCATACATGACAACAAACACGTTACCACCTGCACAGATGGCCACACTCATGGTCAACAATTGCTTCCCCAATCTGTAACCAAATATTCGCTCAAATAACAACGAGCCGACTAGTTGACCACTGTTTTTGATCTCTTCAGCTGGTATCACATACAAATATGCCATGTTAATGAAAACATATCCAAAAGTAACAATTATCAAGGCAGTTGGTCCTGCTATCTTGAAGGTTCTCACTGGATTCTTTACTTCACTAGCAACTGTATGAACTGCGTTCCATCCAGAATAAGAGAAGCAGGCCTTGATAATAGCCGAAGAAAACGACGATACCGTAACAGGAGAATTTATAGCAAAGAAACCCTCTTTAGTTAATTGGTTTTCTATTCCTGTGATCGAAGATGGTATGATGATAATAAGCATGCCAGCTATACCCATTACCGTCAATAAAATAATCTTAAGTGTTCCTATGACATTCTGAACCGCCACACCATGTTTAACAGAAACCCCATGGACTATCGTAGTAAAAATAACTAGACATAGACCCGTATATCTTGATTGGATGTCGGTGACATTCTCCACTCCAATAGCTGATAAGAAATAAGTTCCAAACACGATGGAATTAGTTACTGCAAAACCAGAGAGCACAGAATATAAAGCAAATATGGTGGTCATCAACATAAATGGTTTTGGATATATGAACTCCAAAAATACCTTGGCACCCCCTGATCTGGGCATCAACGATCCCATCTCAAGAAACAAATATAGCCCACAGAACGCCAACACCCCAGCTAATATCCAGGCTATCATAAATAGCACAGGAGAGTCAACATCATTATATATCGCACTAGCTGTGGCAAATATCCCGCTGCCAACAATTCTGGATATGAATACTATACAACTATTAGCTTCTATATCCTTTCAACGAACACAAAACACTTACATATAATTGTGGAAAATACGCCTAAATGTCTTCCTTGTGGCAAATCCTCCAATTCTTGCAAAAATGAAACGTTTCCCAACGCCGCTAGACTTCCAGTCGAGATCAAAGGTTCCTGTTCACCATAGTGGCTCTGGCTGGAAAGATCACTAGTACTCTCTGACCGTTCACTGAACACGATCTTATCGTCTTGTTCGCCCATATCAACTAACGGTATGTCCTCTTGTATGATGTCCTCCTCTCTTCTGATATTTTCCATCCAGATTCCCCCTGCAATTATATCCCTTTTATGCCGTGCCTTGATTTGAAAGCATAATGTGCCTCTTTATCAATTTACAAGGTATATTTGCTGATAAGGTCACGTGATCCAATATTCGGAGCCACACAGTTTCTGCTACCCGATGCACCAGAGGGGGTTCCTTATCAGCTTCGGTTCTACTTCCTCGGTACTCTCTACAGATCAATATATACGAACATATATAAAGGTATAACCAGACCACTTAGGAATTTTAGTTTAAAACTCTAGAATGTATAACAACATCAGAATATCTTCTTTTTTGCCAATGTTCAACTAGCAAGCGTACTATTCTTTCTTATAAGGAAAGCCTCTTTGGCCAATTGGGTCAAAATCTCTAGTTCACCACTGTTTTCACACATACTGTAGAAAAGCGAGGTATTGTCAGCAATTAACTTATATGGGTCCTCGTATTCGACAACTCTACCAGCATCCATAACCAAAATCTTGTCATAATCTATGATCGATCTTAATCTATGAGCAATGGTCAAGATAGTCGAGGTACTGAATGCTTCTCTGATGGTTTGTTGGATCAAAGCATCTGATTTATAATCAATAGAGGCAGTAGCTTCATCTAACAATATGACCTTTGGTGCTCTCAACAATGATCTGGCCAAACACACCAATTGTCTTTGACCTTGTGACAAGTTAGAACCACCTTCCACAATTGGATTATCAAGATTCAAGAACTTGTTCTGATTCTCGCCATCGACTTCCAATGCATTGTCATCCTCACTGATCAAATTGACTCTTCTTAAGGCCTCGAACATTTGGATGTCAGAGTACTGTTCAAAAGGATCCAAGTTAGATCTGATAGTACCCGAGAATAAAGTTGGATCTTGTGGAATAATAGTGATAGCTTGACGTAATGAACGCAAACCGATCTTGGTGATGTCGACACCATCAATGTTAATAGTACCAGTTTCAGGGTCCAAGAATCTGAAGAAGGCGGTGATGATTGTAGATTTACCTGCACCTGTACGACCAACGATACCAATCTTCGAGGTGGCTTCAACGTCAAAGGTCACATTCTTAATGACTCTTGGTAAATGTGGAGCATAACGTAACGAGACATCCTTGACTTGAATTTCACCCTTTTCTGGCCATGAAGCTCTTGGTTCTGTTTCTGGAATATATTCTGGTGCTTCTTGTTCAATATCAAGATATTCTTGTAAACGTTCAACAGAGTTCATGTTCATCTCAATATTAGCATAAAGACGGACAACCCACAAGGCATTTTCACTGAAGGCAATGGCATATGAAAGCGATAAACCGGCAAGACCAGCATCAAGATAGTCCAAACGTAATAAGACGAAGATACCAGCAAAGAACATAACCATGGAACCAACGACATCCACACGGAAAGATAACCATCTGTTAGCGACCCACAAGTAGAAGAATGGCTTGTTATTGTTGTCAATATGACTTAAGTTTTCTTTCAAGAAACGACGTTCATCACCATATGCTCTGATAGTGGAGATACCAACCAAAGTTTCACTAAAATGTTGATGAATTGGTGATTTGGTGACAGACTCGAATCTCTTTAATTCTCTGGAAAGAGTAACGTAGAAGACACCGACCAAGTAGTACAGGAATGAAATAATAACGGCAAAAAACAAGAATCCAGGAGTAATAATAGCAATAAGAACAATAGTACTAGCACACTCAATAAGAGTCATGACAGCACCTTCAGCAAAAGGAACCAATTCTTGATCAACCGATTCAATATCCTTGGAAAATCTGTTCATGATACGACCTTGGGGAGTAGCGTCGAAAAATCTTAAACGAGCTCTTAAAACTCTTTGTAAAACTCTCTTGAAAATTCTGTTAGAAGCTCTGATACCACCAAAGTAACTGAAAATCAATCTAGCACATGCGACAAGGGAATAAAATATACCAATTGCGGTGTAAATGTAAATGTAGTACTCAGTGCTATGTTCGTCCTTTTTACCAAAGATCATGAATTGTTGCTCCTTGGCCCTGGTGTAGGCTAACTGAGTAAAACCAGTAATATAGTTAATAACGGGAAGTTGAGTAATATCAATGCCATTGTTGGCAGTTGCAATGCTCACAGAGTTGGCAGAATCTGCTGAAATACCAGCATGCATTGACCAGTTTCTTAACCACCATGATTGGAAGATGTAAATTATTTGAGAAGCGACATAAACTGAAAGAAGAGCAGTCCAGGTACCCCAACCACCAAAGATTCTACCATAGGCACGGTAGACATCAAATCCGACAACACCTTCAGCCTTGGTTTCTTCTTCAACCAACTTACCATCGGTTTTCTTGTTGTCATCGGGGTTCTCTTCAGGCAGTTGTTCGGCAGCAATCTTTTTCAATTTCTCATCAACCTTTGCGGCCTTCGATGCCATGGCTTCATTCTTTTCAGCCAAGCCAACAAGGTTAGCAGAAGATTGAACACGGGATTGAGAACGGGAGTTCATAACACTTGTCTTGATCAATTCATCTTCACCCAAATCACCAGCTTCCAATAAAATTTCAGGAGTACCCTGGTTCTTAACTCTACCATTTTCCATAACAATGATCCATTCAGCTTGTTGAACCGTCAATGCAACGTTATGGGAAACCAAGATACAAGTTCTGCCATCCATTAAAGGACCAGAAATACAGTTTTCGTAAATCCATAAGGCAGTATGAGAATCAACAGCACTCAAACAATCATCTAAAAGAACAGTCTTGGAGTCAGAGTATAAGGCTCTAGCCAATGAAACTCTTTGCTTTTGGCCACCAGATAATGTGATACCCTTTTCACCAATTTCAGTAGCGTCACCACCAGCAAGGATCTCGAAATCACGCTTTAAACCACAGGCTTCAACAACAGCATCATAACGTTCCTGGATAAATTCAGAAGAGAAGGTAATGTTATTTCTGATAGTGTCGTTCAATAACCAAGCTGATTGAGAACAGTAGGCAACAGATTCAGTGAAACCAGTTTCAGGATCAACAACTAATTCATCTCTTGGAACGATACCGGGTAAGAAAACCTTACCATTTGTCAATTCCATCTCACCCAATAAGGCCATCAATAATGAGGTCTTACCGGAACCAGTAGGACCGATTATAACATTCAATTTTCCTTCCTTAAAAGCAACATTTAAATCTTTCAATTTGAAATCAGTAGCAGAAGTAGAGTTCCAGGAGAAGTTGGCATTTTCAAAACCAATCTCTGGAGAATCAGCAGATCTTTCTTGGCTCAATTGCTCGTACTTATCAGTTTCCTTTTCGTTCAAAAACTTCTCAACTCTATCCAAAGAAACCTTAGATTGGATAACGAATGAAGTCATACCAGCTAATTGATCCAAAGGAGATCTTAACAAGTTGAATAATGACAAGGAAGTGAAAGCAATTGGGGCAGTCAAAGGACGACCTTGAATAATAGTGTAACAGTAGAAGGAAACAAAGGTAATCAAGGTTGGAGTAAGAAACCAAATAAGGGCACCAGCAGTCCAAAGCCAAGTTCTCATCTTAAGAAGATCCAACTCTTCCTTTCTGACTTCCATAATCTGGTCAAAGAATCTGTTTTCCCAAGCGAAGAACTTAATAATTCTAATACTTTGGAAAGTTTCGTTCAACTTTTGGATACGTTTATCAGTAACACCTAACATTTTCTTTTGGTATTGACCACCAATGGCGGTGAATTTATAATTGACAGGCAACAAGATAAAGATGATGACAGATCCAACGAGGGCACTCCATCCCAATAAATTGTATAACAAGTATATACAGATGATAATCATCAAAATGGAGGAAACAAAGAAATGGAGATAACCACAAATTTCACTAACTTTAAAGGCATCAACAGCCATAAGGTTAATGATAGCACCCAATTCAGCGCTCTCAGGTTCCTCTGACGAGTCACTGTCTTCAGAAGAAGAATCGGTAGCTGGAACCTTTGCATCCTTAACCTCACCTTCTTCTTTCTTTGATTCAGTGTTAACAACTCTTCTTCTCAAGGCCTTAGCATAAACTTGCCCAATAATAATGGCCCTCATTCTAGCACAGACTCTTCTACCCATGTATAAGGATTGACCTGAAGACAAGGAGTCAACAATTTTGATTAATGGCAAGCAGCAAACAAAGAACCATGCAAGATTAGCAGGATAAAGAGTAGGATTGTCAACGTATTCTAAGATAGTCTTCAATAATAAGGAAGGAACGAAAATCATGAAGGATTCACAGAAAGCCCAGAAGGCTTGGATGGCGAATAACAACTTGAAATGAGTAAAGATCTTGACAGTGAATCTTGAAGTGGTTTTAGCAGCTTCAAAACCTTGTAAAACGAACAATGAATAATCATCATATCTTAAACCCCAAATATCATCTTTGGTCAATGGAGACTTGTATGCCTTCCAGATCATAGGATCAAGGAAGGAATAAGTAATCAATTTGAAGATAGAAGTAGCACTTTCGTAAGATGGAGTTTCGCAATCTGTCGAGATGTAAATCTTAGCAGGCTTGTCACCGATCTTAGCAGAGAAGTTCAAATAGAACAAAATGGTTGAGATAATAAAATGAGCAATGTAGAAGTATTTGACTTCAACGGAATTTTCATGGATCAAGACGGATCTGAAAGTCAACAAGGCTGGGAAAAAGTTGAAAAAGTACAAAGCAGTGGAATGGGCCCATAAATTTGGTAAACTGACGTTAACCTGTTTCATGTTCACTACTCTGATGGTAGAAAGAGCAAAAGCATAAGTCCAGAAGGCCAATCTAATCAAGGTGGTGTAATCGGAACGCTTCCATTCGGAGATCAATTGTGGATAGTAGAAACAGGCGACACTGAGACCAACCTCAAACAACACGAGAAGCTCTTCGAAACTAACACGTAACTTTTCAGAAGTGCTCTTATGGATCAATTGGAACTCGCCGGAGGCCGAACCGTCCTTGTTGGTGGGACGGATCTTGAAGATGGAGAAATGACGGTCTTTGACAGATTGGTCAGACTCAGTGGAAGCTAATCTATCATGTTCAATTGAGTCGTAACTTTCGGTATTGGCCAAAAGGGGACGGTTCTCGCCATGTAATTCGACACGGGAAGATCTTGCGTAGATTTTGTAGTATTTGATAATGGATTTTATGAGCAAAAAAACAAGAGAAACAACACCCGTTATCAAAGGAACAGCTGTATCTAGATACAAATGTCTCCCACATGTTGTGACATCATCCCTGTACCAGAAGGGACAAGATTGGGTGGAATTAGACATATCGAGTGATTGTCGTTCTTATTCGCTAAATGTATAATGTTGTACGATTAGAGGTGAAAATTTTAAATTTAAATCGGCAATCGTAATTCCGAGCGGTGTCCTGTATCGAGTCTATCACTCTATCAATGCTTCTCACTCCGGTAGTAAAGGCCACAGAAATAGGAAACCAACAGACAAAATGCGAGATACAATTGCAATGTGCAGCGCCACTCTGTTAAATATACGATAACAGTGAATAAAACACCAATATATAACGATGACTGGATCCTACGCAATTACTACAACAAGAAGATGAAATTTTTTGGAGACAGAAAAGTGCCAAACTAGGTGATGATGCTTGGATCTGCAGGTCTGCGACCGGGTAACACCAAATAGATGAGGCCGTTCAATGGCAACATTTTTTTGGCTTTATCAATGCATAGGCCGTGGTTGGAGGTGCCTGCGAAATGGGCTGGCAGATAGGACAAAAAGTGTAGGAGAACAAAATAGAGCGGTTTACAGAGCGCACATTTCCGAGTGCAAATCACCCCCAAAGACCTCCTTGTCGTCTAATGGCTGACAATTACGGAACAACTGCATCACAAATAATTTCTGTCGCACGCGGAATAAATTGTCTTGCTGAGAACAATGTGTCGTATATTGCTGCAAGCCAATAATATTGTCCAATTGTAGTTGTAGACCTGCAAGAGGAATATCGCGCATGCCGTATCCACCATGAACACTGAGTTTTCTTCCCGTAGGTACGAGTAATTGGGGTGTGGAGAAGGATGACGAAGAACTCTGTTATCTCGAATTCCACGTTGTATTCCGCTACACACGCGCAAGGAAGTTTATTTCTATTGTTTCCCCTCGGAATATACTTCAGTTATTATCTCCCCCTCTTATAGCGTTGCATGTACCTTGTCCAGGCGAGCGCCTCTTTGGCTCTGCCCATTCTGATAACGGCCAGACAGGGTAAACCTGTGAGGATTGGCGGTGGTCGCGACTTGACAACTGAGATAAGGGTCTTGGGCTGTCCACACAGGGTCGTGGCAAAACCTGTTGCATTGCTGTACAAAGCTGGGGGACCCCAGCTTGGAGGTCAGCCATTACTACACGAGCTAGATATCATTTATGCATTCATTACATTTTAGAAATCGGAAAATAGGACACCACCGATTTTAAGGCTTTTATCATAATCATTCTATTCATTAGCAGAATCGGCGGCTTCTTCAGGCTCCTTGGTTTCTTCAGCTACCTCTGTTTCTTCAGCTACCTCTGTTTCTTCAGCTGCCTTTGTTTCTTCAGCTGCCTTCGTTTCTTCAACTTCTTCAGCCTCCTTGACCTCTTCCACTTTCTCGGCATTACCATTCTCTAAATCATCATCAATCGCATCTAAGCTTGGAATACGGGAATCAATAGCTACACTAACAGCAATAACACGACCGAATATCTCCTTGTTATCAAACTCTTCGATAAACTTCTTTTGCTCTTCCTCACTTCCAAACTTAACGAAAGCAATACCTCTGTTAAGAATAGACTTACCTTCCTCCTTGTACTTCTTCAAAACCGAAGCGGCAATTCTTCTGTTGGGAATAAAGCTGCCCTTGGCACCGTGTGGTTCCACCAATTCGTTGAGTGCCTTGCGACTAAGATTGTAATCAAGGTTTCTGATGAATACTGTATCCACGGATGCGACGCCCTCTTCTAACGGAAGCTTTGGTTTGTCAGCTTTTGGTGTCTTCTTCTTGGCAACCTTGACTGGCTCGGTTTCCGGCTTAGTTTGGCCATCTGTTTCTTTGTCCACTCCATTTTCAACCTCTTTCTCTTCATTTCCTTCGGAGATCACGCCATCCTTCTTTGGTTTCTTGGCCTTTTTGGATTTGGGTTTAGGTTTCTTCACGGTTTCAGCAGACTCGGCTGTTTCTTTCTCCTCTCCATCCACGACTATAGTTGGTTCCTTAGGTTCCTTAGGTTCCTTGGGTGTCTTGACCTTTGGAGCCTTGGGTTCCTTCTTAGGGGCTGGAAGAGCCTTCTTCAAATATATCTTTCTGCCGCTCAATTCCTTCTCACCATACTCCTCAATTGCCTTGTCGGCATCCTCCTTGGTCTCGAACTCGACAAAGGCAAACCCCATTCCCTTTTTGGAGACAAATTTGCCGCGACGGGTGAGTTTCTTTGGAATCTCCACCTTGGTGCTGGGGCCATTAGTAATCCAATCAAAAACACAAGCCGAATCATACTCACATCTTCAATGCCTGGAATAATTCCTGCAATTCGGATTCTTTGCATTCATAGTCTACGTTTCCAACATATACTCTCTCCTCGATAGGTTGGATAATCTCTGGAACGGTGGTGGTTATGGTTTCTGCTGACATGTTGTAGTTGCGTTGGTACGTTTTACGGGGTAAAAGGACGGGCGCTAAAAGTTGGGGATTAATTCAATTTATATCGAACAACTTCCCGCTAGAGCAGAAAATAATTTAGTCCAGAAACTTGATCAGTTGAGGGCGAATTCGTCGGGCTGCAGAAGCTTCGAGAGATTGGTAGAGAGACTACTGATGGTGGGCCGTTGGGGGAGGGTGGGGATCACGAGTCGAGACGCGTATTTCTGGAATCTAAATGATGCGAATCGGTTCTCTCGTCCTCGTCAAATGTTGTCGCTATTTATTCAATCTCCAACGTCCTTCCTGGCACCTCTCGTCCCGCTGTCATCTCGTGTGCTGCTTGAGGCAATCTCATGTCATAAAATTTGGCAATGACACACCCACGGTTGTGTGTGGCGCACGCCGTCCCACACCCAAACCAATACACGTCATACCCCGTTCGCCCTACAATCCATTATTTTATAAACGTATATGCAAAACAAAACCGTAATAATTTTAAAAAAGAAAAATAAATAATCTAGCACATTCTTTCTTTTCTTAAATAATGACAAAAAATAAACACTTTATATTCATGAACATCCGGTCGAACCTGTACTAGTAGTATGTTATGTGAATTACTCTCTATCTATGTGGTTTATTTCAATTTGTAGAATAATTTTGGAGCAGCACAGTCGTTGACACAATGTTGCAAATGGAAGAATTCTTCAACACAATCTTCTTTGTATGCCAAATGTTCGTAACCTTCTTCTTCGGAGGCCTTGGTGACTCTTTCGACACATTCGTCGAAATGGTGCTTGAATTCGTGACATGGCTTGGAATGGGCACATTCTTGACGTGTTAGTGGTGCAAATAGCCAAAAAAAATATTCATCGATACTCACCTTCATGTAACTTGTCAAGAGGATCTTGTTCTTCTTCGTCATCTTCGTCTTCCTCCTCTTCTTCTTCTTCATCCTCTTCAGCAGCAGCGTCTTCAGTGGCTTCTTCGACAGGCTCTTCGACGACTTCTTCTTCTACTTCAACAACTTCTTCCTCTGGCTACACTCTATTAGTACCATGCTCACTCATAACCTCCCGCAATTCCCTCACTTACCTCTTCAGCATAGGCAACAGTTGGCATAACTGATTCTATTAAATCTCTTAAAAAGGCCATTTTGTTTATTGTCACTTAGGATATCAATCGAACGTGGTTGTCTTAGTTCACTTTCTCGACCCTTCTCTATATTTTCAACGCTTACCTTAATTTTCTATGCGATTGTCTGATGAGAAAAATAAGATATGTAATTGGCTGAACGAGCGATTTGGGGTTACCCGGTGTGAAATATGTTCGTCCGTGGCCAATTTAAAGCAATTGGAAACAATTAGGAGACGAAATTCCAATGAGGTGGGGAAAATAATTATTCAATTTCTCTATAACTCTATTAATTTTATGTTTGAACTGCTAGTAGGGATCTTCTTGTTGATTCATTGTATTTGGCTGAAGAACTGAGTGTGTATTGACCAATCTGAAAATTATGTCGTGTGTGACTCATGTATGTCCCAGATCTGCTCCATCTTGAGATAGCTGTAACTACATAAGAATGATTTCATAAGAGCTTAAATATCCTCTTGCACTCAATTACAAATACCATTTACATATAAATAATATATTAGACAAGTAAACCTCATGGAACTTAAAAAAAAATGAGAGAAATCATAAATAGAACCCTCACCACACTTGCATATGCTCATAAAATTCAACAGTTTGTTCTGTGACATCGAGATTTCTTACCACTTGAAGTCTCAATTCATCCACCATATTAGGATGAGCACAAGCAGCAAAGGCGATTGATCCGTTGGCGATGCTGATTTCTTGCTTGACAATCTCTTCAATGTTTGGTCTTGCTTCCCTAAATTCAATGAATGGAAACTTAGCCTTCAATTTTTCAACCAAAGTTTCATGGACAGTCTTGGTGTTTTCATTAAAATCTGCCGTTTTGAAGTCCTTCTCAGTTATTACACCATTTTTTTGAATGTTGCTCAATGTATCATTATCACCGGTTCCATTGCTGCTTTCATTATTGCTCGATGATATTTCACCGCCAGTTGACTTTTCAATTTCATCCCCTGAATCTGAAGTGGATGTGGAAGAGTCGACAATGGAGCCCATACCCGAATCTGGTCTGGTAACATATATGACTGTTTCAACTTTAGTTCCTTCTAATTTCAAAAGCTCTTGGTAGAACCAATCAATCGATTTCCAGTGACGAATAACCCAATAAAGCTTCACTCTTTGTCTATAAACCTTACGGTTGGCCAAATCAATGGCTTGTGCATACAAACCTGGGATACCATTACCACCTGCGGCGAATACTGCGGAATCGAATTTTTCAATTGGTGATCTATTACCATATGGTCCCTCCACAGAGACTCTAATTTGAGCCGAATTATTTGGCTGGGTGGCCAAATACTGGTATAAGCCATGAGTGACACCACCTTTAACCTTGGTGTAGAAAGTAATGGTGTTTTCTTCGACGACGGAATCAACTATCGTAAATGGATGTGATTGCCAGAAACAACTTGGACGTAAGAAATGGATGAAGGCATGGCACCCTGGAAATGGCTTCCAATGAGTTGGTCTCTTGATGGTGATTCTCAATGTCTCATCGGCCTTCAATTCAACTGTTGCCATCGGTGCACCAAACCAGAATAAACGAAGAATTCTAATAAGTCTATCCACAGCCCAAACTCCCACACATGGATACCACCATGCTTCATATCCATCACTTGCTGTATGGATCCAAGAAGTTGCAACAAATACTGCAGCCAATGCGAAATGGAGCAAAACGAACACCTCATACCATCTCTTTCTAAAGAACAATAAGCCTTGAATACATAATAAGAACCCACAGATGACCGCCACTATACCCAATTGGTAAAACAATTGAGTTTCATTACCTTGGAGATCCCCGGGACCACCACCGATAAGGTGGGCTGTCATAGCACAGCCATGGACAAAGATGAGAAGAACAGCAACACGGGAGGTCCATCTATGAAACACCAACATTCTAGAATAAGACCATCCAGTTATCCATTGCATTATATTGTTACGTCCCCCGAATAAGAAGATCAAAGGGAACACGAAAAGAGAGGATATCCCAGTTCTGTCAGCGATCAATCTACCTATTTCTTCTTCCTCACTCTTTGGCCAGAACGACGAATGTGGAGTATGAACATAGCCAATGCTTTGCATAAGAATAACCATCACCACCCAAACGGCAATAATAAGAGATTCAAGACGGGTTGGTGATAACCACTCAAAGATGGAGAATTTGTTATGCACAGAATGATTCTTCTTACCTGTTCCAGGTATCGAAATATATTTCTTGAAAGCTTTTGAAATTGGTCCATTCATTCCCTTGTGGATAGAGGGGAACATAAATTGTGACCAGTGAGCAACACCAGCGACAAGCATGACTAAACCCCAGTAGGAGAGCATTGCAATGCCAAACCACACAGACTTGTTGTAGTTCATAAAACGTCTGTAATTTGAAGTGTAATAAAGCTCCACCTTGCTTTGAGTGACTATAAGTGGGGAATATCCAATTAGAGTCTTGTTAAAGGCTTCATCTTTGGTGGGATTGATCAAATAGTCCGTGGCATTATCGTAAGCTCTGTAAAATTCGTCTGAAGTAAGAGTTACATTAGCCGTTTTCTTACAAATCTTCTTTAAAAAGTAGTTGATTTTTGTGGTGGAATTGTTCAAATTATCAACATAGCAATGCGCTATTGAGCCCAAGGCAGCACTATTTGTACAGTAGCACTCTTCAGACTGAACTTTCTTCGCACAAAAGGTACCAGTAGCACTGAGAACTTGAGAACATGCGTTCCAGCCCATCTCATTTGATGTGTATTTGTGCCAACCATCGTCTGCAGTGACATGGGTAGCCAACACGGCCATTAAGAGAGCAGTAGATTTTATTGCAACCATGATTCCTGTCTGTTTGGAAGCTTGAAGAAATATTCCTAGCCAGTGAATTTTGGCCATATTTATACCCATAGAAATCATTTTGGACGTGTATACTCATGCTGCAATTTTTATCTGATCAATCAGTGGCTGAAATGCTGTTGCTATGCTATTTTCCATGCGAATGTTGCATTCTAATAGCATTAATGCAGGCTACCGTAAGTATTAACAAGAGGTGTCACTGGCTGCATAGTCAACATTTTTTTCAAAATAAATACAGCATTAAGCACCAAACCAGCTAAGAATATTTCAACTTTTAGCAATTAAAATAGTATGGTCACTTTGACTTGTGAATCAGTTTATTTCCTCTCCACAGCATGAAGCCTATCCCCAAATTCGTGCACGGTTGCAATGTGAAGCTCTCGCTAACTTTTAAGAATTGGGAATTTTGCTTTGAGGTGCATTGAGATCATGCAGCAGATTGATCAGATAATTTCATTAACTTCGGACAAGGTTCTTGTTACCTGAAATGATATTGGATTCTCGATCCTGAGGAACAGGTTGAAATATCAGATGTGTTCAAGTTAGGAGTACTTTTTGACGAGTGTTGAGCTCCTATTGAATTGAGAAGAAAGACTATAACGGAGAGGATACCTTTTTTTTACCTTCCTCCTGCACACACACAAGGCGTCAAGCACTCTGCGATACATATAGCCAGTAAAAGAAGAGAAGTATAGAAGATGTTTCGAAAACCAGCCAGTCAAGATGGTGACAAGAGCCTAAATTTTCCGAACAATAACACCTCCCTGTACGAGGTAA
The DNA here is from genome assembly GCA_030573195.1 of Nothofagozyma chilensis. NCBI lineage: Eukaryota > Fungi > Ascomycota > Pichiomycetes > Serinales > Cephaloascaceae > Nothofagozyma > Nothofagozyma chilensis. The sequence goes on from JAJMCV010000102.1 coordinate 581,467, forward strand.
GCCGCCATAAGCCGCTGGTTTGAAGGCAATTATTTTTACTTGGCTATTAAGATACGACTCTTATACGACAAAAATATCGGAGATTTTATTTATTTTTATTAACACTTTCCTGGGATTAAGATTCTCATTGTAGTAAAATTCAAGGGTAGGATTGTATTTCCTTCTCATCGGTAATCCGAGTCGGGTTTGTCGCAGAACAGTCTATGGAAATTCTACCTCTTCTAGCTAATGCATTCTGCCATGTATGTAATACATAATATGGTAACAAGGCTTCTTGGAGGAGAGGCAGGACTTTCAATTCACCGGGGCTTGAGCAAACGCAAATTGAGAAATCTCAGACTGTTTCGATCTTGTCTTTGGAAACGAATGGAAGGGAAATTATGGATTGCTACAAAGATTGAAATATTAATTGAAATATATTTCCCTTTTAGCTTTGCATTGTTTTGTCAAGAGTCAACAATTTTATTGGTGGAAATTGTCATGGGCCGGCATCGTCCTCGGGATCAGATCTGCAAGGCTGCTCTGCATAATCTGATCAAATCAGACCCACTACGACGGTCAAGCGAGCAAACTTCGGGATCCACTCTTGATTTCCATTATACAATACATATTCCTCAGGCTAGACTTTGAACATGAAATCCTTTCATGTCCTCTCACTCTACAAACAGCATTAGCAACAACCGCTGATATTCACACGACCCAAATTGAACCGTTTTCTTGAGCCTCCCAAATCAGCGATGCAACTAGCAAGAATGAAGTCACACGAGTGTTTAACTGATGAAAAAGATAATTATTCGCGCTTCTGTGGGTGTCTAAGGAGATTGACAGCTATCAACGGGGTCAAAAAGCTTGTTTCTGAGAGGGGCGCCTTGCCTAAAAAATATACGAGACACAACGGCCCACCAACTGCAAAGTAGTGCTACACAACAGTGGAGCAGCCATTAGAGAGTTTGAAGGCGTTCGCTTGCCCAAAATTTCCAGGGGTGTTGTGAGGCGGCTGCTGCACCAGAAATTCCGACCTAGGAGATCCGACTCGCTGTATAAAATTTTTGAAATACAAACTTTCCTGCGCTTTATTACTTAGAATAAATCATATGCTACTAACTTCTTTGAGATGTGAGTGGCCATGTATCTCTGAGGAACATGGTGAACTGGGGTTTTCTGGGCCAGTTGTATGATCTGAGAGGTCTAATGAAACCAGAATTGCACAAATTTCAAAGTTCTAGTCTCTTTTATATTATCAGATCCAAAAAAAAAATATTTTCTACCACGCAATACATATATGAAGCAAAGAGTCCCCCCTGTTCTTTCTTCTTAGCATTAAGCCTCCAATAATATATTCACTCATTTAGGCCAATTGATTCCTACCAAATTACATTTCTACAAATTTTTACCTTACTTTTAATATTTTTTTAACCATAACTATACAATAATTAAAAAAACACTTAATTGGAAGTAGCAGCGGCAGCGGCGATTCTAGCTCTCTTAGCGATCTTTTCTTGAGCCTTAGCACCCATGACACCACCACCCCAGTGTCTTCTAGAGTCTTCGTATTTTTCAGTGAAGTTAGCGTTGATAGTAGAGACTAATTGAGCTAATTCAGCTTCGTCTTCAGCTCTGACTTCGGTTAAAGCAGCGACAGAAGAGTTCTTCTTGTGGACTAAAGTACCTAATCTAGCCTTACCCTTGACGACGGCGTATGGAACACCCATCTTTCTACATAAAGCTGGCAAGAAAACAACTAATTCGATTGGGTCAACATCGTTGGCAATCAAAACTAATTTAGCCTTCTTGTTTTCAACTAAGGAAACAACGTGGTTTAAACCGTACTTGACGACGTATGGCTTTGGGGAAGCATCCTTGGCGGACTTACCTTCAGCGATGGCGGCGGCTTCCTTGGTTAATCTTTCCTTCTTTTCGGCAGAGGTTTCTGGTCTGTACTTGTTGAATAACTTCAAGGTTTGGGCAGCGGTGTTTCTGTCTAAAGTGTTTTGGAATTGAGCAATTGCTGGAGGAACCTTTAATCTCAAAGACAAGATCTTCTTCTGTCTTTGTAATCTAACGTATTCTGGCCATTTGACGAATCTGGACAAGTTTCTCTTTGGTTGAACGGATTGACCGATACCGAAGTTTCTTGGGGTAGATTCTAATAATGGGTTCTTAGCTGAAGCAGTCTTGGTGGACTTAGCAGCTAATGGAGCTGGAGCAACCTTCTTTCCTTTTGGAGCCATTTTTGTTGTTACTTCAAAAGAATTAAGTCTGTATGTAATATGTCTATGGTTCTTTTATTAAGATGAAAAACTGCAATAATTTTCCAGGATGGATTCGGTTGGGACAAGACTGTTCCGCGCACGTCAGAAGTTAACTATGGGAAATTCATTTGTGACGGCTTGTTGCAATTGTTTGTGACACGTGCCTTGATCGCCGTGATAGGGCTACAACCCTACTTATACAATCTACCGCTGGAACCTAGAGGCAAAGAGGACTTAGGTGTAAAATGAGTTTAGAAAACTAAGGCCAATTAATAATACTCGAATATTAGATTAAAAAGATATTTGAGAATTCGCTGCGTTTGGTGGGGTTTATTCCCAGAGACACGCACCCTACCAACGCGTACATGTTTTGTTGCCAAAAGCCACAGCTTTTGACTCATTTTCAATGTTGGGTTCTCGAGAAATAAAGTAATGCATGAAGCGAGAGTATGTGGCATATAGGCCGTTTTCGCACTTCCTGTTGAAATGGCGTCACACGAGAACATTGAGATGACAGTACTCCTTCTTTTTCTACAAAAACTTGCTTGAATCCCTAATGAGCTTCTACTTGACCTAAAGAGATACCAGCTGAAACAAATACAATCCTTTTCCGCGCAACACCCAAAAATTCCTAAGCCCTATTCCCTAATTTCTCCACGTTGAGACGCCAGTTTATGTAGAGGTGTGCATCTGCCGAGATTAGATGGATCAGATAATTATTTCTTTTTTTCTCTGCAGTAACAAATGAGAGACTTACAACTTAATACCGTTTCGGACAATAAGTCCGATTGAAAATTTGGATACCGATGATCAAGTGGGTTATTTTATGAAAATATTATCCTGCCAGTCTATATATGCTGTCAAATATCCATAAATATTACGGTTAAAACTGGATTGGATGGCTGTGATCCTAGTGAACAACATATACATGACCTTTCTATCCTATATAAATTGCAACTAATAAACTAAAATGATTTCTAAATTGCCATTTGAGATTATAAATATCATAACATCCCATCTAGATCAATCTGATGTCTATCATTTGGCCAGAACATGCAAAACTTTGCACTCATTGTCCATATCTAGATTATATAGAAGCATAATATTGGACTCTAATAAGCAAAATTATTCGAGTGAATTCAATAACGAGGATTTGAGAGAATTACCTTCACGTTTTTCTGGAGATTCGAATGAAAAAGTCAAATGCACCATAGTGAGAACTTACTACGGATTCAAATGTCTCTTGAAGACATTGGCTCAAAATTCAATGTATTGTGGATACATAGAAATGATTGAAGGTTGCGCGCATCTTCCTGATTTACCAGAATATGAACTAAATGAGTTTTTCAATATCATATTCCCCCGTTTGACGAACTTGAAAGTGTTGAAATGGTCTTCGGTCTCAACATCACTCTCATTGGGATTGATTAAATTGCTACCTAATTTTGAAGGGATGATGACATTGGAGGGCAACTTCAAAGATTATGATGTAGGCCATAGCATCACAGATAGTCATTATATTCCAGATAATGAGACTTCTTTCTCGTTTCTTGAAGAGTTGAGTTTATCTAACTTCAACCATTCGAATAATCTAAAGACAATCGATTTAAACAGGTTTCCCAAATTGAAAAGTTTGAAGATTAGCAAGAGCATTCCTACCCATATACCAATTAATCATGGCTCTTCTAACAATGATGCCAAAGTAGGGGGTTGCTATGAAATCGACTACATTGAGAATATCTTCAATAAACTAGACTCCAAACTCCAATTAAGAACATTGGCATTGGATCATATATTGCTAAAGTCACACGATGCAGATTTGTTACAGTCCAAAATTGACTTGAGGTGTTTGGACACATTAAGCATCTTGGATTGCACTGAATGTGGCACTGGTACAACTTACAATAATGTTTCCTTCTTGCAAAGAATTCATAAAGATTTGGTGAACTTGAAGGAATTAAACATTGATCTTTATTACGATTTCAAAGATGCCACTCCCAAGTTCATTTCAACTTTGGCTAAATTGACAAAGCTCTATTGTGTGATTAGATGGAACAATAACCGTTCCAACTTGTTACATTATAGTTTTGAAAACTTGTTATCTATGTATTTGGATGGTTTTTCTTACCAAAAGGAGAGATTAACGAATTTGGTATTGGATTTCAAGTTCGAGGAGCCTGCCTTAATAGCGGCCAATAATAACCATGGAGCGGGTACGAGTAAATCGATTCCCTCCAAGTTATTGAAGAAATTAGAAGTGTTGACCAAATTACAGACATTAAGAATCCCCATAAACGAGAGCGATTTTACAGACTTGGTGCCAATTTTGAGCCATTTACCGCGTTTAAGAATATTGGACTTGCATCTTCCCTCCAACAACCATTTGGGGACGTTATTATCTCCATTCAACACGAATCCAAGACAAACTAGTTTATTGGGGGATTTTGGAGAATGTCTCCATAATGGGACATTGACTACATTGGTTCAATCAAATAACGTGTTTGATAATTACCAATACGATTACACGGTGCGATTATCGCAATATATCAATTATATTCGGGGTTTCAAGAAATTAGTGAGGGAGTTGAAATACGCCAGAATCGCCAAATTCGTCTTCAAATGTGAGGACATCCAAAAAATCGACGCCATGGACGGGTTGGATGAATGGCTCGATAATCAGTTGGGGGTTTGCTGTGGTTAAGACCGGATATGGTGGGGATGGTGGAGAAAACTGGGGTGAAAACGGGTACCCCAGCCTCGGCAGACGGTTACAAGTAGAAGGGTAGAGATGAAAAGTTGGGTTGTTTTATTTAAAAAATGTTACGAATTATGATCAAGGATGTGTAATTTATATAAATATCGTCTCCGAATGGTTCGGGTCGATGGTTGACCCTCGGATAGTGTTCCCTCCATTCCGCATATCAATCGAGTCACGATTATATAATAATTTCCAGAAATTGCGGAGTAAGCTTCGATTGTGACAGAGCGATATTTAAGCCGCGAGTTCGCATCGAATAAATTGTTTTTTCTCCACCCGCCAATTAACACCATGAGCTCCTCTTTCGCTAACATCAAACAATTACCACCTGATCCATTATTCGGATTGAAGGCCAGATACACCAATGACCCCAGAACTGACAAGGTTGACTTGGGAATTGGTGCCTACAGAGATAACCACGGCAAGCCATGGATCTTGCCGGCCGTGAGAAAGGCCGAGGCCGCTCTCCAGGCCAAAGATAGCTACAACCACGAATATTTGCCAATTTCTGGGTTTGCCAGCTTTACAAACGAGGCCTCCAAGGTCATCTTGGGCAACGACTCGATCGCCTTGAAGGAGGATAGAGTGGTGTCCATCCAATCCTTGTCCGGTACTGGTGCTTTACACGTTGCCGGTACCTTCATCAAGAACTTCTACACAGGCCATTTGGCTGACGGTGAGACCAAGGAATCCTCGTCTCTGTTGCCTACCGTGTATTTGTCTGCCCCAACTTGGGCCAATCACGTTCAGATCTTCGAGACCATTGGCTTGAAGACCGCTACTTATCCTTATTGGAATGCTGCTAATAAGTCGTTGGACTTGGACGGCTTCGTTGCCACTATCAATCAAGCTCCAGAGGGCTCTGTCTTCTTGTTGCATGCTTGTGCTCATAATCCAACCGGTTTGGACCCAAATCAAGAACAATGGAACGAGATCTTGGACGCAATCATCGCCAAGAACCATTTGCCATTATTCGATTCCGCTTATCAAGGTTTTGCTTCGGGTTCCTTGGAAAAGGACGGTTGGGCCGTCAGAAACGCGATTGTTTCCAAGCTCACCGCCCCAATAGTCATCTGTCAATCATTCGCCAAGAACGTTGGTATGTATGGTGAAAGAGTTGGTGCCGTTCATGTGATTTTGCCACAACACAATAAGGCGCTCAATTCTGCCATCTTGTCTCAATTGAGTAAGATCATCAGAGCTGAAATCTCTAATCCTCCTGCCTACGGCGCCAAGGTGGTTGCTGAAATCTTGACAGTTCCGGAATTGAGAACCCAATGGGAACAGGACTTGATTACCATGTCTTCCAGAATTGGTTCCATGAGATTGAAGTTAAGAGATGCTTTGGTCAAGTTGCAAACCCCGGGAAACTGGGATCATATTGTGAGCCAAACTGGTATGTTCTCGTTCACGGGCTTGAACAAGGAGGAAGTTGCCAGATTAGAAGAGAAACACGGTGTTTACTTGGTTTCTTCTGGTAGAGCCTCTGTTGCCGGTTTGAACGAAGGTAACTTTGAACAAGTGGCTAAGGCTATTGATGAGGTTGTCCGTTTCAAGGACACCAAATTGTAAGCTCCAGCATATATAATGATGGTATGACGATTATTTCTTTTCTGATATATTTATAACATAGAATGATATAGCTATATAATTTTTGTTTTTTTTGAACCTGTAGAGCTACAACGAATCAAGAATGTCTGACTTTCTATATTTTTTGCATCAACTCACTCTATTATACAATGGTCATATTTGTGCGAGCACTTCATCATACAACATTCTTTTTAACTCCTCAACGCTCAATTCATCCTTGTGTCTGTCGAAGTCGAAGAAATCCTCGGGGATCTTGTCCGCTATTGGTTCGTCCTCTGGGTCATGATACAATTGCAAGTATGGATGTTGAAGGGCGTCCTCCACGGTGATTCTCTTCGCAGGGTTAAAAGTCAAGAGTTTCTCCAATAAATCAATGGCCATAGGATTTGCATCCGGGAACACCTGTTGGAAGGGAATCTTCCTTCTGAAAGGCAAGGATCTGATGTATTCCCTTGCCCTTCTAGACTTGATATTATAATAATCCTCCATGTTTGGAGTGCCCAAGATCTCCATTATTAGCCATAATTGGTTGTGATAATCTCTGCCTGGGAAGAGTGGCTTTCCGGACAACATTTCAGCCAAGATACAACCCGCGGACCACACATCGATGGCGGTGGTGTATTCCTGGAAGGTTAGCATGATCTCTGGGGCTCTGTACCATCTGGTAGCGACGTATTCAGTCATGAAGCCGAAATTGTCCTCTGACGAGGCGATGGATCTGGCCAAGCCAAGATCACACACCTTCAAGTCGCAATTGGCGTTCAACAAGAGATTCGATGGTTTCAAGTCTCTGTGTAACACATTTGCCGAATGCATGGCCTTCAAGGCCCTCAAGGTCTGGTAGATGAAATATTGACAATGGTCGTCGCTCAATTTCTGGGTCTTTATTACTCTGTGCAAATCTGTCTCCATCAACTCCTGGATGAAGTAGATCTCGTTGAAACTCTCGTAATTCAACGGTCTTTGTATGGCTAGGATGGAGATGATGTTCTCGTGGTTGAAATGTTTCAACAACTTCAACTCGCGTAGGGTTCTCAAACACAACATGGACCGTTCGAAGGGCTCTATCTTCTTGATGGCCACCTTCTGGCCCGAGGGCTTGTGAGTCGCGGAACAGACGATCCCATAGGCGCCCTGGCCAACGACCTCGATAATCTGGTAATGGTCGCTGACATTGAACGATATCTTTCTGGTGTATGCTTCGGTCATTTGTGTGGGGTTGTTCTGACAAGGTTGGCGACCGCACAAAGAAAAGGAAAAGAGGGTTAAATATAACCACGAGCTTCAACAATGGCCGGGTTCAGATGGGTGCTGTTCGAGCAAAAATATATACTACTGGTTATCTCGACTCGTCTGTCTGGCTGCGTTGTCAATGTCTGACTGCGTACCACGAAATCCTAAAACAGAACACTGAGTTCGTTGGAGCTATATACAAGAAAAGCCGCGCAATAAGTACTGTTCGTGGGCCAAGGGTCTTGTCTCATGTTTCCTCTGGCATAGGCCAATGTTATGGACATGAAACACACCTCTTGGGCCAGCGAGAGGAACCGGTTTCAGCATGAAATGCTGCTGGTTCTCCGCCTGGTCGAAGAGTCGGAGAGCGTTATGCGAATTAGAGACGATGGGCGCGGCGGATGAGGGCTGATGGACTCGTATGGTTCGTTTTGGTCTGCGGTTGGTTGCTACCATCAGATCTACGTGGGTTTGGCAACAGTGCGACATCCGCGAGTTTGTTGGGGTCGTTGTGCGACTGGAACAGGGCCGATCTCTACCACCGGACCTGTGTTCCAGGGAGTTCTCTAACGGACCTGTGTCTCGTGGACTTCTCGAACGGACCAGTATCTCCTGGAGTTTTCTAACAGATGCTCCAGTGGGTTCTCTACTTGCGAAGCGTTCCAGGAGACGATGGTGGCCAAACAGAGTTCCGAGTTCGTTCCAGATTTCCTGTTGCGAGTAGCTCGGGATCTTCCGAGTTGCTCATATCGAGATGGGCAACAAATTCGGATCACAAGGATCTGGTTGACCACAACGTAACCCATGGTAATCATAGGCAAATCCACACATTTGTCCAGATCGAGTCACTCTGCGAAACCTCGTCTGGCACAACTCGCTTGCGACTGTTTACGATTGGCTTTGCATACGATATAAATACGTGTCTTGGTGCGTGTATACCGTGCAACCACATGAAGCTGATGTCCAACGGAGCTAAGTCGCAGTCTCCAGCCAAGGAGATGAACCGTGGAAACCACATCATTTTACTCCCTTGACATGACGCCAGAATTGTGACACGATGAGGTGACATCATCGCAACACTACACCCCAACTAACTAACTCGTCGCATTAAAACAAATAAATACAATATATAAAAATCAATAATACTAAACTACACCAAAGTCATAATAAACAATTAATATCCGTTCTCCGCACAACCAAATTTATCCAAAAGCCGCTTATTTCTTCTTTCTGCCGAACAATCCTCTCTTCTTCTTCTGTTCCGGCTTGTCTCTGGAGGCAGTATTTTCGTAAACTGGTTGTTGGTACGAGCCAGACCCATCAAACACAACCGTGTTCTTAGTAGTGGTCTGGTTGTTGGCGTAGGGATTCGACGAGTAATGAGGGAAGTCTTCGTGGAACCCCCAGCCCAACCGCGAGCTCTCCAATTGGTCTCTATATGATAAATCACCGGTGATGGCGTATTCGAAGGCCCTGATGGTGTCCAACGGTCTCTCGTTTCTGGATCTAGTGGGGTTGGAGACATCCGGCTGTGCGATTCTCTGTCCAAACACGTCGGTTAATCTTTCAGCGTTGGCAGACAAGAAACTCTGTCTGTTCAGAGCATGGGTATCGGCGGCCTGTTCGAAAGGTTGTGCTTCATTAACTGCTGACAAGATTGGATCGTGGACATTTGCGGAATGTATCTTGTAATGTTCGATGTCCTTGTTTGTTATTTTGCTGTGATCAATACTCCCCTGGGACGAACGTGACTTGCTTCTGAAAACACCCATCTTGTATTGTATGGCAGAGACAGTCGGTGGTGAAGGAAAAATATATCTTTTTGTTGAGTTTATTAGCGACGGCTAAAAATATCTCGTATGGATTGGAACCGGGCACTACCTGAAAATGGGGTGGTAGGTCAATGGACGGGTCTACGGTGCAAAGCGTGCAGATTTGAAGGGCAATATCTGATATGTACAGACCACGCAATATATATATATACTGTGAGAAAATTTTATAGATAATCCTCATTCCCTCGCTCCTTCAGCTGCCTCCTTCTTTCCATTGGAGGGACTTTTTTCCTGTGTGTTCATGTACCAGAAAGCCTCACAAGTTCTGGTTGCCTTGCAGCAGTTGCTGATGGGGATGAATGTTCGCAGAGGCCGGCGGATCGCCATAGCCTCACTGGTCCATTGTCTTGGGAGGAGGAGAATCTAGGTTGGATGGGCGGTGGAACGGTTGTCAATTCCTGCACAACCTTGTTTTAGTGCTCTCGACCTTCGCACGGTTGTTGTTGTTTTCGTGTTTCCCCTACGATCTTACGTGTCGCCACGCCAGATGTGGACTAGTCTGACTCTTCTGCACACACATGGCTCAGTGCTAAAGAGCGACGGGTGGAACGAGCAGAACATCCGAATCCAGCGATACCAGCGAGAATGGTCCGAACTACGAGTTGAGGTGGCTGCAATGGAGAAGTATCTAGTTGTACCACATTCTGTTTTTAATATTTCTGGCCATATTCTAGTAGCATCTGATGACTGTAGCCCAGGTGGCATTTTCTAATGGCTACACTTTACTAATAGCTATCGCTCCATTAGTAGCATTGTCATTCTCTGATAATCCTATTCTCATTGTGCATATTTTGACACTAAGAAATACTCTCCGCTGTAACTATCATGATAGAGTAGACTTACGACTCTGATTGGCTTGCATTATTGAGTAATCTCTATTATAGGGGAAATATTGAAGAATCAGATGTATATTGAAGTTTAGTCTGATTTAAAACAATAAAATACTGTGATAACTGGTTTTATGATTTATTATATTTTTCTGAATTACTCATTGCCTGTTCAAAATTTATATTGTATAATATTAGATATTTTTTTAAAAGTGGTTCAATTTTCTAAATTACTGATAAGCTCTTTCAATTGGACCAATATTAAGAGCTATATTGCTGGAGTTTGTTCCAGATGATTAATGAACTTGCTTTTCCTTGACTGAAAATTATATTAATTTATATCAATTGTTTATAAACATCTGGTAAGGTGGAGAAATTGATTTTCTTGAACTGAAAAGTCAAAAATTCAATTATTTTATCTCAAATTTCACTCTTCAAATGGAAAACTCCAAAGATAATAAAATCACAAATAAACTCATAGAAAAATAGTAATAAAGATATCATGTCTTTATTATAGTATGTAAAATCATCAACGAATAGCAATCACACCGTCTTGTTACATGCTACTTTCAACACTCAAATCACTACAAACTTATTAATCCTTAATGCTAATTAATTAATTCCTATGCAACACCTCCAATATAGCAACACCACGTTATATAGTACATCATTGTGCTTATAAAAAATGCAAAGATGAAAAAAGATAAAACCCTTATGTAAAATATGCAACACCAGCTAAACAAAAACCATGACGTGAATCATTTCGTATTTAATGAATAATAGTTATAGATCCCTCTTTGAGTAAATTCCACTGGCCAGACCTCTTCCTTGGACACCTGTCTCTCCATATTATAATATCCGGTGGAGCAATTGATTTTTCTAGACACATACTTCAAGAATTCTGGTTTCTTGACTTTCTTTGTGATTTTCTTTCCAGTTTCTAAATCGTAAAATGACAAGTCTCCACCAATTGGTTTTCTAGCATCTGGATCATTTGGGTCGATTCTGAACAACCAAGCTCTTCTGCCTTCATTATCAAAATATTTCCAAGAAGACATATGGAATGGCTTGTTGAAAGAGACAACAGTAGGATTGATGTTAATGAAACTACCCTGAGATAAATCCATCAATGCCTTTTGATCAAATTCAATTGCCTCCAAGGAATTGTCATTACGTTTCAATATCTGAAGAATTTTCCAGCGACTGACTTTCTTAATACCAGTTATATCAATCACCTTAATTTTGGATTCCAACAAGAATGTATTGATATCTTCAATATCAAGGTCTGCGAATGAGATATTGACAGATTCTAACATTGGGAAGTTTCTCCGTATCATTGCCAAATGTTCCGGTTTGACAGGTAAGCCGCCCAAATTCAAATATTGCAACTTGGGTGCCTTCAAATGCTTCAACATGAATAATAATTGATCCTCATTCAAGGGAGAGACCACCGAAGAGTCGATTTGAAGATTCAACCATCTCAAGCTATCGTTGATCACTGAAGGATGGAAAGTAAGGAAATCGATCAAATCTCTGGTGGTTAATCTAGAACATCTGGATAAGTTCAAATGAGTCAATCTTGCACTTGGAGCTATAGAGTCGAATAACACTTTTGACGTGATTTGAGTATGAGATAAATCCACCTTCTTCAAGTTTACCAAAGGGGGTAAGATCTTCTTGAAGACATCAGGCCCTAAGCCAGTGCAATCATGTAATCCCAATTCGAGTAGATGCTCATTAGTGGAAATGTCGATGACGAGCTCTTCAAATGCCTGAGAAAAACTTTGGCCTGTGGCACCGCAGAAATCAAGCGATTGCAATAATGGCGAGTGATTGAATAATTGGCTCAACACATTGACATCGAGATCATCCTGGATATTTTCACTGGCCAAGAATTCCCATAGGTTCTTGGTCAACTTCAAGGCCTCGAAAATGGTTCTAGAGGTCACCATCTGAATCTCTTGGTTCATCTTATTTGTTCTGCCCAAGCCCACAGAGGTGAACTCCTGGAAGTCGATGACTCTTACATATTGCCCCAAAGAGGGGTCGTCCGACAAGTTTGCCAGGAACTTTGCAAAGGAATGGGGCCGTGTGAATACGGCGTATTTGTATAGGAAGGGGAGAGCCACTTGGTTGATGGTCTTGGACAACAAGGGAATGGACTTGGAGAAGCTCTCCAAGCTGCTCGAGATGGAAGTCGCATCGCGGTTGTAATAGGATAACTCTATGATTTGGTTGAGTATCTCCAAGGGCAAGGCTACTAGTTGCGAGGGTTCATGATTAGGTTCTTCGAGCGGTTCGCCGGTGATTTCGCCTATGATGTTATTATCAAGCTCTTCCAAGATAGTAGTTAAAGTTAAGTTGTTTGAATGGAGTGGGTCGACGATATTATTGATTTGGGTCATTAAAACAATCTGGGGTAATTTCAAAAATCTCTCCGTTCTGCAAATCAGGCACATCACAACGTTTATATATTGATGATGCCATCAACTCATCACTGTAGGCTGCAAAGCTGATGGGCCGTCGCCTGCACTCGAGCCGCATGGAAAAAAGAAATGCAGAATGACCGGACTTGCTGACCGTAGGACGGATTTGCCGTGGCTTCCAACTATGGGGAGCTGAGACGGGACCAAACGGAGGCTAATAATGGGTAGTAATACACGTCTGATACCCCACAATGTCCTTACACGTTCGTTTATAACCAGAAGTGTTTACGTGTTGTTTGGCGGGTCATTAGCCAGACCAGGTTGTTTCGTTTGGGAACAATTGCCGTAAACAATAACTGTCATTTAATCCAGGGAATGTAATCATCTCTCTCATAAAATCACACATTTGACGTACCCAATTGTGGCCGACTCCTGTTTTCGGACTCTGCTTCGCTCCAGCCAGTGTTTTGGTTCTGATGTTGTCAGCCCCAAGGCAGTCTCCACAATTGTTGCCGCTCGGTTAGCAGAATGCCTCGTTGAGCAAAGGGGTGCCGCGAAGGGTTACCTCGCCAAACCTGGATAGGGTGTTTGACATATATAATTGGGAGAGGGGGTTGCAAAAGAGCCCAACACACTGGAGAAGGTTTGTTCAAGAATAGGAGTATTTGTCGTTGCGTGACCAGTTTGGGCGGAAACGCTTTAATGGTTTGTTTGTTTATTTTTATTTACACGAATTGACTACTAAGTGGTGTTGTTCGTTACGACCTACATTCGCGGTCGCATTTGATGCCTTATATACTGAGAGACAACATCCCCAAGTCGTGAGTTAGGCTTTATTCAGTTGATCTCGTAAAAGTTATATCCGCATTCTACCCCCGGTGTTTCCCTCGGAATGACTTTTCACTTGTTACTCATAACTTCGAAACATATCGGAGATTAGCCTAATATCCAGACTTGGCAAAACAAATAGTCCATATCTATTATCTACAACAAACCATGTAATGGCTTCCGACGACTCGGTAGTTTTCGTTCTCTCTGTTCATTGGTCTTCTTGTTTCCTTGCGTTCCTTCAACCCTACACCGATCTCGGACTGTCTAACGGCGTCAAATCGCAACACATCACCGGCCGTCACTGGCTATAGATTATAAACAGGCCTGTTTCTGGCCGATACAACTTAGAGGCTGGAGATCTGTGTCCCCACTCGCTACTGATACAGACCGTATAATCCACAACTTCTTACATTAGCCATACAAAACAAACCTGCATCATAACCTTTTCTTGTCCCAATAATTCATTTTTGCTATTATCATAACCTCATTAATGCACATTTAGCTAAGCTGACCTTTATCCGGCGTCAATTAGTAACCGAAGAATGAACCTCTGAGTAGGCGGCGTTTGCTTTTTCGTCATCATCCAAATCTGCCGGTGGAGCATTCATATATTCCTCACGATACTTTTGAAGAGCATGTTCTCTGGCCCTCCAAGCTGGAACCTCAAACAAATGGTCAATGGCTTCTAACGGAACTCCCTTGGATTCAGGATAAAAGAAGTACACCACCCAAGGTGAGACAGTCATCATTCCAGCAAAAAGGAAATACACACCATATCCCATCTTTTCAAACATGTTACCGGTAAAACGTCCCATAATAAAAGCCCAGAACCAATTGGAGGAGGCATTGATGGCCTGAACAACAGTTCTAATGTGTTGATCAAAGATTTCGGAGTTGTAACACCAAGGGGTACCATTCCAACTACTACCGTAGAAGAAAGTCCAGATATATAACATTGCTTGTGCAGCCTTTCCACCATTGTCTAATTTAGTTTCACCACGGGCAAGTCTTGCTGCTGGATTGGCAATCTTAACATAAGCTCCGATGTAGTACATACAGAATGCACACGGGAAGGACCCCCAGAATAAGGCCCATCTTCTCCCATAATTATCAACAACAAAGATCAACCAGAAAATGGAGGCAACCGCTTTGATGATACCAAAGATACCAGTAGACAACAAGCCAGCGTTGGAACCAGAAATACCAAACGATTGGAAAACCGTTGGAGAATAGTAGGTAACTGCGTTGATACCAGATCCATTCTGCATGATAAACATGGAGGTGGACATGAGTAATCTGATCAATATTTTCTTAGAGGTGAGGATCTTCTTTATTGGTGCGAAGAAACCAACCCCGATTTCGTGCTCTCTGATGGTGATATCCTTTTGGAAGATACCTAATTCGTAGGAAATGTATTCATCATCTTCAGACAAGTTTCTGATATAAGCCAAATTCTTTCTTGCCTTCTCCTTTTTTCCGTTAGCTAACAACCATCTTGGTGATTCAGGGATAAGCACGGATCCAGCCCAAAACAAACCACATGGAACCAATTGCACTGCGAAGGGAATCAACCATTGGCTTCTATTTGGTTTGTGGTGCTCAATAAGCCCATAATTAATCCAATAAGCAGCGATTCCACCCACTTGCCAGCAGATTTCCCAGAGCCCGACCAAAACACCTCTGATTGCAACAGGAGCACTTTCAGCCACGTAAATTGGAGCCAACCCTGAACAGCCCCCAACTCCCAACCCAGTGATGACTCTGGAGGCATAGATACCGCCCAAACCAGTACTGTGTTTTGAGATAAAGGTCAAACACCCACCGAAAGTTAAGAAGAAACCAGAAATGATCAACCCAATCTTTCTGCCGAACAACTCGCCTACTGGGAACATTAACAAGGAGCCAAAAAAGGCCCCGGCTTGGAAGACAGACACAACGTTGGCCTTAAGTAAGATGACCTGTGCTGGTGTCTTCGACGCGAAATCAAACTCATCTGCAAAGGAGGTCAAGGCGACGGTTCCACCAATGAACCCGGCATCGTAGCCAATGACGACGGCTGCAAACGAGGCCGTGGCTGCGATAATGAAGATTCTAAAGTTATAGACTTGAGATGGCACCATCAACCCATCCTCAGCCTTTCGGAAGAAGATGTTATTCTTGAAGATGTCAGAAAAGGCCATGTTCTATGATCTCTATCTATCTGTATGTGTATGTGTATGTTGTATCTGAGAGACAAAGGAATGGGATGTATTTATAACCCAATACGATAAAGTTTGTCTATCTTGAAAAGCACAGTTTTCCGTTGATTGGGAGGAACATTTTAAACTTTAGTCATTGAAATCATGCGTCATTGTCAACGAATCTTCCTAAGTTATCGCCGGTTAACAATGAATCCTGGAATTTTGGGGAGATATGCATAAGGTGCCCCACATTTTGCCCAGATTGAACCGGGCATTGCAGATTGTTTATCCTGATTTTGAGTCGACAAGAACGATTTCAGCGCGAATGAATGCGTTTTGGAAGAGACAAAGATGGCCAATTATAACTGTCACCTAAACAGATGTAGAGCTTATGGTACAATGTCTCTGTCAGATCGCCCCTGACGTATCCCTGAAACCTAATCCAATAGCCGGAATATCGGCATCTGACTTCTTATAGGCTAAGTATTGATGATTGAGCTCTCGGTTAGGGATATGTGAATTGTCCCAATTAATGTGTCATATGAGTTCTCCACATCATCATTCCAATTTCTCTGAAATATTTCTCCACTCCTTAACAGGAAAAGCATTTAACCGAAAGGGAAGGCCCAACTATGCGGCTATACACACTTCACTTCGAAGTAACTGCAGCGACCACCATGTCGCATTTGCAACTCTCTACACCGACGTATCATAAATTATATTAAGTATTAATCATTAAGAATTGGACGACCAGACAAATAAAAAAAATTAGGCTTCTAGTCAAAGAATATCATTGCAAGAACATTAGCTAGGCTTGTTGTAGACAAACTTCACCAGGTTAGACTTGAGCTTCAGCCTCGCCCTCACCCTCAGTGGCGGAGACAGCAGTGTCACCACTGGCTCTTGGTTCAACCTTTTCGTGGTGTTTGTGGAAATTGAAGTTAAACAACGAGCCGGCGGTCTCGTCTACCTTGGAGATGCTGATGGCGGTCAAGATTGTAGGAACAAAAGAGAACATAATCAAATCTAAGATACCGTAGAAAACAGCTTCCGAGTCGGGTTGGATCACATTACCACCTTCGGATAAACCCCAGGCAACAGGATACAAGACCCAAGTGACAATGATGAAGGCCAACATCAAAGCACCACCAATGGAGGCACCTCTAATGTTGTCATGGACAACCAAGTACATGGCGAATAATTGAGCGACTGTGGCAAAGGTGAAGTAACCCCATTTGTAGGTCGATCTGATAAGAGAACCGATCAATAAGCCCAAAACAAAGGTTTCGGTGGCCAAAACCTTGACGAATAAACTGGAGACAGTGTGTAAGACGTCGGTCCAGCTGTTAAAGGTGAAGTCCTCAGCACTCTTGGCGAAGTTGATGATGAACAAGGCAAAAGGCCAGGCCAAGAACCAACCGACGAATCTGGAGTAGAAGATTTGTCTGGTACCCGGGGTCTCGGAAGAGTCGCCCACCGTGACGTGGTTGAATTCGGCTTGGATGTCAGTCCAACCAAGATTAGCGGCGTAGGTGAAGTAAGCGTAGGCCATGACGGCGTTGGTAACCAAAGGAGCAACATAAAGAGCCTTTCTGACGTTTTGTTTCCTGATGTTGGCCAAGGAGAAAAGTCCACCGTGGACAACAGCGAGCAAACTGAACACAGCAAAGGCAGCCCATAACCAATCGGAACCGTGTTCGGTTAATTTCATATCCGTGAAGGATGGGTTGAGGTCGACGGCCTCATTACCGCTTCTTTTAATAATTGCGACCATTTCTGGAACTTGTGTATACTAAATATTTCTGAGTTTGGTGAGACAGAAACAATATGTGTAATTGGATGGGGAAGATATTAGCAATTGCCACACCATGGGGAGAGAGCCTCATATATATAGCATTCATGTTGGGGATAATCACGATGTCACGGCGCGCGATGGAACGGTGTGGAACAAAATCGCTCGCCGATAATCACACATACTGAATAAGGTTAGTGGGAAACTAAGATCACGTACGGTTTAATTGGGCTGACAAAATAGCACTAACAATGGAGTGGGAAATTACGGCTGGATGTGCAATATACGATCGTACGTCATGTCCCAACGGATGGCTGCAAATCCGATTGGAATCCAAACAACAGAGCAACCAACATGGTCACGGACCGTAGCTGTCATGGGCTGCAACATAGAGCACAATAACACACGATTCACAGCGTTAACGGGCCCAATTTCGTTATATTGCCGGCCCTCTGTCCTAGTCACACACTGATGCCATTTTCCTCAGGGTTCCGACTTGCATACATGTCTTGTTACCAAAGAGCGTGACTATTCTGATGCCAGACAAATAACAAGATTATCACAATAATAACCTAATGGGAGGCATAAATGACTAAATATTATTCAGCCCATCACATGTTTGTTGTGAACCCTCCGTGTTCCGGCTGTTATTGCTCATAGTGTCGAGATCATATGATTCCGATTATTAATGTAAGATAGAGATATCCATAGTGGTGCTATGTCTCAGGTCGGAGCAAGCATCAAGTATCGGCGCTAATGTACAACTTATCCCTTTGCTTGTGACATCGTGCAAGAGGGAAACTGCTACAGTTCTGGCCCATGGCGTTGCAAAAGTCAGATTTATTACTATACACATTCAATTAGAAGCCGAGGCATGTCCAATCGAAGCCCGAACCCTCCACCAAACCGACAGAGTGCTGGAGTTGTAAAATATTTGTGTCCCGTGTTATTTTTCCAGTCGAGCCATTTCCAACCGACAGAACCGTCTTATCTCTCGAAACTTCTCTCCGAGGTCGAACTGGCTCCACTTATGGTTCTTCTTGTCTCAGAACTGGGAACACTACTTGTAGTGCTCACGGAGGATCTTCTTCTTTGTTTTCTAGCAAATTGTGGATCTATCTTCTTACCCGCTCTTATGGCAAATAAACCCAACACATCGGTCAATGACACCACCCCGATCAACTTCCCTGGTCTTCCATCGTCCTCCACAACATTAGAGGACGAGGCTGAAACAGACCCATGATTGGGCTTAACAATCCACAATCTGTGTGATTGGGTGGCAACTAATTTTGCAATAGTTCTTCCCAAGGAGGTTTGTTTGTTGACATGGAAGATGGGGAATTGATCCTGTCCCTTCTCTAGTCCCTTCAAAGTCAAATTATAACCTATAAAATTGAGACAAGATTTGAATAATAAATGCGATTCGTTGGATGACGACACATTCTTGACGTCCACAATGGATATATTTCCGATCAAGTTCAAATTCTTGTCCACTACTGCCAAAGACGAGATCTTCTCGTTGAACATCTTGTACAAGGCCTCAATCAACAATTGATCTTCGAAAATGGAGATGACCTTGGACGAGCCTATGTTCAACTCCAGTAATGTCTGATTGAACAAGGGATCCAACGAGGGAAATCTTCTGCCGTTTTCCCACAAATATTTTATCAATCTTCTCTGCGATAAGATCCCGGTGATGACATTCTGGTGGTTGATGATGGCGATTCTATGGACCCCATTTCCCAAGATTTCCACCACTGAGCCCAAATTGTCCGATTCGTAGAGCTTGATGAACGGGTTCTTGGCCGTCATCTTGATGAGTTGGCCAACGGGAACCTGTTCTCCATGCTTGGCCTTGTTGGCGTAATCTATGGTCTCTGCGTTCAACACCAACGAATCGGTGGATTTTATCCGGTTCATCACCAATAACAAATAGGTGTTCAAGTCGCTGTAATCAAAGGTCAAACAATTCAAATCGCCCTCGTATTCTTGAACTGGCAAACTGGTCAAGTTGTGGTTGATCAAGGTCTCAAACGCCTTCTGGACCGAATAATCGCTGTCGATGAAAATCAACTTGTTTTTTTCGATCAAATCGAACAATTGGATCTCCAGCCAATCCACCGCCATCAACGAGGACGTTCTGGACGAAATCGAGGTGTTTCGCGACAAATTGATCGAGGT
The DNA here is from genome assembly GCA_030573195.1 of Nothofagozyma chilensis. Classification (NCBI taxonomy): domain Eukaryota; kingdom Fungi; phylum Ascomycota; class Pichiomycetes; order Serinales; family Cephaloascaceae; genus Nothofagozyma; species Nothofagozyma chilensis. Next base: position 601,369 of record JAJMCV010000102.1, read on the forward strand.
GATATCATCGAGTTGATGGAGCAACGGGTTGTTGGATTGGTCCAAGGGGGGCGGCGACGATAACATCTCCACAATCGACGATTGTCTCTGCGAATACAGATGCGACGGCTGTGTTGTGGGGATGGGAGACAGCGGCTGTTGTTGTCTTTTAAAGGGGGTGGATGGGTTTGCAGACATCTTCGACAATAACTAATGGTTAATAACACTCTCGGACAATGACGTGTTGTAGTCGAGTAACTAGATTAATCTATTGGAGATTCGGGAGGATTTTGCAAAATTTCAATCCCACTAGCAAATTCTGCGCACTCTATTTATTTGCACTAACGACTCTGCTACGTTATACAATGTGTCACTACGGATTACTGTTATGTGAGCGATTTAGGTGCAGGTGTGTGAAAACTTAACCCCAGATTCTGCCAGACACCCGTAAAAAGATTTCTTGAACAGTTGTCGCAAAGCCCAACCTACGAAAGTCGCCAATGTGATCATTCACCTCTATCAGATGTCTGCCATTACGGTTAGCATATGTTTGTCGTCCCTATTGCACGGAAACAGAACTATCCGGCTCTAAGCGTGCATGGTAAATGACCTGATACCGCCGGATCTGTAATCTGTGCGACAACTAACCCACCGGGCTGATATATCGAGTAACCTGTTTATTCACATCAAGGGAAGGGTCCAAGATTAGTTGGGCCCCCATATGCTCGTAGGCATCGTAGTCATCGTTCCGTCGGTCACGAGTAGCTGCTTACCGGATCGCGTATCAGTGTCGATTCTTCACCCAACATCCCATCTCCGCATGAACTCATCTTTGACTCCAACCCGTCCTTATCATGCCACGGCCAAAATAAGCCTCAAACTAATTGGCTTTTATTAAACCCTTTCTTATGGCCACGTTGAAGAAAATGGGCTTCCCACGACCATCTACCGTCTTAAACAACTGCGAATTTTTTGGTGCAACAAACTCCCGGTGGCCAAGCTGGCTAAGGCGCGAGACTGTAATGGAATCTTCCTCAATAGTAATCTTGAGATCGGGTGTTCGACTCACCCCCGGGAGAATTTTTTGGCCTCCATGGCAATAATCTACTCTTTTTTACATATATATTCATGTATTTTTGTCTTCTATAATGCACAAGGAACCTTATATGATCCGCCCCTTACGAGATGCAGCCACTCCTGGCCAGAAGCTTAATTGTAGTCACATACTAAGCCCACCAATGACTCCAAATAATGGTCTCTCAAGTTCTTTTCCAAACCTAAATGCGTGATGGATTCCGCCAATTTAACGAGATATTCTTCGTTCTTTCCACTGGGCCCGACAGACGTCCTGATGGTGTTGGCGGTCTCATGGATGTCCTCCGGTCCGATGAACGACTCGTTTTCGATGGTTCCGATGTATATCGTGGACGTGATGTAATAATCGTTGGTGATCGAGTCCTTCTTCAAATATTGTAGCTTTTCCTGCACCTTTGGGTCCTCAAGTTGGTCGCCCGTGAGCAGCAAATAGAACGGAACCAGATGCGAGGTGTAGCCATCTTGTTCGCGTTCATCTAGATATTCCGTCACCTCCTCTACAAATTGCTCGGGTATATAATATGCTACGCCCAATACCCTCAAATCGTCTGTGTTCAACTTGGCAAAGTCCAATTGCACCGGCTGCTGCACATCACCAAGGGGGTGTTTGAGCTCGAATCGCAACAAATCCGAGTGAAATTTCGAATGCGACCCCAAATCCGCCATGGGAATCAATGTCACCACTCTTCCTGGACTCTCTGGCGTTCCTCTATGGTCCGAGGACGATTGCCAGAATCGTCTGACAAACCCCTTCAAATGTCCCGTTAATCTGAGACTGAAATGCGGTGGAGGCTTGAATATGAGTGACCCATATCCTATGACCCACATGCCCTTTTCCACGCCACTTGCGTGCGGTTCTACATCTACAGTCATCTTCAGCACCTTATGTCTATCACCGAGTCCCAACCCTTCTCTCAGTGTTCTCTAGCGACTTCTCAAATCGTCTTGTGGAGCTCTCGGGAATGAAACTGTCAAGGGAAACGGTGGATGCACGAACAGAGCATTCTGCTGCATGCTACTAACCCGGGACGCCCTAGTTCTATGTGTCAGGTTATCAGCACAGATGTCACTGATGAAGGAGGAGATTCACAATAACGAAGATGACCGATAACACGCCAACCGAAAACACATAACCGTAAACATAATCTCGAATCTGTGCCTCTACCACCACAAAACACCCACCACCTCCCTCTCTCGTATTCCCACTGTGCCTCCGATATGCACCACTTTACAGACACAAGCGACGACAAGACTTTCGTTCTGGAAACCAAGAAATCTTATCTGCTGGTGGACGAATTGTGTTATTTTATTCTCTTGATGGCCCAGGACGGTGAAAAACACTGCAATAAGTAGGAAAACACATCATTATTAAGCAGATGCAATGGTATGGTCTCAATTAGAGGTGAGTAGCGACCTAAATAGGGCGATGATCTTATCTGCTGGAATATTTTTGTACCGTCGATGGACTAAAACAGACGAACCAGCAGCCTGGCGGAACACAGATATATCCTGGCCCAGGGAGACCCCATCTCCCCCCATTCGGCCCTTTCCGATTGAATAGCCCGTATTAACCCTGTTCTAGTTACAGAAGCCCCATATCGCTTATGCCTGTATAGGTATCTTCACAACCATCTTCTCGTTGGTGTCGCTCTTTGTCAAGGAGAAATTATACATAGGTGAGGCCACCGTAGCGGCCATCACGGGCTTGATATTGGGCCCCCATTGTCTAGGCTGGTTCGAGCCCACCTCGTGGGGAAACAGCGATTACATCACCTTGGAGATCTCCAGAATTGTGTTATGTGTGCAAATTTTCGCCGTGGCGGTGGAATTGCCAAAGAAATATATGTTGAAACATTGGATATCCGTGTTTGTCTTGCTTGTTCCCGTGATGACCTGTGGTTGGCTCATTGTGGGACTATTCTTGTGGCTCTTGATCCCGGGCTTGAACTTCTCGGCCTGTCTATTAATCGCAGCCTGTGTTACTGCCACTGATCCAGTGTTGGCAGCAGCTGTTGTGGGTAAGGGGAAGTTTGCTGAAAGGGTTCCGGGCCATTTGAGAAATCTTCTTTCCGCGGAATCGGGCTGTAACGACGGTATGGCCTTTCCGTTCATATACTTGTCATTGAACTTAGTTTTGCATCCTCACAATCCAGGCGAAATCATCAAGGATTGGATTCTCATCACCATTCTTTGGGAATGTATTTTTGGATGTATATTGGGCGCCGTCATAGGATATCTCGGAAGACATGCCATCAAGTACGCAGAATCAAAGGACTTGATTGATAGAGAATCGTTCTTGGCTTTCTACATCGTGTTGGCATTCACATGTGCCGGTGTCGGTTCTATGTTGGGTGTTGATGACTTGTTGGTTTCATTCGCAGCCGGAGCAGCCTTTGCCTGGAATGGGTGGTTTGCTAAGAAAACAGAAGAAACACACGTTTCTACCGTCATTGATTTACTTTTGAATTTGGCCTATTTCGTTTATTTTGGCGCCATAATTCCCTGGGAACAATTCAACAACGGCCTCATTGGCCTCAATGCTTGGAGGTTGGTGGTGATGGCTTTCGTGGTTATATTCTTGAGGAGAATTCCTGCAGTCATGGCTCTCAAACCATTAACTCCAGATATAAAGACATGGAGAGAAGCCCTTTTCTGTGGCCATTTCGGGCCAATTGGTGTGGGTGCTGTTTTTGCTGCCATATTGGCCAGAAAGGAATTGGAGGGTGCTGTTAGTGACGAGGAAACTCCCTTGAGACATTTGCCCCCTCCTGACTCTCCACATTATCAATTGATGGCCACGATTTGGCCAGTGGTTACATTCATCATTATCGTATCAATCATAGTTCATGGTTCATCTGTCGCTGTTATGACTCTTGGACGTCATCTCAATACTATGTCCATCACAATGTCCTTTACTCAGACTCAGGGCAATGGTAACAGTCAATCTTGGATGTCCAGATTACCTAAATTGGAGACTTCTGGTCGTTCGTTTTCCTTACATAGAATTGACACTCAGAATACACAATCCACAGCAGACGGCACCCTTGGACCTTTATCGCAATCTAATACGGTTGAAACTAGTGGTATTCCTTATAGACCAGCCGGTGGAATGCAAAGAAGAGGAAAGAGAAGTCGTAAGAATAAAACTATCGGAGAGAGAGTTAGACCGAGAGAAACACAAATTGATTTGAGCAAAAATCTACGTGAAAGACCAATATCTCAATCTCTTCAATTGAATGGTAAACCTTCCAGCGACTTGGAAGATGAGAGCGGATCTTCTCCTACAACCGTACATGTAGATGAAAAGCTTGCATTATCCGAAACTGGTACTGGTACTGGTACTGATGTTAATTCTCCAGAAACAGAGAAAATTAGAGATCAGGCAAGCATGTCAGATCAAACCCCAGTTACAGCTATACAGGAAGGTAATGATCTTATTTTGGAAGACCGTGATGGTGAAGTAATTGAAACAATCAAATACCAAGGAAAGAACAAAACTCCTCAAAAACCAGCAAAGAAACCTATTACTACTGATATGGGAAGTATTCATTCAATCACTTCTTTGCGTAATAGACTACACAAGTATGCCTCGCAAACCGAGTCAGAGAATTCTCTTATAGGAAAACTAGACGGGGATGAAGGACTTGAACATTTTACTGCGAATGCTTCTAATCCTAAGGTGATAGTAAAAAGAGGAGAGAGAGAAGGCGGTGCAAGACGTAAGTTGTTTGCCTTCAAATTGGATGACCAAATCATCGTGGAGAATGAAGAAGGTGAAATTGTTAGAAGATATAGGGTCAATCATCATGGAACCGAGCTCAAAGGTGTTGCAAATAGAGCTAGATCCAACTCTGTAATGGGTGGCTTGAATAAGGCATTATCGTTTGTTGGTTTCAAAGGAAGGGGGTCAGTGTCTGGAGCTCAGTCAGGTACCACATCGTCTGCTGATATGGAATCAAACCAGAAAACAAATACTGTGTTGATTCCAGAATATGCTGATGATATAAGTATTGCTCCGCAATTCGAGAAACGTATCGAGGGTCATCTTCAATCTATGTTAAACTTCAGAACGCCTGTTCCAAAGCAGGGCAGACAAGATGATAATGAATCTGAAAACCAGGGGCCTCTTTCAAAGCCTATGGCTGCCAAGGACTTGAGAAGTACAACAACTGAAGCTAGACATCAAACTGTAGACTCCGAAGAAGAAGACTCCGAAGAAGAAGACTCCGAAGAAGAAGATGATGATAGAGAATACGATGAAGATGGTGATGATGGTGATGATGGTGAAGAGGATAGTGATATGGACTCTGACTTTGAAGAAACGGAGGTGGAAAGAGTCAGAAGATTGGCAGCATTGGGTACTTATCGTGCTCCTAGAGATTCAGATGATGAAGAAGATTAGAAAAGACTTCTTACACACTGATTGTACTGGTTTTGGGTATAATGCTGAATATGCGCAGTTTTGTTAAATATTCGCGGATGCAAGAGAGCATCTTGATATCGAGTTATAGTAATATTCATATTAATAGATACCTTTACTGTAGTTCTACAAAACCACTTTCATGATACCATTTTTTATTTTCCCCGGGATATAAATACAAGACCGAAAACAAGTCAATGCCTAATGATCAGCTTTTGGAGCAGTTGGTAACTTCTTTAAGGAGACTCTAATGGATTCAACACCCTTTTGCAAATCTTCTTCAGAAATGACCAATGGTGGAGCCAATCTAATTATGTGATCGTGGGTTGGTTTAGCTAAAACACCTTCTTCCTTCATTAATAAACATAAATCCCATGCAGTTCTTCCGTTAGTCTTCGTGTGGTCGATGACAATGGCTGATAATAAACCTTTACCTCTAACTTCCGAGATGACACCGTCAGATTCATCCTTCAACTTGGTCAATTCGTTGAACAAGTAATCACCCTTTACTCTTGATTTTTCCACCAAGTCCTCGTCCTTAACCACTTCCAAAGCTGCAATGGCGACTCTACAAGCCAATGGATTACCACCATATGTAGAACCATGGGAACCTGGTTCCAAACAGAGCATGATATCTCTGGAGGATAAGACAGCGGAAACTGGCAAGATCCCACCTGAGATGGCCTTACCCAATAAGACCATATCTGGCTTGACATTTTCAGAGTGTTCGTAGCACAACATCTTACCTGTTCTTGCAATACCAGTTTGGATTTCATCACAGATCAACAAGGCATTGTGTTTCTTACATAAAGCTTGGACTTGGGTCAAATAGCCTTCTGGAGGGACAACAATTCCGGCTTCACCTTGAATTGGTTCCAATAAGATAGCGGCAATTTTGTCGCCTGCGTTGTTGAAAGCCTTTTCGACGTCTTCAATGACACCGTATCTTATTAAAGTACCTTTTGGTTCACCAGGAATTTGGGGACCAAGACCAGCGATATAAGGGCCGAAATTGGTGGTGGCATCTGGATCAGTGGACATGGAGATGATCCCCAAGGTTCTACCGTGGAAGTTGTTAGCGGCAGATAAGATGATGGCTTCGTTCTCTGGAATACCCTTTTTGACGTAACCCCATCTTCTGGCCAATTTCAAACTGGTTTCGACGGCTTCGGCCCCGGTGTTCATAGGCAAGACCATTTCGTAGTTGAAATATTCGGTGATGTACTTGGCATAGACACCGAACACGTCTGAAGAGAAGGCTCTGGAACACAAGGTCAACTTGGAAGCCTGGTCGACCAAGGCCTCGACAATCTTAGGGTGACAATGGCCCTGGTTGACGGCGGAATAAGCAGATAAAAAGTCCAAATATTCCTTTCCCTCTGGATCCCACACATGGGCACCTTCGGCCTTGGTGAACACCACTGGCAAGGGATGGTAGTTGTGAGCAGAGTACTGTTGTTCGTATTGAACGGTTGTTTCCGATGAGATGTTGAAATTTGGCGACATTACGGTTTGTTGAGTCAATGACGATGGAAGTCAAATCCCCAGGCAATTGTCGACATCAAGGCAGTTCCCAGCTCTATATATACTTTCTCATTCGCAATGGCTTGCCTATAGGGTTCCAAATATCATGAAGGTCGTGCGTTTGGGACGCCGGGTGCAAAATGTGGGTGGATGATAGCAGAGCGTGGTTGCAAAGGTGGGCGGTTGCGGTTCCGATTACCATTTACTGATGGGAGTGTTACATATGTTTCTCATGCTCATCTCCTTGACAGGCTCCCTCTCCTCCTCTTCTTCTCAGCCATCGACTTGCAATGTCATCCCCACAGGTTTGCAACCATTCGTGATGTGTCCTCGATCGAGGAGTTTTCGCCGATGCCGCATGTCTTTCCATCCGCTAACGGAAACTGTCAGAGAGACGAAAAACGAGTGCAATTATCCTAATCGGGAATATTCTATTATGATGTGTGTGCACCAGTTAACCATAGCGACAATCGGTCGATGACATTGGATCAATTTAATGAAAGACATTCCAGCGCGACAGTAGAACTTCATTTATTGGCAGATTTATTATCGCAATGTTCAAAAGAAGCCACAATTTCCAACAACAAGACGTCTCCGACCCCTATGGCTTGTCCTCCGTCGCTCAAAAGGTGAGACAATCGGTGTCTCAGGGATACAAGACTGTGTCTCCAACAACACAACAATATAGTTACAAGAACGATTACGAACTCCAACATCAATACAACCAATCACATAGTCAATTCCAATTCGACAGACCAAGTTTGCCTTCCCATATCTCGCAACCTCCCTCCTTATCGTTTGGCTCCTCCACGGCCTCCAGTTTGGCAGATTGGGAAGATAAAGTGTACACCGCTCCAATTACCGCCTTCCAGCAGTCCAATTCGAAGTCCAAGAGAAGATTTGATGACGATGACGACATGGACTCGGATGGCGACGATTTCCAGAAACCGCAAGTCTCCTCCAATTACGGCCTCAGTAAGCCTCAACACACCATTTCAATCCAAGCCGAAAATGATGTCAATTATTTCAAGTCCAAATACGGTGAACTTTCGTTTAACGAGGAGTTTTAGATCGTAATCGGTCCTGTGGGCTTGTGTAATGTTTCAATTCTGTATGGGTTTTTGGTGTTTGTTTTCCGGTTTTCGATTTAATAGAATAATGGTATTATTCCATGTTCATGGACTTATTGTTTAAGAGGTTTTGTAGGGTTTTGTAGGAGATTTTAGGGCTTCGAGATATGGAGTTGGATATTTGGGATCATCGGTTTCACCGCCATTTCATCGAATATAAAAGTCTTGAATGAATTACATTTAATCGACTGTTTAATCTGCTTATTCTATTTATTTGTTCATTCTATATGGTTGGTTCCATCTATATCCGGTCGTGAAAAATCAATCTGCATCTGCAACATATTTAACATGAATTAAACCCACATCTTCAAACTATTTATCTACAGAACCAACAAGATGTGGATAGTATTGGAGAACGTGCAATATCACATAAAACTACCCTTCACGAATCTAACGAAAAATGCCCGAGTTCTACAACTCTTGAGGTTCTTCACTTCGATGACCACCGTGAGCTTGATCATGGCTATGCTAATCGGCTCGTTGACAAGCTCGAATATCTACGTAGTTAGATTGGATTTCACACATCTAGATGTTTCTGCTGGTCTATACAAGGCGTTACGGTCGTCTGTTTCCACCCAGGAGTCCGCCATGGTGGCCGGGTATGACATGGCCCAATCTTTAACGGCCTCCCAGATAGACTTGTTATCTCAATATGCTACTCAAGAGGTCGGCTCAGCGCCCCAATTTATCACCTCGGGGTTCTTTGGTTGGTGTTATGGTAATTACAATCTCACCCAGGTCTCCCATAAGGGCGGAAACGCCCATTATGTCAAATTAGACACCGTTATTGATTGTACCCCACCGTCCAGTCATTATTCCTTTGATTACAGACAACAGTTGACTGACATCGGCTTGGCCAGTATTTTGACATATGCTTACGAATCGAATTATATGGACGATGCCTACGAGAGGCAGGTGGCAGATAGAAGAAATATGATGCGTCTAGCCCCGCCCGCTATGATCTTCTGTGGAATTGTCCAACTCCTTATTTTGACGGCATTTTTCATCTTATACTCAAATAGAGGCACTGCGAAAGACTTGAGCCAATCGCCTAGGTTTTTGATCCATATCTTGAGCGTTTTCTCTCTAGCTTCGTTCATGAGTATGGCCATAGCGGCTGGTATCGTCACAGGCGTGGAAGTCAGTACCAGGACCCAAATCTCGCAACAACTATCGGACTTTGGGATTTATTTGCATTTTGGATCCGTTTGGTTCTCGTTGATGTGGATTACAGTCGCTAGTTCATTTTTGAATGCTTGTTCTTGGGCAGGAGCCTTCTGGTGTGCCAACCCTGACACCACACCGGAGGATTCGTACGATAATAAGATTCAATTGAGACATTTGAATAGATATAATTCGATGAAGCGCTATCAGGATGTGATTAATGAGGATGAGGGTAGATCGAGACAGAGGTCGGATCTGATAACAACATCGTTGGATACGATAGAGAATTCGAGGGATACAGACCCAGGTAACAATAAGAGAGTGCAACAGGATGATTACATGGATCATGTTTTCCGCGAGCAAAGCTATAATGGATATAGTGAAAGGCCACTCTCATTCTTAACTGATGAGGAGGCAATTCTCTTGACCCAGAATGAATACTCCGACAAGAGAAGTCTAACTTTGCATTAATAGGATATAGGAAATTAAACGGGAATATAGCATTTGGAAGATTCAGTAGTTTACGCGTACTAATTGTGCCATTATCAGCATAAAATTATTGGAAACCGAGAGATGGTAGACAAAAAAAGATGGGGATATTTGCAATCTGTGCCTTTATTACACAAATCGGAAATTATCCTTTGTTATATACCTGTCACTATCATATGAAACTGTCGTATCATTAAATTATATTTGAAACAGCCAACAATTTATAAATATTTTTTTTTGAATGACGGGACTACAGAGTATCACCAATGAAAAAGACCTACACCGGTCTGTGGATAGCGAAACGGAGAACCTGGGCTCATTTCCAGAGGAAAAGCAAGCCGTATATATCAGTTCCTCTTCCACAATAAATCCATTGAGTGAATCTATATTGTTGACCGAAAATCAAATATATGATCTACTAGCTACTAAAGCAATAGAAGAACAAAGAGAAAATGTGGGCTTGAGGTTGTGTATGATAATTATGATGGTTTTTGCATTATTAGTTCCCATAACTCTTTTCCTCACCTATCCAAGCTGCAGAGATTCCAAACAGTATTGCGCTCCCCAATTCACATTTCAGATCAAGGATGATAGTGCTGAAGCAGTGGAGTTGATGTCAGGAGCAAGGGAAGGTCTTCGATTGATGTCTTACTTAGCAAAAGATTTGAGTATTGGGTTGAATGACAACACAAATCTTTTTGCATCTATTGATTATTTTGATATTATAGATACGTTCTCAACTGACAACATATACCAATTGAACTTTAATGGTTATTGTCGATTTAACACCCTCCTGAATCATAGCGTATGTTCATCTTGCTACGGCTTGGATGTCTTTTCTAGCCTAGTTAGAGATGCTGGGATCCAGTTAGGTGACGTTTCCAATGCCCGTGATTCCATGTTATTAGGAGATTCATTTGTAACTGCTTATGATCAAATAATAAAAAATGTCAGGAGTATCTATGTTAGCACGGGTAAAACGCCTCAATCTCCTGCTGAGAAGTCCATATTCGATATGGTTCAGAGAATGGTGATTTTGAAGAAGCTTTCTTTTTATCTATCCATGTTTGGATTCAGTGTACTTTTCATATCGATATTGTTGCTATTAGAGGTGTTTCTGGTCAGTGTTTCCTTCCTTCCCAGCAACCTGAAGATTCTTGAAAAGCTCCAAAGGAAATTGTTTATGAATTACCTTCTAATTATTGGTGGCTATTTTGCTGTTATCGTCCTTTCATTCATGATAGCAGCCACTGAAGGGGAATGTATATCCAAATTAGACAAATTCTCCTCAAACGTGGGGCTAGCAGTGGTGCGTCCAGCCATAGGTCTATGGTTGGTTTGGGGTGTTGTTGGAGAAAGCTCGATCGTTTGCTTGATCATTGTGTTTATATTTGCAAAATGCTGGATAATATAACTCTACAAGGTTATAAATATAAAGAAAAATCATCATCATTCTCTGTACAGCGTCTAATTCGCTTATAATTTACCTAAAATGGCCTCGAAGGCTTGTTGGAAATCTTCGATGATATCATCAATAAACTCGGTACCAAGAGAAACTCTAATTAAATCTTCTGAGACACCGGAAGCTGCTCTTTCCTCGTGTGACAATTGTTGATGGGTAGTGTAGTACGGAGCAATGACCAAAGTCTTGGAATCACCAACATTTGCCAAATTAGAAGCGATCTTCAAAGAATCAACAACTCTTGGACCAGATTCTAAGAATGGGTCTTCAGGCTTCTCGGCCAATGGCTTAACACCAAATGATAAAACACCACCAAACCCATTTTTCAAGTATTTCTTCGCATTTTCGTGGTGACTATGAGATTCCAAGCCAGGGTATGAGACCCAAGAAACATATGGGGAGGCTTCTAAGAATTTGGCCAATGCTAAGGCATTGGATGATTGTCTGTCGACTCTCAATGATAAAGTTTCTAACCCTTGGATCAATAAGAAAGAGCCAAATGGGTTCAATGCTGGACCCAAGTCCCTTAAGAGCTCAACTCTGACATGGGCAATGAAGGCTTGAGAACCAAGCGCTTCGTTGAACACTAAGCCATGGTAGCCCTCGGATGGCTTCGAAAATTGAGGGAATTTTTCAGGATAGTCTGCCCAAGGGAATTTACCAGAATCAATAATAACACCAGCAATAGTGGTGCCATGACCACCGATCCATTTTGTAGCGGAATGGGTGACGATATCAACACCATGGTCAATTGGACGAACCAAATAACCACCAGCACCAAAAGTGTTGTCAGCGATAACTGGAACACCATGTTTGTGGGCCATATCAGTGAGAGCCTTGAAGTCAGGAATGTTATACTTAGGGTTACCGATGGATTCGATATAGATGGCTTTGGTCTTATCATCAATTAACTTTTCAAAATCCTCTATGGCATCACCCTGAACAAATCTGGTCTCAATTCCAAATCTCTTGAAGGCGACCTTGAATTGGTTGTAAGTACCTCCATACAAATACGATGTGGAGATGATATTGTCCCCTACATGAGCCAACCCAGTGACAGCCAAGAGCTGCGAAGCTTGACCTGAAGAAACAGCAACTGCACCAACACCATTTTCCAACACAGCCATTCTCTTTTCGAAGATGTCAGTAGTTGGGTTGGTTATCCGACTGTAGATATACCCTTCGGTTTCCAAGTTGAACAATTGAGCACCGTGCTTGGAGTCGTTGAAGACAAAGGAGGTAGAAGCGTAGATAGGAGGGGCTCTAGCATTGTTAGGCTTTTCCACCGGTTGACCAGCGTGCAATTGGAGGGTATCGAAATGGGAAGGCATTTTAACAGGAGAAATCAGATAATTAAAAGATGGATATCAAATGCAACTTTAATTGTAAAAGCAAACTAATTAAATACTTGCGCACTCCACCATTATATAGAGGCTTGATCTCATTACACGTGATCAGTCGTAAATGAAGGGTAGCAGCATCTCCAACAAATAGGAATTTAAGGACGCAGCCATGAGTGGAGAGAAAACGGATTAGCAGCGCATTGGCGGTCAAGTTCCATTGAAGTGAATTCATTTGCCGTATTTTTCTTTTGGCTCGCGTTCTCGTGGCTGCTCCAATCGTCAAGAGCCAAGACGTTTTGGCTGCAATTTGTCGGCCTCTTTACGAATGATGCACTTGCCGAAGAGTCATCGACCTAAATAGGGGAACGAAGCAGCCTGGATTTTGAAAGAAGAGCATTTTGTTGGCGTTTTGCGATGTGGGAACATATGGCGATTGTTGAGATGGGATTACAGCTTTTCTTGTCGATGGTTTGTTGTTAGATTATTTCAGCCTTGTAGCAACCCTGCTGTGGGACACTGCGTGGTTACATATATCAACATCGGTTATGATACGATGCCATGAACATACGACACCTCGAGACCCTCGTTGTGGTGCGGCATCGGTTTCATAGGAAATTGGTGCGAAATGATTGTATCGATAAGCTACAATGTCGATCTCGTTTAAAAAGTTTAGTATCAATAATATCGTATAAAAATGTCAAACTTCAATGTATATGAGCCCTGTAGTACAATATATGTCTTCATAACTTCCGAAAGTCATACTCCAGAATGTGCCTCATATCGCCAACAGTCGTAGCCCGTCGGGGCGAAGATATGTACATAGTTATATTGCAGGTGATATCCCTTGCATCTGAAGTGTTATCTCTTTAGGCTATTTTGAAGATATACATTCTGATATAATTGCATTCCCTACATATTTACATGTCGAACCGGCAAAAGAAGGATATTCACTTAAATATAAACATATCTCACCAACTCACTTAACACAACCTTCCACTTCAGACAAATCTCAAATCTCACGTCCATTGTTGCAATTGTTCCTTTGCATCAACCCTCACAACCATTACGTCTATAGATCCTTGTATCATTACTTCGCTAATGACGTAATGCAAGGGGCGTGGTTGCACCATCCCCCTCCGCGCCTTCCCCCAGAAAATTTTTCCGTGTGGAGTCGGGTGTTACCCCACAAACGAGCTGGCGGGCTGTTAGCATCGATTTGTAGCGGAATCGAACGGTACTAACAGTGGATGGAGAGGCAGAAGCCGTAGTTACAATAAGAGTATTTCGAGATTTCCTTCCCATTAACATCATTCCCATATAAAAACACAACAATACGACTATAACATAAATATCTCGCGATAACAATGGAAGTGAAACCAGGTTTAACTGACGTCGAGACGTCTACTGGTGCAATCTCCTCCACCACGGACCCATCAAGTGTCGATGGCAATAAGGACAAGAAGGACTTGCCCAGACCCTACAAATGTCCCTTGTGTGACAAGGCCTTCCATCGGTTGGAGCACCAAACAAGACACATCAGAACCCACACGGGCGAGAAACCTCACAGTTGCACATATCCAGGCTGTTTCAAGAAGTTCAGCAGATCCGACGAATTGACAAGACACTCGAGAATCCACACTAATCCCAACTCCAGACGAAATAAAAACTTGACCAAGTTGAACCAGAAGAAAAGACCCGAGGACGATGGATCCGACGATACCCCTATCATGTCTTCCTCGCCTCCCATTGCCGAGCCAACGAGACTCCAATCCATAACGAAACAACCGGACTCTTCAGATTATCAGCATCCGGATGTCACACAGTCGCCGGAGATCAAGGAATCTCCACACACCATCGTCAATCAAACCAATGTATTTAAACTCGAAAGACCCGTCCCAATACCCCCTCTTTCCGCTTCCCAAATTCCACGCCAGGGAACTCCACCACAAGACCAAATGATGGTTGATACTCCAACCTCCCCGTTACAAATCCAATTCAATCATTTTGGAAATGGCCCAACCGCCCGTCGGGGTGTACCGATAAACGTGTCCCACAACCAGCCTACAATGCCTCAGAACAGAATAGATATAAACATATTGGCCACGGCTGCCACAGAGGAACTCAAGAATTTGCAGGCATCGTCCACATCGTTATCGTTACCTTCGTTAACAGAGTATTTTGGCGGTGGGCCCAACCCAAGTTCAAACTTCACGGGATTCACGTCAATGTCAAACTCAAATTCCCATCTCAACTTGTCCCATTTACCAAATTCCAACACTTCGTTGAATTCGTTTAATTCTCCTGGGTCCTCGCACAAATCCTCAAACTCTAACAGTTATACGAGTCTTGACAACTTGTCCGGCGCCAACTCCAACTCCAATTCTTCGACCAATATTACACATCATTACCATTTGAAAAATAAATTGAGCTCCCTTTCTTCTTTGCAAAGGATGACGCCATTGAAATTGACAAGTTCGCAACTTCAACTTTCCAAATCGCCTCCTAACTACAACGATGATCCGATTGACTTTGAAACAAGTAGATCGAAGAGATCGAGACCAAACTCGCCATATCAAAAGCCTTATACATTGCCCAATTCTCCAGTTCTTGGGTTTGCATTAACTAGTCCAAGTCAAAGTTTTACTAATTTGGCAAGCTTATCAATGTCTACATTAAGCGGCCCCCCTAATAATAACAACAGCAATTCTTCTACCAAGACAGGGATGGGAATTAGTGGGACATTGCTTTTTAAAACTCCAGATGCAACCCCGTTACAGACGCCGGTAGTTTCTCCAAGATTACCAGCAAAAACTATGGGCGATGAAAATAGCTTACCACCTTTAAGAAGCTTAAACTTGGAGCTACCTCAGAATTTATCAATGACTCATTTAAGTAAGCTCAATGATATAGAAGAGGCTAGGCAAAGAGGTGAAGACAGATTCTCTAAGAGAACTTTTAGTTCCAGCTCAGGTAAGAGCGGCAATATCAGGAACTTCTTGAATGATCACTAATCTTCAGGAACTTATTTTAGGTCCATCAAAAACGAGACCTTCATGTCATCAATATTTAAACGTGCTTTGTATTATACCCTTTTCTTATATATTTATATATATATATGTCCTAGATACGTTTTCCTTTTTCTTGATTTTTATCTTATGAGAGTATTTCCTCTTAATGAATATGCTGCTGGCCTTCTATTTTCATTTCTTTTGTAGTTTGGTCTATGTATCTATATCTTTAATTATATATTTGAAAGCTAGCTCTGTAGGATCGCAAAACACGAGTGTTTTCTACCTGTCTCTGACTATTGATAGACATGCTCGCTATTAAACTGATCAACGAAATGGATACTTGAAATGTTATTGGTTTCGATAGTAGATTTTACCGGTGCAGTAAGAAAAAGTAAAATAAAAAAAGTATAAAAACGAATAAAAAAAGCAGCTCGACCATGATAGGGAGCAGAAATATAAAAAAAACAATGAAACACCGATTTAATAGAAGACCATAACTTGTTGAAAGCAATAAGTTATGAAGTTCTCAAACAAATAGAATGAAAATATATCCTATTACAAATTTCCCCTCTTGTCCTGTTCAGCCTCAATAACCTCAAACAAGGCCTTAAAATTACCAGCGCCAAAGCCGTTATGATTCACTCTTTGGATAAACTCTAAAAATATTGTTGGTCGATCAGTAAGTGGCTGTGTGAATATTTGCAAAAGGTATCCATTATCATCAAAATCAACTAAAATCCCCTCTTTCTTAATCTCGCTGAAATCTTCTTTGATTTTAACAGGAGACATAGAAATACGCTTGGCAAGATTGTCATAATATGTATCAGCAACCTTAACGAACTCTTCTCCTCTTCTTCTTAAACTTTTAACTGTTCCAACGAGATTTTTGGTAAGAAAGGCAATGTGCTGAACACCTGGACCATCATGATATTCAATGAACTCTTCAATTTGAGACTTCTTCTTACCCTCAGCGGGCTCATTTATAGGCATCAATACCTCTTCATTAGAAGAAGCCATAACTATTGACCTAAGAGCTGAATATTCCGTAGAAACATCTTTCTCATCAACCGACCAGAATTGATGGAATCCTAAAGCATTTGCATATAATTCGGTAGACAGTTTTAGCTGATCCCATCCAAAGTTCTGGACGCAATGATCAATATCATCCAATTCAATTATAGGTAGAACATCCTCTACTATGTGACAATATGACCTATCCAATGAAGAGGAAGAAGTAAAACCTGGCAAGAATGCACCACAATATCTTGACCGGTCGATTAATGTATGAGTTAAGTCACCAACGATCTGGATTTTGGAGATAACAATCGAGCCTTGTTCATCAGTATATTCAACAGGACCACTTATCTCTTTGGCACCATGAGTGACAGCATATCTATGAAGATCTGGAAGATTTTTGACACTAAACGAAATGTCTTTAACAGCATCTCCATGTTTCCTGACAAAATCAAGAACTTCATCAATCGCTTGCTGGGTAAATACATCAGAAGATGTTGTTTTAACAGCACTAACAAATTGCATAGTGACATTTCCATTTCTAACCACTCTCGAAACAAGGTCTCTGGAATCTGTTTCCAACCCACGAAATGCAAACTCTTCAAAACCATAGGTATTCCTAAAAACAGCGGCAGCTTGTTTTGGGTTTGAAACGTACCAGGTAACATGATCATAGCCTAAGAAGGCAGAAGACACACGAGAGGGAAGAACCTTATGGGTATTTGGTCCACCCAGAGAATCACTGAGTTTTAAACTGGAAGCGAGAAACTCATCCAAACTGGTCTTGGCAATGGCATGAGAATCTGATAATGCACGAGGTCTCATATCAGACTCGTTTTCCTGAAATGTTGAGGAACCTGAGGGGGAGCTAGCACCCAGATCGATCGATTCTTCATAATCTAAGGTAGAGGATTGGAGAGGCATTTTTTAAGCGAAATTATATGATATAGATTTATAATATATGAAAAACAAAAGCAGAATGTGAAGAGAAAAGATCAAAGCAAAAAGGTATCTTTTCAAAAAGGGTGACTTATAAAGTAATTCACCCATAACTTCCTGCCAATGATCCACAATCCAGCCTCTTTGTGCACACAAGTGTTGAGGTACTGCGTATGTGGTTGCAACAACCGGTACAAACACGATCTTTGATAAGAAAACATCACCCGGAATTGTCGTTTGTTCACCATTCACCGAACGGTGAGATCATATTGCCACTGCAAGCCATATTAAACGAGGGCAAATGGTCGCAATTGCAAGGTTAAATTGTATTTGAGCAAGTTGATCTAAAGTCTCTGTAATATAGTGACGCAGGGGAAAACTATCCAGCCGAAATTTCACTCAGAAAGTAAACACCCACGAATTATGTCCGAGGCAGAGTTGTCTTTGATCAATAAGGTGGAACTAAGAATCGCCCTAGCAGGTTCTGATGAGAAGTTTGAGGCTAATCTCAAGCTTTACTTGGCTCCTCTTTTGTTGAAGTTGGCAAGTCCCTTTCCAGAGGTCCGTCAAGCTATTCTTAAAATCATTCAACATTTGGTCCAGAGAATCAGTGCTGCAAAAGCAGTCAAGTTACCTATAGAGGCATTATTGAAGCAAGTCAAACAGCCAAACATCCCAACGGGCGCAGATCCTTCCAATGTGAGGTTATATTCATTAATCTTTGTATCAAGGGGTGTAGATCGTCTTTCGGTCCAGGAACAGAAAGAACTTGTTCCTCGTATTATTGATGGCATCAGTTCTTTTCCTCGTCCTGTAAGTGCAAGGTTATTTAGTATATTGTGTAAATTGATACTGTCATGGACTGTTCCAATGAGAGGAACACCTGAGGCTAACGAATTACGTCCGTTTCTTGAGCTCGAGAAACGTCCAGAAGACGAAAGCTTTATCTGCACCTGGTTCATGAGGTTATTCTTGTTACAACCAAATCCTAATGCTGGGAACAACCAATTATCTAGAGGCTACCATTGCCCTGGATTAAACGAAAGGGATTGCTCCTTCTTGACACTAGATGCTGGTATTTCATATAATACTCTTCAAGAGCTTGTTCTGGTGAGAAATTCGATCTTGAACTTTGTTTCCATAGGTTTCAAGGATTCTGTCTTGGTGGTGTTGTTTCTTGTAGCTGCTTGTGACAACAGTTCACTGATCAGCGATAAAGCGGAGACATTATTCAGAAAACTCATAGTGAACTACGAAGACGATACCTTGATCAACACTCTCGCAAATCTCTTTATAGGCGACTCTCTTTCAGGAACTCCTCCTGCACCCCCAAAAGTGCAAGAAAGGATATTGACAGTATTAGTTCAAAGCAAGAAGGCCGCTTCTCTCGAGTCGTTGCCTAAGATCTCCTCTATTGGATTAAATTCAGACTATTCGAAATTGAAACAAAATACTATCCAGTTCATCAATTGGGCCACGCGAAACTCGACAGGTTCTAGTGATACAATTTCTTCCCTGAATTCTGAATTTAGTACGGGAATTGCTGCACAATTGAAAGATAACCTTATGACGGAAGGATGGCCCAAATTCCATTCCGAGCCAGGGTCAAACTATAACAACGCATTGAAATATAGAAGATCTCAATATGAAGCTCTTGGATATGTTTTGAGAAAGACCCCACAATTAATTTATGATGATTTCACCTATATAGAATTCTTATTTGGTTCCTTGATTGGGGACATTGCTGATCTCAGATCAACTATCCAAGATGCTTTATCTGGATTGACGATTCACTTACCAAAGCTTTCGAATGCATGCAAAGAGACATTGAAATACACATTGAAAACATATTTGTCAACCGGTATCTCGGATGATATTGACCCCGAAGGATTGAACTCTTGTCGTTACATTTCCATAAAGTATGCAAACTGTGCATTCGAGTTCTCGGATCCTGATGCCCGTTTATTATGTATATTGGGTACCTCACTGAAGAATAGAGTAGATGTTATCGAAGAGGCGCAAAGAGGTTTGCATCCGCATTGGTTCAACATTTTGAGGGCTTCTAATACAACTGACTTCAAGACCACTTCTGAGTTATTTGGCATGGGAAGACAGGTTGAATTCCCTACCTTCGAGGCAATGATTACTTGTCTTAATAATGAAATTGCAATCGCTAAAGCAAGTGAAAGCTCTACCCTAAGAGAGTCAATCGAATTTGCCATAAACTTTTGTTTAAGCACTTTGGTGATGCAGGCGATTCAAGGTAAATCAACTGTTGTTGTCATGGATGAGGATTGGTCAACAAGATTAGAAAAAGGTGTTGAATTTGATGACACTGTTAAAGGCCTTTTGTCGAGAGAGATTAAAAGACTTTCTTCTCAAGATATAGAAATGGACAGTGAGGATGAACAAATCAGTCTTCAGAACCCTTTTGTTGTTTTCTTGCAAGTCATCCTTGACGAATATATTGGTAAGGACATGGACGGAAACGTTGTTAGCTTGCACCATGGTTCGGATTCGATTTTCGGTAGATTCTTCAACAAGGTCATATCGTTGGCTCCTACAGTATGTGTTAGTCCATTTGTTTCTGAGCTCCCCAGACTTTTGTGCAAACTAGACAGCTCAGATATTATATCGGATTACGATACAACACAGTTGGCGAAGTCAATTGGTATTATTGCTTCTCACTTCGACAATCCAGACTCGAATATTATTTCTATCGTGAATAGTCTTCTTTCGGATAGAACCTCTAATAGAATTTCTGCGGTTAAATTTTTAACCTTAGGCTACTTGGTCTCGAGAATGGTATTCAGAGAAAGACTCGATGTGTTGAGTTCGGAGGTCTATGAAAGTATTTTCGAATATAACTTGGATTGCTTGAAAGACGCACGTTTATACAATATTGCGCTTGAATCAGTTGGGCAGATGGCTATGTTTGGTGTATTAGGTCCGTCTATCAATAACGATAATCCGTACATCAAGTATTTTGCTGATGCCATCGAAGAAAAGGTCAAGAAGTATGATGAAAAGTCTGTCTTAGTATGGTCTTATTTATCTCTTGCCCTTAAGGATAGAGAGGAAGAGTTGTTGAATAGATTTGAGACGATGATTTACGATACTTATCAATCTAAACAAGTTGATTATTTATTTTCCAGTGGTGAATCATTTACAATTGTGGCTTCAGGATGGGATTCGACAGTTTTGAAAAGAAATATTGACATTCAAGATCAGACTGTTAAGTTGATTGCTCAAAGAGATTCTGCCAGATTAGAAACTTGTCTCTCAAAAGTTCTCAAAGCCTGTAACTCCACAAAGCCTTCGTTAAGAAGAGCAGGATGTATGTGGTTATTGTCATTTGTCCAATACTGTGGACATTTAGCGCCAGTTATTAATAGGGCACCAGAGATTCATGTAGCTTTTATGAGATTCTTGGCAGATCGTGATGAGTTTGTTCAGGATTCTGCTTCCAGAGGATTAAGTATTGTCTATGAGATGGGAGATTTGGAATTGAAGGATACATTGGTCCATGGTTTGTTGACCTCGTTCACTGACTCAACCTCAGCTACTAAACTTAACGCTGGATCTGTCTCTGGTGATACCGAATTGTTCGAACCTGGTGTATTGAGAACAAATGATGGATCAGTTTCCACTTACAAAGATGTTTTGAACTTGGCGTCTGAAGTTGGTGATCCAAGTTTAGTTTACAAATTCATGTCATTAGCTAAAAGTTCGGCTCTTTGGACCTCAAGAAAGGGAATTGCCTTTGGTTTAGGCTCCATTCTTTCCAAGTCCAGCCTTGACAAGTTACTCGCCAATAATAAGGTATTATCCCAAAGATTAATACCTAAATTGTTTAGATACAGATTTGATCCTAGTTCCGGAGTGGCCAAGTCGATGAATGATATATGGAATTCATTGATTCAAGACTCGACAAAAACTGTGATCGATAATTTTGAAGTGATCTTGAAAGAGCTATTGAGCAGTATGGGTAACAAGGAATGGAGGGTAAGACAAGCAAGTACTACTGCTTTGAGTGAATTATTACAAGTAGTTCCATTCGAAACTTATGAACCAAGAATGGAAGAGATTTGGAACATGAGTTTCAGAGCGATGGATGATATCAAGGATAGTGTTAGAAAGGAAGGTACGAAGTTGACTAGAGAATTGGCATCTACATTAGTAAGAACTATTGACACAAGTACTGGAAGCTCTCAAACAAAAGCCAACAGGGTTCTCACTCAATTATTACCCTTCCTCTTAGGAACAAAGGGGCTTCTTAGTGATGCTGATGAAATCAAACTGTTTTCATTGCAAACTATCTTGAAGATATGTAAGACAAGTGGAACGGCTATCAAACCTTTTATTCCTGATTTGATTGATCAATTCATCCATTTGATGTCTACCTTAGAACCACAGGCAATTAATTATATTGCCTTGAATGCCGACAAGTATAACTTGACCACGAACGATATTGACGCCAGAAGATTACAAAGTGTTGGTAACTCTCCTATGATTGATGCTATTGAAAAGATGTTAGATATGATCGACTCTAGTTTGATCAAAGAGGTTGTGGCTAAGGTTCAAAGTGCCATCAAGAAGTCTATTGGATTGCCTTCCAAGGCTGCTGGTAGCAGAGTAGTCGTATCTTTGGTTGTAAAGTATATGTACATCATTGGACCATATAGTGATTCGTTATTGAAAACGTGTTTGCTGCAAATTAGCGATAGAAATGACACTATTGCATCATCGTATGCTACTGCCTCGGGTTATTTATGCCGCGTTGCTTCAACAAAGGGCTTAAATGACGTTGCTAATAAGATTCAGCTGTTATATTTTGAATCGGAAGTTGACAAAAATAGACAAATCGCTGCTATTTTGAGCGAATCAGTTTCAAAATATTCAGGTGATAAGTTCAGTTCTGTTGCTTCGTCCTTCTTACCAGTAGCATTTATTGGACAGCATGACCCATTGAAAGAGGTTAGTGAGCCATTTGAAAGAGAATGGAGTGAAAATACTGCAGGAAGAGGTGCTGTCAAATTGTATATTAGGGAAATCGTGGACTTTGTTGGAAAACATTTGGAATCTCCTTCGTATTTGATTAGGCAAGTGGTGGCTAAGAGTATTGCTAATGCTTGTAAATTGATAGATGGAGCTGAAGGTATTGGTATGAGTGCAGATTCACTATTTTCCGTATTATTAGCAGCTTGCAAGGGGCGGTCATGGTCAGGGAAAGAGGACGTGTTGGAAGCGTTGGTATTGTTAGCTATCAGCTCAAAGGCCTTCATTTTAAAACAATCTCAGGATGATGAGTTGTTGGAAAAGATTAACAGTGTGATTTTAGTTGAAAGCAAAAGAAGGAATAAGGTCTACCAAAAGCATGCCATCAAGACATTTGGAAAATACTTGGGCTCATTCCCTGATGACAATCTCATTGAAGAATATATAGAGATTATTTCTTCGATGCTTAGTGATGGCTTTTATGAAGATGAATCTTCTGACGAAGATATGGACAAACAGGCTACTCGTTCAACCAATTTGAAGTCTTCAAGGAAGAACATATTGAGAGAAGAGGACAGGATCAAATTATTGGAGAGTTTGGTGGGATCTTTCACTATTGTTGAAAACCAAATCAACCATAGCTTGTTTGACTTCATATTACAGTCATTTATTGATATATTTAACTCCAACACAATTTTGATCTCTTGGAGATCCAAGACGAGTGTTTGTAAAGGATTATTAAACATCATGAATTGCTTTATTAAGAATGAGGAAGCCGTGAAACTATCCAAAGACGACCTCCTTCTTTTACGCAAGGTATGGAGTAGGCTTCTCCAAGAATGTGGTGATGCAAAGGAAATCGAAAATGTCAGAAGTCAATTTATTAAGTCGACAGGCTCAATAATTGACGCTTTGAGTAAACTCGATGGCGATGACATCTCCATCCAGTCCTTGAATCAGGATCTAGTTGCTCAATTGAAAGAGTTACACAACAACGAGACCTCAACCGTTGTTAAAGGTGAGATCGAAAGGGCATTGAATGAGTAATGTTTGTTTTTTGAAAAATAGAAAAGATATAGAATATAAAAGTTATTTAAGTTAAGGCTTATTGTAGAATCTACAAAGTTAATTAACAATATACTAAGCACATACTATTAAAAATTTTAAAAAAAAAAATATTTAAGAAACAATCTATCCTTTAATTACCACCTCTCAATCTTAAAACTAAGTGTAAAGTGGATTCTTTTTGGATGTTGTAATCAGATAAAGTTCTACCGTCTTCCAATTGTTTACCAGCGAAGATCAATCTTTGTTGATCAGGTGGAATACCTTCCTTATCTTGGATCTTAGCTTTGACGTTGTCAATGGTGTCTGAGGATTCGACTTCTAAGGTAATGGTCTTACCAGTCAAAGTCTTGACGAAGATTTGCATACCACCTCTTAATCTCAACACTAAGTGTAAAGTGGATTCTTTTTGGATGTTATAGTCAGATAAAGTTCTGCCGTCTTCTAACTGCTTACCAGCGAAGATCAATCTTTGCTGATCAGGTGGAATTCCCTCCTTATCTTGGATCTTAGCTTTGACGTTATCGATAGTA
>JAJMCV010000104.1:0-111622 GCA_030573195.1 Nothofagozyma chilensis
TGAGCTTCCAGCAGAATCAGTAGTTGGGAAAGTACTCGTTGTAGTATAGGTAGTACCACTGAACTCACTAGTACTTGATGGTGGGAACAAGTTACTGAAAGTAGACGAAGTAGATACTTCACCATCGCTTCCGGTAGTTGGACTCTCGATAACAACACCAGTCTCAGTAGTCAACACAGAGCTTCCAGCGGAATCGGTAGTTGGGAAAGTACTGGTGGTAGTGTAGGTAGTACCACTGAATTCGCTAGTACTGGATGGTGGGAACAAGTTACTGAAAGTAGACGAAGTAGAAACTTCACCATCGCTTCCGGTAGTTGGACTCTCAATGACAACACCAGTCTCAGTAGTAAGAACTGAGCTTCCAGCAGAATCAGTAGTTGGGAAAGTACTCGTTGTAGTATAGGTAGTACCACTGAACTCACTAGTACTTGATGGTGGGAACAAGTTACTGAAAGTAGACGAAGTAGATACTTCACCATCGCTTCCGGTAGTTGGACTCTCGATAACAACACCAGTCTCAGTAGTCAACACAGAGCTTCCAGCGGAATCGGTAGTTGGGAAAGTACTGGTGGTAGTGTAGGTAGTACCACTGAATTCGCTAGTACTGGATGGTGGGAACAAGTTACTGAAGGTCGACAGCGTCGATACAGCACCATCGCTTCCGGTAGTTGGACTCTCAATGACAACACCAGTCTCAGTAGTAAGAACTGAGCTTCCAGCAGAATCAGTAGTTGGGAAAGTACTCGTTGTAGTATAGGTAGTACCACTGAACTTACTAGTACTTGATGGTGGGAACAAGTTACTGAAAGTAGATGAAGTAGAAACTTCGCCATCGCTTCCGGTAGTTGGACTCTCGATAACAACACCAGTCTCAGTAGTCAACACAGAGCTTCCAGCAGAATCAGTAGTTGGGAAAGTACTGGTGGTAGTGTATGTAGTACCACTGAACTGACTAGTTGAACTAGTTTCGCCTGCGTAAGAGATAGTCGATTGTGTTACTTCTGCGCTAGAGCTGCTCGACAAGCTTGAGATGCCCTCATTACTGGAACTAATGGTGGCACTTGTGCTTTCACTACTGGAGCTGAGACATGTCACACTAGTTATGGTGGAAATGACAGTCACCACAATGGGACTGGATGCAGTTAATGATGTTTCGACACTCACTTCAGTTGTTGAAATAACAGTGGAAGATGAAGTGACACTGGAACTTGTCTGAGCAACGGAAGATGATAAGGAAGTTGCAGGTTCGGACGTGGTGAAGGACGCCGAGGACAATTCAGTTATACCAGACGAACTGAAGGAGGAACTTGAAGTACTGCTCGAGGATGTGAATGTGGATGTCACTTCACTAGATGAAATTATGGTGTTAGAAGAGCTCGATACAGCTACCAGACTGGATGCCTCGCTACTAATTATGGAGGAACTAAAGACAGAGCTAAATGATGACGAGACAATGCTGCTGACCGAACTCGAAAAGATGGTACTGGATGTATCACATACAGTTTGAGTTATATAAGGTGTCAGCACAGTAGTACTAACCGTCACTCCATAAGATGTTGTGTAGTAATTCGTAATTGTCTGTGTGGTTGCTGGGGTAGATCCAAAAGGAATGGGGAAGAGATTACCGATGTATCTCGTGGAATAAACCGTGACATAATTGACCGAGTAAGTGGGTATAGTTGTGGTGATGACTGTAGTTGTTGGTATATACATATCGACTTCTTCAACAGTACACAATCCGCTTGTTCCTATCACAGAGGTACTGTAAGTAGGAGCTCTTACCTGATCATTACAGCTGCCAGTGACCAAACATAAGTTATTAGGCACAACATCACAAGTTTCGTAAGTAAACGGCGCAACTGTAGTTAAAACTCCACAAGCAACTTGTGCCAATGGAACCGTCGCCCCAAGTATACCCCCAGCTATAACTATCACGTAGTTTCTATTAAACAAGCTGGATGTAGATGCTTGGAAATAGAATGTCCATGTGTCGTATGGATAAAGTGAACATAAATTGAGAAGGGAATTTCTCTTCTCGGCGTATTTCAAAAGGAATTCACCTTGATAAAGATCTACCCAAACAGTAGAGTCTTGGAAGTAGGCACTCTGACCCGAGAGACCGAAATCCGTGGCTTCAATGGCATTATCGTAACGAAAGTACCAATAAATCTCGTAATAATATTCTCTGGTGATAAGGTTTGGTGTGCTACTCAACAACTGCACATATCCCGTGGCCACATAGGCACCCAATGAATTGGAACCTGTAATTCCCGATCTAGAACAGACATTGTCTACACTCAAGGGAGGGACTGAGGTGGTTGTCGTGATTGTGAACTTTTCAACTCCAATGGCAACCAAAAGACTGTCGAGAGCATCAGCTCTTACATCTGATAGCAACGAGAGTAATCCCAAGATCAAGAATGAAAAATATCGATCTACTCTCATTCGGTTGGGTCTTTTCTGTAAATCTTGTGCCCGTGAACCTCCATCGCCACTTACTGTTCCGTTATATATGTTCAGTATGGCTGAACTTCAGCAACCACTGGAAAGCACTTTGAAACCTTATTCTACAAGTCTCGATGTACAAGGGTCAAATCTTATACCCTGCAGGACGGACCTTGCCATCCTCAGTAATTATTGACACCACATTCTGACTGATGTCACCTCCGCAGATTTCTGCCCACAATTACTTTCTAAGAGGTCTGGATATCAGTCTATTCTCTGCAATGTTTCTGCCACATGGAACCTTAATTGAAATTTTCAGGACGACAAGACATTCGGCTAGGGGAGAAGAGAGGTGTCGATTCCCCTTCATTGTTCTCTACATAAACGACATAACCTTAAATTCTAACAGTGTAGCGCTAAACACGACACATCTTGCGTCCATTAAAGTGTTCTATTCTTTTCGTTGATGGGCCGGTCATTGGACAATTAATTTGAATGTCTTCGAAATTGTGCAAAAACACCATCCATTCCAGTCAGATCTGCAGTTTATACCAAAAGAGCTGTATTCCAACTTCTTTACATTTTCTATCGCAAGCATCACAATGGCAGCATTGTCTCCTTTTGTTCCACCTTCTCAGTTCTAGCAAAGGCATGCAACGAACTTATGCATACGCATCGCCTGATAACCGAGAGTCAGTTGCAGGCGCTGTCAGAATGGGTGCTTCCGTGAGGTGATTGCCCACAATTCCAGAGGAGAAGCTACTTTAAATATGAAAAATAGCAAACAAGAGGATGCAATATATATTTGGTGGGCATGACAATGTGTGGTTCAAATTATCTATGAGAAGGGAGACTTCGTGAATCAGCCGTACTTTTGCTACGTTTCTAAAATTAGAAAATAGATGCATGGAGATATTGCAAATCAAACGGGCACGATTGACACATTGAGAGACGCAATGTCCAAGAATGGCTCCATTGCATCGAGAGTGATTGTCACCTTGTCTTTCCCGATTATCTCCACCAAAACTATGCATCTTCGAAGTAGCCCGCCTCTAGAAGACCATACTGTTGCTAAATATGAATGCTATTCCATTTTATAATTTCGTTGTAAAGTAAAAGCATGAACAGCTTGTGTAATATCACCAAATGATTAGGATTGGTTTGAGAAATCTAGGCCTCCAAGCAAACACAATAGCTTGGTAATCAATTGCCCATTAACCCTTGTAATTGTACATTGTTGATAGTCACATTGCCATCGGCAGCATATGCAGCCATACTCATCCAATAATTAAAGTTCTTCTGCCACAGATAAAATTATCCAAGCAGAGAAATCGAAGTATTCCTATTCGGGTTCCCTCCTCTAGCAAACCGATTGACGACTCAGTTGAAAGTTCACCACTTGGGTGGCATCACAAGAGATAATTGCAGCTCCTAGACCAATACAGATCTCTTTCATGATGGATGCAACTATTGATAAAACCATGAGTTGGATTAATCTTCAGCGCACTAGGTGTGGTGTTGTCACTTGTAGCATTCTAGCACCGGGTTATTCCCCTTTATTTCGTTATAATTTGTCACAGACTGTAAAGGACAATTCATTGGGTGGTCCTGTATCCAAAAATCTTGAGTTTTACTACACAGAGAACGACATGATAGATACGTAGACTAGCATATTTCCATTATATCGATGTACAAGGGAAAGCTCATATGCATGGCTTTTTTCAGTCCATTCAGGATTGAATAATGGAAGAACCAACAACTCAATTTCTAGATACAGAACTGGATGAGGTATTCACACATATTTGCAGCGAACTTAACTTCAATGGCCACATGGGCGAAGCATATTTATATTTAGAATCTATTTGATAACTAAGCAATGCAGAAGTGCACGAGACGAGCTCAAATCAAGTACTTTTATGTAGATGATATGGCCAGGCCACATATCGGCAGATCTCTTCTCTCGAATCTGAGATTGGATACTGATACAGAAGACTTTAGAGGATACAACTTACAAGGGGTATGAGGGGTAGAACAAATTTGTATTACTTTATAAATAGCCGTCACTGGAAGGCCAGATTTGAAAACATATTGGGGCCTCTAGGGGGAATCTCTGAAGTTATACTTCTCTGACTTCTATAAACCTTGTAGAAGAGTGAGCTTTTTCGTGTCTTTAAAGGATGTCATATTTGTACAATGACAATACTAGACCTGGTTATGCGAATCCAATTTTGCGGTACCTTCCTAGGAGCCAAGCGAGGATAGCACAATGCACTTTTTTCGAGGATATCAACGGTAACCCAACTGTAGAAGTTAGAACTTTCCCAATCGGGGATCTATGGAACTAACTGGAAAAGTGAGAAACTCAATAGAAGCAGTAATGGTATAGATCTGTGTAAGAGAGAGTTTGACTAGGGATGAGTGTATTCTCTGTGTTTTAAGTTCTGAGTGTACCTATGCATCATTACGATTTTCTTGGTTGCACTCTTAGATACCCCGACGTGAATTCCCTTGGTACAGAACAATGTGATATCAATAAAGTTTACGATAAGCCTCTAGTGCTACAAAAGTTGTGAATAAGCGCCGAACTGGCCAATAAATTCAATAGACGAAGGGAATAAAGCAAATAAATAATTAAAGTAAAGAACTAATATATAGAAGTCAATATACAGCCTTTATCAGAATCTAAGAATATTAATACACCAGGTATGTTTTAAAGAAGGGAAAATGCAGAAATGGTAAAATATCATAATAACAGCTAAACAGCGGAGGCTGCCAGCATTGAAGAATAGTAGGCATCACAGTCGTTTATGTATGTGGTAACGTAAACAATATCAGTGGATTGAGAGCTAGCTGGTTCACTGGCTGGCTCGGTAGTTGCAGCATTTGAAGATTCTGTGCTTGGTTCAGTGGTGGCAGCACTTGAAGATTCACTTGGTGTAGCACTAGTTGTTGCACTTGAAGATGCACTTGTTGTTGCACTTGAAGATGCACTTGTCGTGGCACTTGAAGATGCACTTGTTGTTGCACTTGAAGATGTACTTGCTGTGGCACTTGGTGTTTCACTTGTTTCAGCACTTGTTATAGCACTTGAAGATTCAGTGCTTGACTCGGTGATTGCAGCACTTGAGGTAGCACTTGATGTGGCACTTGATGTAGCACCTGTTGTGGCACTTGAAGATTCAACAGTTGCAGAACTTGAAGCTTCTGTGGTGGCTGCACTTGAAGATTCGCTAGTTGTAGCACTTGAAGAAGCTTCAGAGGAAGGTGGAATGATGCTGCAAATAGTGTTAGTGGTCAACACACTAGTTATGGTAGTAGGAATTGAAGTGGACACAGTGATATCATAGATGGAAGTTGAAAAGGCTGTGGAAACAGTGACAATAACAGGAACAAAAAGTATTGTACTGGTTGACAAGATAAAACTTGTGGAAATTGAAGTGGTTGGGACAATTGCAGTGGTGATAACAGTAGGGATATGTTCATCAACCCTCTCCACAGTACACCCATCAACAATCGACAAAGTGGATGTACTCATAGATGGTTGAGCATAAACCGAATTACAATTACCTTGAGTCTGGACCAAACAAAGATTGTTTGGAATAACCACACACTCTTCATAAAACAAGGGCAAGCCTATTGTCAAAGCAGCACAAGCGGTTTGAGCAATTGGAACTTCCACACCCAAAACACCACCGGCTAACACAATCAAGTAGTTTCTGGATGTCAACAAAGAAGTGGCAGCAGAGAAACCGAATACCCAAGTATCATAATTATAAAGAGCACACGAAGTGATGGTAAACGAATAGACAGACTCTTGGTATTGCAAAAGAAAGGCACCATTGTACAAGTCGACATCAATGGTAGAGGACGAAAAATAAGTAGAAAGACCATAAATGTTGAAGTCATCTGCTTGGATAGGTGCAGCGTAGCTGAAGTACCAGTACACTTCAAAAATATTGTAGGAACCAACATTTAATGGGCCTGGAGAAGTAGAAACAAATTGGACGAACCCGGTAGCCTCGTAGTTACCCAAAATGTCACTGGAAGAGACAGTCGAAAAAGTACATAATGAGGCAAGATCGAGTGGCTCGAGGGAGGACACAGTTTGCACATTGAAGGTTTCCAACCCCAATGTGTTCAAAAGACTGTCGAGAAGATCAGCTTGTGCGAAGGAGACTGCGGATAGCAATCCCAATAAGAAAAGGGCTAGGTTGTTGAACACCCTCATTTTTTTGATGGGCTGAAGAAATATTGAGGCTAGACATTATCATCGACAACTTGTTCATGTATTTATAAGAAAATCCACATGCAACTTTGAGAGGATATGAACATGGGTTGGGATCCAAGAACGAGGTTCAACAAGGATGAATACATAATTGACAATTTTGCAACCAGTCTCTATACCAGCCAAAATATCGATGAGCCGAAAAGCAGCCTTACTCATGCAATGGCGACTGCAAGTGGTCAGCAGGTTGAAAAGAGATGGGAATGGGATGGGGAAAGCTGTAGAATATTCGATTAGAGCTGGTGTGTTGTGTGGATAGCTACAGTCTGTTGTAAAGACTTTTTGTTTAATATTGAACCTTCTAAGCTCAAGTTAATTGCAACCAACTCTATTATGGATGCGACTCTTGATGCACAGCCAAATTACGAGATGAGTCTGCAATGGCGTCTGCAATGGCGTCTGTATATGTATCTTGTACGTGAACAAAATGAGGCAAAACTAAAATATGGTGAAGACAGTTGGCTAAAATTAGTAGAGATCTATATCCATGTAGGAACATAGATTGACAAGCTGCAACAGGTGATAACGGTCGTTGTTACCAGTCTCCATTTGGATCACTTTCGTAGTTGCAAGGGTCCTACAAGCCAGACTTGCTCGATGCCCACTGGGGAAAGGCGCGTGCCCACAAAGATCCTCGTTGCATTAGTGTGTGAGTTGAAAGTGTTAGCTTGGCTCCGGGAGCATTTAATAGTGCTATCCGTCCCAATTAGTATTTTACGAGTGTCTCGGATACACAACCCGGTACAAGAGAATACGACGCAACTCGCTTTACAAGAAGCAGCTTTTCCCTGGTGCATTGTAACAGATGTAACCGTCCCAAATAGGAAGGCCATACGTTCGCCTAGTGTACGAGGTGCAAGAGATCTCGTAGCCACGGGTAGCCGGGACCAACGGTGAAGTGTGGGAGAGAAGGTAGACAATTAATGTTGCAATGGGCGGATGTGAGACGTTGTTTAAGTAGATCTGAGATTAGAGCTATTTTTGACGTTTTTTTAGCCAATGTTCCAAAATATCTGGGGAGGTCTACATTCCAGCCATAGTTACAAATCTACTAAAAACGTAGTATTAATGACAAATATGTGCCATGTTAGATCTTTTCTTAGCCACCTCCACTCACATTGTTAGCACAAATTATGTAGAGCTTTAGTAACTTGATGCATATGAGGTATGGAAACGGTCAGATAGTGTCTCAAAACACGATATTGACTCAAGGTATCCTTGCAAGAGATGACGCGATGGATACGGAGAAAGTAAATAGTGGCGAGAATAGAAGTTCTGGTGATGTGGTGATGTCTCGGAGCACCAAATGCTGCAACAGTTCCGAGGAGCGGAATTGGACAAATGGGGCCGAGAAGGGCCTGGACAATAATAGAAGGTCATTGGTGTGAATTTTTGTAGTTCCATTCTAAACTCGTTCAAAAGATACCTTAGTGCATCGAGAATCTGGCGCTAATGTGAGTATCATCGTATGAAGACGCAAGCCTTGATGGCAGGAATTGTGGTTCCCAATTTGAGTTGTTTTATGGATAGAAAAAACAATTATCCTAGTATGTTTAATTCCAGTATGGTCCATCCTAGTAGGGTCAATCCTAGAAAGGTCCATCCTAACGGGGTTTGGTGGTTTGTACCAAGATGTATGCTCAGATAGCCAAGAATCGAGTTAAAAGCAAAATGGAACAAATTAACCAGAATCAGCACCAATTAGCACATTTAGATGAATATGATCATGAGACATGTTGCGACTCGTCATATTCTTCACACACAACTCGGCTCCTTTCCAACATCAAATCTCTTCAATATGCCAAACTCCAGGCGTCTTCATTATGCATAGAAATGCAATGGTCAACAACTGCTGCAGTCCATACCCTTGAACTATTAAGTCATACAGGACTAAAAAGGGCAATAAATATGTAGTCGGGTTCTATGACACGAGAAGGACCGAGTCGTCTTGCGAAGGAAATGGCAATGAACTAGACAGTACTTTAAAATGGAGCGGCGAAAAGACAGCAAAATAATCTTTTCAGCGTGGCTGCTATTTTGGAGTGTGCTACATTATGATCCCAGGATAACACATTCGTATAAAATAGGAGCCATATCCCCTTTGAGCCAAACTCGAACCACCAAAATGGGTCCTTGTCGAATTAGTCAACGATAAATACATTTGGACAATAGTCCCAGTCCATAACCTATATAAAAACTCTAAACGCCATTGAAAACACTAATTGCACATTACTCTTCGACGCTCTTCTCGTCCTGTTCACCCGCCTTCTCCATCAACTTCAATTGAGACTCCAATTCGGCGATTTCCTCCTTCAACTTTCTCACGTCCTTCTCGAACTTCTTTCCGAAGATGTCGACGTAATAGGTGGCTCCATTGTAACTCGCAATCAAGAAGATCATGATCAAGAAATACTCGCACATCTTCTTGTGATTGAACCAGATGGGACATAAAAGCATTGTCAAGATCTGGTAACTGAATTGGATCAACGAGAAACACACCACATCCCAGGGATAAGGCAATGAATTGACGAACTTGCCGAGTCTGTTTTTGGAATTGGATTTACGTAACCATTCGAAGGAGGTCAATCTGCCGGATTTGATCTTCTCGGCGCGTTTGATGGTGATGAAGTAATGGTATGCGATCTGCCAGAACGAGTAATAGAGCGAAGTCCAGATAATTCCGTAGAAGAAGTTCCAATTGGTCAATTTCGACACGGCGGGAAAACGGGTTTTCAAGTACTCGTCGTCCAATTGGTGGGTGATCACGTATAAAACCACGGGTGGGATGATGTGGATGAAGGAGGAGGTGATTTTTTCTATGGAATGCAACACGAGCGAGTTTCTCCAGGTCACCACGGCCCACGATAAGGTTCCCAAGGCCAAGCTGAACACGGAGATGAAGAGATTCTGCGACGAGGGAAACACCCAGATGAAGAGAAGAAGCAACATATTGACATAATAGCACAAATCGGCCAAAAAATAATGATACGTCTTTTTTGTGTAGGTGTACAAGCGGATGGGCATCAAGAGCAAAAAAAGCCCTGTATAATAGATATGGAAGTATTTTGGGTATTTTCCAATCAAGATCCCCGTGATGAAGATGAGGAAGATGGTCAAGGAATAGAACAACTTCTCGAAGGAGGAGGACGAATTGTTGAGAAATTTGGTCAATTTGACATCGAGTTTGTTCAAGCTCTTTTTCAACGAGTCTGATTTGATCAATGTTTTCTGGAATATGGTGGAATGGTTGAAGATCTGGAAGATTTCCGATCTGATGGACGAATATGAGTTACTTCTCGATAAAGTGGCTGGGGTTTCGGCCATTTTGGTTATGGGGATGGATAGTATACGCGGAGAACTATAATAGGTGGAACAATTGAGATTAGTTGTTGGCTTTTGAGTGATGGAGTGAAGGTTGCAGGTATAAATTTTTGTATGCATCACGTGGGTTTTGTTGTGGGAGCATGTGTTTGTGGGGGTGGTGGCGGTGAGTGTGGTGAGTGGTGAGTGTGGTGAGTGTGTGTGTGGTGAGTGTGTGTGTGGTGAGTGTGTGTGTGGTGAGTGTGTGTGTGGTGAGTGTGTGTGTGGTGAGTGATGAATGTGGTGAGTGGTGAGTGGTGCGCGTTGTACTGTTAGTTTTGAGTGTTCTTGTGGTGAGTGGTGAATGTGGCGAATGGTGAATGTGGTCAGTGATGTACTGCCAGTGAGTGCTCTTGTGGCGAGTAGTGGCGAATTAGGAAATACTGTTGTGGTAAGTGAGAACTGGCAAATTGTATATTGAAGTGGTAAACTGTGTCTTGAAGTGGTAATCTGTCTGTTCAAGTGTAAACTGTCTTGACACGTGTACGACTGGTCCTTACATTCGCATGTGCTAGTGTGTCCGAGTCTGCCTGTCCGAGTCTGTCTGTCCGAGTCTGTCTGTCCGAGTCATCCTTCCATCTCACTCTCTGCAACACATCTTAATTATCTCCTCTATGTGACATTACGCATATCCATCTCATGTCAAGTACCCCGAAGTAATACTCTCCAAAGCATGTAATTTCAAGTTTGAATAACTCTCTCAGCTTCATTCCCTCATCTCTTCACCCCTCACTGTTCACTCTACACTTCACTCTACACTTCCCTCTTCACTCTACACTTCACTCTTCGCTCTTCATTCCTCACTCTTCATTCTCACCCTTCATTCTCGCCCTTCACTCCACTCCTCACTCTTCACTCCTTTACCACCTCATCCTTCACCCCCTAGCTATCTCTTAGAAGTTAGAACCTCCAATAAAGTTTCCCGCCTCACTCTATTAAAGTTGCCAAGCAGATTCCTCCCCTTCTTGTCTGGACTTCGTTATTTGACTGCCAAATAAAGAAATAATTCCCTACCGCCTGTCTCTTCCTCATATTTAGAGTTGACATCCCTTTCCAAACAGCCCATAATCAGGTACCATTCATCTATTTGTTTGGGTTCTACCGAGACCACCACACCACCTCTTCTACCCCTTTACCCCTTCTATACCCACCACACCACTTACACTTTCTACGGAGATCACCACACCACCTGTTTCTACCCCTTCTATACCCACCACACCACCTACACTTTCTACGGAGACCACCACTTACAGTTTCTATCGAGATCACCACACCCCTACACTTCTACCCCTTCTATGCCTCTATTAACAATATCCCTATTTCTTCTTTTCCCGCTTCTTTTGCGACTCGGCAACAATCTCCTCAAATATCTGAGCCTCCTCCTCCTCCACCTTGGTCCTTTGAGCGTTAATAAACACTTCTCCCACCATTGTCAACGCCTTGGCTCGATCTATCCGTTTATTCAACAGCTCCCCTTTATCTTGCAAAATCAAATCAACAACAGATCTCGCAGTGGTTTGTATTTCATATTTGGACCCGAGCCATGCTGCGGATAACACTTTACCCATCAATAATTTCTCCATCTCCGCCAAATCCTCAGGCGTATGGAAGGGAATCTCCTTCTCCTTCTCCTTCTCCTTGGCATCCTCTGTTACGTCTTGTTTGTTGTCTGTGGTTTCGTGAGTTTCTGTTTCTTCAGAGGGCTCTCCCTCCTTATTCAAATGGTATTCGTTATCCTCCTGCATCTTGGTGTATTCGCTCATGGTGGATTGCGCATCCAAGGCAGTCTTGATGGTCTTGAACGTGTCATAAACAACATCTCCCTTGTCCTTCATCGAATACCATATCCCACCCCATCCGAGAAACGTCTGGTTTTTGAGAAAGATCTTGGCCTTGTTCAAGTAGATTTTCCCGATTGTGTGCAAGATTTCGATCCCAAACGACTCCATTTTCAATATCTCCGTCTCATATCTCAATTTGGACAAAAACGACTCGGTTATGTCCTGTTTCTGGTCGGTTTCCGTCCAAAGAGAGAGCTTATTCACCAAATTGGCCGCCAATTGGTTGTATGATTCGAGTTTTTTGAGTCGCGATTCTTCCTCGAATTTCTCAACTTCCTCCTTCTTTCTCTTCTCAACCTCCTTCTTCTTCTCCTCCTCGCTCACGTCATGTTGCGAGATATACAACTTGGACATATCGTCCGTAGCACCCGAAACATCCGCTGTCGTCTCGTCGTCCTCCTTCTCCTTTCCAGCCTCGCTCATCTCCATACTCTTCCCCAAATCGCTCAATAGAGTCAATTCTCCTATCCATTCCTTGAAAGCTTCGCCCCCAAAAATCATGCTGAAGAACTCGCTCGGGTCCTCGAACCCCTCTTGTGGCTTCGAGCCCTCTACACCGTACAAATCGTATTTGTTTCTAAGATTCACATCCGAGAGCACCTGGTACGCCTCCCCAATCTCCTGGAACCGAGAAGCCGCCGTGGGGTCATTGGGATTCTTATCTGGATGCAACTTGATCGCCAATTTTCTGTACGATTTCTTGATTTCTAATTGAGTAGCGTTGGCAGAAATCTGTAAAGCATCGTAATATTTCGTGTCCACCACCATCTTCGATATCTACAATCTACAGCGTTGTGGTTGGTTGGTGTTTGCATTTATGTCCGTATCTTTGTACTGTGGAAACTTTTTCTGTCAAACGACCTGAGGTGTGGCGGTGCATTGGAGTGGTACAATGGTGGGGCTGTGGTGGGGTTGTGGTGGAGCGGTGGTGAAGGATAGATATTGTGTGTGATGAGGTGTTTCAGATGAAGAAGATAATATCGTTTATTTTTGATTCATGAAAAAACCTTGATTGGAGTGTTTGAGTGAATCTCGTTGGCTGTGTGGCGGTGTAATCCAAATGACGGGCAATTGGTGCAGATAAGAAGAGGCTGACAAGTTAATTATTGTAAAGATTTTATGTTGATAAGAATTTTCTTATTAGATTATTAGATTATTACAAGAAATATCTCTCTATTTTATTGAATATTTGTGGGAATTTTTTTTTGTTCTGTAGAATTCTATAAAATTAAATATAAAATGATTATTATTCTTTGAGCTGATGAACAAGTGTTATTTCAGAGATATATATTTATAATTTAAAAGGAATAAAATTAAAGAAATAAAATTAGACTTATTTCATACATTTAAAATATGATAATAAATAGTTACCACCTCTCAAAGCGATTAATAACCACAAGATTTTTAATATGTAATATATAAACAATAATATCTACACTTTCCACCTTCACATTCTATATACATTATTGCGAATAATAGGTCTTTCTCAAATCAACAATCTTCTTACCTCTGTTCAATGCCAATTCATCCAATGATTTCTGTTGCGACAAAGCCTCAACAACACCCTTAATGATGTTCATTCCGTTTCTACTTCTATACACCTTGGCACTCAAATCCTTGATACCAGCAGCCTCACAGACCTCGAAAATGTAATGATTGACTCTGAGACCCGACCCCGGCGGAGCACTTCTCAAGAAAAGCTTACAAGCATGGTATTTATGTTCAATGTCGGCCAAAATGGTTCTGTCTTCAAATCTCGGGATCTTGGTCAAATTCTTCACCGCATTCCAATGGGCCTTTCTAGTGGCGGTTCTCCCATCTTGTCTCGATTTACCCTCACCAATACCAACCATACCGTTCTTATCTCCTACAATCACCAACGAATAGAACGACGCGATCTTACCCTTTCCGGTCTGATTCGACACTCTCTTCATGATTAACGGTCTCACATACAATTTGGCTATGTAATCCTCGTTCAACCCGGTCAATCTGGCCAAATCTCTGGCCAATAATCTCGTCTGGGCGGATCTTCCCTTGAAATTGGTCTCGGGAAGAGTCGACCCGGCAGGAATATCTACAGGATCCGGCTGATGAGGCGTTAAATAATCCTTTCTTTCACTTTGGGCAAAGTCCCAATATTGGTCGTATTTAGAGAAATCGTCCAAATAATCCACGGCAAATTTCCCGTCTTGTTGTTTTAATTTGCTGTATTGTTCCGGGGAAATCAACGATTCGGTGATCTTAATAGACTCCAATAATTGCGGAGAATAGTATTGTGATAAGAACTTCAAATGTTGTTCACTTTGGGCCACAGTTGGCGTCGAAGGCAATTTGGCCAACTCAAACTTTCTGGTGATCTGTGTCACACCATTGGTAGACGAAAAGAATCTCCTATTTATTAGATTTTTAAACATCTTTACCGTTTTCCATTGGCCATTTTATTGCTTGTTAACTATGGGCGTTGAAAAATTCTTGAAGTGAAAAATTATTGGCGTAGTGTGGGAACCGGAAGTACAGAGAGGAGGGAAAGAAGAGGAAAATGGGGGAGAAATTGATAAAATTGGAGGGGAAATTCAATAAAATGATATAATTGGGTGAATAGATGGATATTGGCTTTTTAATTGGAAAAAAGTCTCATAGTTCGTGATAAGGTGGGGAGTATCATATTTGTTATGTCACATGATCAATAAATCACATGATCACATGATCACATGACCACGGTTCCACCCCCGTTGCAATAACAACCCTTCCACCACAATAAACAAATATAATGAATAATAATTGATTTGTTTACATCTATTCATATTTATAGCTATACTTGTAGAGTCTAATGTCAAAAAATTGGTCTGCTTACACGGATGATGATTGGACAAATCCACCTTCAAAGGAAGTCCCCAAGAAGATGGTGGTGAGTTCGAAGGAAGAGGCGGCGAAATTGTTTAATACGGTTCAAAGTTACGAACCGATCAGACAAGAGAAGCCCAAATTCAAGCTCTTGGTGAAGGGT
The DNA here is from genome assembly GCA_030573195.1 of Nothofagozyma chilensis. Lineage (NCBI taxonomy): Eukaryota > Fungi > Ascomycota > Pichiomycetes > Serinales > Cephaloascaceae > Nothofagozyma > Nothofagozyma chilensis. The sequence goes on from JAJMCV010000104.1 coordinate 14,939, forward strand.
CCGGGTGCGAGTTCACAGAACCAATCCGGACAAACCGGTGCCGATTCTATCGAGAACACCAAGAAACCTATTGATAGAGAACAATATGAAGCTATACGGAAGAAGATCTTTGAAGAGGAGGGATAATTGTATATAGATAATTAATTTATAATGTGAGAGGGTGTATGAAAAAGGATGCAACGTTGCACGAACCAGCAACAATCAAATAATATAAAATCAAATAACAAAATAATAAAATAATGCAAACAATCTTCTTATAATCGCGAATGGCCGCGAGATCGATGCCCACCCAGCCGACCGACACCAAGGCAACCGTGCGTGTTGACGGTGGACGACAATCGACATCGACAATGAAAGAGTCAAAGCAGCAGCAATTAACAACCAAAGGACATCTACGAGAGAGATAGGCCGAAAAACATGGATTACGTCGAAAAAGCGACGGAATTCGTCAAAAAGGTTGATTTGAACCAATATTACGAACAATTGAAAAACACCAATTATGAAGAATTGATCTCCAATTTGGATTACAAGTCAACGTCGATAATATTGAGCATCTCTGTTCTCTTGTTGACGCTTATAATCGGGTCGACAACCAAAGCTGCACCCAAGCCGAAGAAGAAGAAGAGGATCTCGAAGACCGAAAAGGCCCTCAAACAGATCAAGAAGGTGGAAGTTGACTTCAACGACGACTTGAAGCCCAAGATCGAAGAATTCATAGAATCTAAACACGCCACCTTGAAGAGCGACGAGGTCGCCTACAATTACAGATTCTACGAGGAGGCCTTGTTGAAGAAATTGCTTGAATTGGACGAAATCGATTGTCTTGGAAACGAGGACTTGAGATTGGCCAGAAAGAACGCTATCAAGTCCATCCAAACATGGCACAAGAACTTGGATTTATTCAAGAAAGAGAAAAAGTTTTAATGATACGAGTGTTTACACATACTGTAAGAATGGCTTTATTTATTCGTTCAACGGATTCCCGTCCTTATCCAATCCCAACGCCCTCAACTCTTCGGGTTGTCTGGTATACAAGCCGAATTTTGGCGGGGCCAACCGGTTCTTCTCCAACACTTCAAATAAAATGGGCAATTTGTCTCCCAACCATAACGCGTGTTCTCTATGATCTTTCAAAGCGTCTCCAGATTGCGGGTGAACCAACACACTCAATTCGCCGCGATTCAATTGCACCCACGACAAGAATCTTCCGAACAAAACGATATCTCTGACGTCTACTTCGAAGAAGTTGGTGGGATGGGGACCAACAACCTCGTCTCTCAATTGTTTGATGATCAATTGGTGGGTCTTGTGTTCCTCATTGAACTCCTCTAGGATTCTGTTACGAAGATTGACAGCCTTTTCTCTCGTAGTGCCGTTGTGTTTGTAATAATAGAAATGGAAATCGTAATAATCGATGGGCGAGGTAAATGACATTTTGATGTTCTAGGATGTTCTACATCATGATGAATAGCTACATACAATACGAGAAAGTCCACATATATAATCGCTGAAAAGTATGGCTCGATCTCACAATCGGCTGCAACCATTTACCATCAAACTCTATTCAGATGCAATGCGCCATAATTGGGACCTCGGCCAGAATCTATTAAACAATATAATTAAATTGAAGGTGTGCTCAATGAATTTATTTGTGTTATGTTGCTCTTATTTATTTGAGCCACAGTGGTCTCTGCGATAAATCATGAAGTACATTTATTAAGTTTGACAGACAATTAATATTATCTTGCATGAAGAAGATGAAGAAGATGACATGCTTGGCAGACTAATACATTGTGTTTATCCTATTAAAAACACAAGACGTACCACCACAACACTGACGAGGTAATGACTTTCACACTTTGTCCTATTCCCCAATATGATATGGGACAATTATGTGTTATCGAAGTCACTTTTCCACCATCTTGCTGATTCATTCGGGTCTCTTATTAACCATTTGGAAATATCTGGTGGAACCGCTTAATGTCATTTCAGCCCAATCCGAAATTGGACACCAATTCACATAGAGTGAAAGCCATTCCACGAGATGGTCCAGCTTTATTATGGGAGAAGCCGAAGTCCCAACTCAAAAGGGAGACATATTCGCAGATTTAGTGACACTTAGATCACAAGTCAAGCATTGTTACTTCTGCAAAAGCAGAAAACATACAAAACGGAGCTATCCAACAGCTCGCTCTACATATTGAACACAGTGTAAAAATCTATTATGCAAATGCTAAGCTATGAAATTAATAAAATGAATGTTTCTCATGCGGAATAATCTTCCTTACACAACCTTCTTCTCAATGTACTACCATATTTGAAGAAGACAAATGGGATTGGAATCATAGCGGTGCTGATGAAGGCAAGCAACCAACTGGCCCAATTCAATCCCAATCTATGGTACATTTGCTGAATGAACAAGGGGAATGCACCACCCAAGAAGGATCTCAAAAACACCTTAGTAGCCAAGGCACTGGCTGCGTATTTGGCATAAGTGTCAATGATGTAGTTATTAAGCGAGTAATAAATCAACACCATACCGTAACCGAAGGCAATACCAGAAGAAGCTGGTCCGACCCAGAAGATATGTTTATAGGAAGTGGCACCTAAAATCCACAAGGCAATGGCTGGGAAAGCAGCACCAACCATAGCACCGACTAATCTGTCCTCTGGAGAAGGGTTTCTCAACTTCATATATTTCATTTCAATGATAGGTGTGGTGGCCAATGCAAAAAGGGCACCAATCAAAATAGGGATGAACATCATACCGACAACATTATCTTTGTAACCGTATAATTCAGTAAAGATAACTGGATATGCGAAAAAGAAGGCGTATAATAAGGCGTAGATAAGACAGACATAGAGACACATAAGGTCCAATACTGGCTCTTGTACGATAAACGCAAGCGGTCTGACAAGACATGTTTCGACCAACTCTTTAAGAGACAAACCGATAGCTTCTTGTTCGGTCATAATCTTATCGTTTCCTGTTTCCTTTCTGAGGGTTCTAGCTCTCTTCTTCAATATCACAGGAGCATAAGTTTCAGGAATAAAGGAACAGACTATCCACATAGTACCACCAAAGGCCATATTGACCCAGAAGATGATTTCCATTCTACCTGTAGAGACACTGATGAACCCATTAACAATGACACCAATGACTGGACCGGAGTATGGGGCGAAGGCGAAGAATGCAATGGCAAAACCTCTTGTATCGGTTGGGAACATGTCTGCAATAGAACCACCAACAAGAGCCAAACCAGAGGATGAAAACACACCACACAAGAATCTACAGACAAGAAGAGTTCCGATATTCTTGGACAAGGCACAGGGGATGTTGAAGATGGTGTATAAACCAAAGGAGATGAAATAGACTGGTCTTCTACCAATCTGTTCACTTAAAGGAGACCATATCAAAGGGCCCAAAGCGAAACCGAACACCATTAGCGAACAGGTCAAGATGGCGACCTCTGTGGAGACGTTGAACTTCTCATTGACCAAGCCTAACCCACCTGTTATACAGGAGGAACCATAGGCGACGGAAATGACCATAATGGAAAAAAGTAAGGTGTAGATCCATTTCCACACAACAGGCCAATTGTGGGGATTGTCTGGATCGTTGATGATGAATGTGACAAACTCTATTTCCGGATCAAACTCCTGAGTTTCTTCATCATGTTTTTCAGCCAATGTTTCTTCGGACGTTTTCTCCTGCTCCGAAGGAGCATGGGATATTTGTTTTTCTAGCACTCTATTGACTCTTGATCTACCCAACGAACGCAAGGAGATCACAGGAACCAACCCGGTGTTGGTCTCCATGGTATATTCTTCCGGGAAGATGGTGGTATCGACATTTGGGTTGACGGTGTCTGGCATGGGTATGGAGCTGGAAACCCCCAAATCTGCCAAGGACTTTGCCGTCTCTGTAGGCACCAATCTCAAGGAGTTTGCTCTACTCCTGGAGCTCATGGAGTCTCTATTCTGGTTTGCAGCAGGATCGTAGGCTTGGGGCATCTCAAGGGAATCTAGCGATTCCCTGGACTCGTTATTGGATCTTGGTAGCGACATGTTTATTATTTGGATTTGTTATTGTATACATCTCCAACCAATAATCACCTGAAATTCTGGTGCTTATATATATTCGTATCCGTCACTACTTTTGCGACACTATTGTTATGCAGCTAGAAAGCGCGCGGATATTGCAACCACCGGTCAGGCTAGTTCCGCGTTATAGACACTAATGCTTCGTCATGTAGATTTATTATTAGAATGGGACACAAAGGGTCGGAGAGTGTGTAATGTTGTAGTGTGACAGAGTGTTGTAGAGGGTTGTGTGAGAGTGAGAGTGAGACCGACGTGAGACCGACGTGAGAGTTTTGAAGAACGAGTTATTGTAATACCCACAATCTGTGCTTAATACCGTCTCATATTCACGTCATTCCATGGCCATTATAGCCCACAGAAGACGACATGACAAGGATCGATGGCTTCCGGATCTAGTTTGCGACATTATCTGAATGGATAAGATCTCGAGTCATGTTCAGCCTCTTCACCGAAGGTCGGGCTGCAGACGATGCATCCCTGGAATAACTGCCGTCGTGCCGGCCAGCCGGTCGTGAGAGACAGCTCTCTTAGATTATGATTTCTGTTTTGATCAAATTACTGTTTTCAGCAGAATTGCACGGCTGTCGTTATGTGTCTACAGTGGCTCGTTTCAAAAGCTTGCGGTTGCATTGGCCTGGATTCTGAAGACCCTTTACATTCTACAACATCTCGCATGCTATGTAATATTTATCTACTGTAAAGTCTTGGTGGTCCAACATATGGAACCGGATTCACCAAGGAATCCTTGTGACATTCAAGAATGGCGCTCTTAACCCTCTCTAAACTGTCTTCTGAAGTCTGATAATGGAAGGCGATTCTACTTCCCATCAACTTGACATTGTGTTTCTCACCAATCTTTATCAATAACCCCTCATCCATGTCCATGGCGGCTGTATCTATGAAAACGAAGTTCGTGTCAACGGGAGATTGTAATTTGATGTTATGGGATTTGCAGAAATCGCCCAAGTTCTTGGCCAATTCGTGTGATCCCCTCAACTTAGAGAAGTTCTGGTCGATTGCTATTGATGCCATGGAAGTTATCATACCGGCCTGCCTTATCCCACCACCATTTTGTTTCTTAAAATGATTGGCCTTTTCTATAAACCTCTTTTCTCCGACTAAAACGGAACCGATTGGAGCACCGATGGATTTGGATAAACATAACGAGATGGAATCAAATAAGGAGCCATATTTCTCGAGAGAAACACCCGTTTCAGCAGCAGCATTCCATAATCTGGCACCATCACAATGCAATTTGATCTTTCTTTCCCTGCACCAAACGGAAATTCTCTCTATTTCTTCGATTGGGGTTATGATCCCATGTAAGGTGTTTTCCAAACTGATCACTTTGGTGGGGGCGCTGTGGATGTCCCCATCGTCGTGAATGAAGTTATCTATGACATCTTCCAAGGTGATGTAATCACCGTTTCTTGGATGAGCAGGGGTCACCATTGCTTGTGATAAGGTGGCCAATCCACCGGCCTCGTGTGTATAGACATGAGCTCTATAATCGCACAAAATGGAATGGGGAGGCTGCAAAAGATGTGTTCTGAGGGCAATTTGGTTGGAAAGAGTACCCGAGACACAGAAAAGGGCCGCTTCTTTTCCAGTCATTTTGCAGAGTTTTTCTTCCAAGTCCAATGTGGACCGATCTTCTTTGTAGACAGAATCACCCACGGTTGCGGAGAAAACCGCCTCCATCATGGCCTGAGTTGGCGTGGTGAAGGTATCACCTGGCGGGGTTAGTTGGGTTCCATTTTGCAGCCAATGCGGCTAGGGACACTTACTTCTGAAGTCGTTATGAGCGGGACTGATTGGTTCTATTGTCATTTTGGGGGTGCAAACGAATGAACTACGATACGGGAGGAATGTATCAAATATTCCAAGACATCCGGGAACAACTGTCTTTATATGGCGTCAGGGCATTGAAGCCTCATACGCCGTTTGAATTTTTAATGCATAATCAACGGGTGAGATGAGGTTGAAAAAGAAACACCCAGAAAGGGTTGGAGTTCCCGATGAGCCAAGCAGACCGAAGCAGCATGTGTGATTCATAAACACTTAGAGGTATGTGGTGGCAGGCGAAGTGCGAAGTGCGATGAGCTGATGCAGGATAGAGGTTCGATCCATCACTAGGGTTATGTTGTTTGTATGGGAAGTAAAGAGAGGAAGGGCGAAGAAAGCGGTGATTGGTGAACCATGTCAATTATATCCATAACGGAAAAGTAACTCTTCTGGATTAATCGTAATTACAGTTTCATGACTCATTCGTTATCTTCGGAGTTGACAGCACGGGAAATGCTTCCGAGAGAATTAACGCATGAGGGTTGTGGCAGGCAGTTCGCGGGTTGGCAGGATTGGTCATAGATGCTGTAATAATACTACGTCTGTCTAAGTATATACACCATATATATTATATGGAGATTTGTGTTCTCGTCTATGTTGGTGTGTAAGAGAAATGGGGCGTTTTCGGAGGAGGTGCTACAGGTGATAAACCATGTTATGGGGATTTAACGAGAGCGAGCATTGGAGCTTTTTTACACTTCTCACTTTCTATGTTCTAATGTCTATTTACTACTGTTTGTAATATGTCTCTTCCAATCTCCTTGATGTTGGCACAACTACGCAACGAGACACAACTTCATATCGATATCTCAACACGTGGTAGATGCCATTAAATGAGACCCTTCCAACCACTTATATTCAATTTATTAATCATTTCTGTCATTTATATTGCCCAATGAAACAGACCCACCAATGGAACAGGTCGTGTCCCACCACCCTCTATAACTACAAGTTGCACACTATCTAAACCATCCACCACCACCATCCACTGAACCATCCACCACCGCCATGAAACTCCTAGTCAAAGAAAAAAATAGAACAATTGCCTTGGTGTCGGAGACCCATTCGCTCTTGTTCAAAGCGGTGGAACATAACAAGGTGGCGGTCGAGATCACCCCCAATACCTCGCTTGAAAAAAGAAAGTACAGACCGCTCTTGCAGAAGGACTGTTACGGGTTCATAGGCCTCATAGGCATAGCGGGGAGTGTATTCTTGGCCATAATTACGGGAAAGACCGAATCCTCGAGACCATTGCCCTACGAATCGCTCAATAAGATCTATTCGGTCGACTTCGTCTGCATCGACCGGAACGACTGGGATTTTGTTCAATTGGACAATTCCGGGTATCCAATTGTTGCTCCAGGCGAGGACCAGACCCAACGTATAGCGCATCCTTGCTACGAATTGCGCAAGTTATTGAGTAATGGCTCGTTCTATTACAGTGGAGACTTCGACACCACCAGTCTGTTACAGGACCGGGGTGTATCCGGTGGTAAAACCGAGGGCGTTTCCCTCAGGTCCGACTCAGCCTCCACTGAATTCATGTGGAATTGCTTTATGATGGAGGATATGTTCCAATATCGCGATAATTTGGACGAAACGGCCAAAGGGGTCATGGACGAGAATAAATTCTTGACGTCGGTGATCCGCGGGTTCTCCGAGACCCTCAATACCAAGTTCAATGGCTATCGGGCCACCATCACCATCATCTCCAGACAGAGCTGGAAACGGGCCGGAACTCGGTTTAATGTGCGTGGGATCGATGATGACGGATATGTCGCCAATTTCGTAGAAACAGAGATCATCATCTATTGCGAACGGTTCATCTATGCCTTCTGCCAGCTCCGGGGAAGCGTCCCCATCTTCTGGGAACAAGATACAACCTTGATGAACCCCAAAGTGACGGTGACGAGGTCGTTGGAGGCCACCCATCCGGTTTTTGAAGAGCATTTCAACCGGATTATCGCCAATTACGGTCCTATCCACATTGTAAATCTCCTCTCGACGAAACCGGCGGAATTGCAGCTCTCAAAGAGATATAAGGAACATTTTTTGAGATATAATAAGAATAACAACGATGTTTTGCTCACGGAATTCGATTTCCATGTGGAAACCGCCAGAAACGGGTTTGGGGACGCCAAGAAGATCATGGCCCAATTGAGGGAATCGCTCTATGAATTCGGATATTATTCGTATGATCCAATCAATAACAAAACCCTTTCCAAACAAGACGGGGTTTTCCGGACAAATTGTCTCGATTGCTTGGATAGAACCAATCTCGTGCAACAGGTGGTTTCTACTTCTGCGTTGGAATTGCTATTTGAAGACCATAACATCAACCCTTCCTACGAACATGTTCTCTTGAATCTTCATAATACGCTCTTTGCCAATAGTGGGGATAATATCTCTCAAATATACACCGGAACAAATGCGCTAAAGTCGTCGTTTTCGAGATCCGGGAAGTCTTCTTTGGCGGGACAATTGTCTGATTTGAGTAAATCGTTGACCAGAGTGTATGTGAATAACTTTGTGGACAAATCCACTCAAATCACCATCGATACATTATTGGGGAAGAGCGATCTTGGCGTTGCGGTTGCTATATATGATCCGATTCGCGATTATGTCAGTGATCAATTGAATCGGCTCGAATCCAGCTTCACCAGTCACGAAACAACCACCATTTTCGTTGGTTCGTATAATGTCAATGCTTGTTCGAAGGTTTCGGATTTGACCAATTGGTTGTTTCCACCGGAAAATGACGTTTCTCCGGATTTATATGTCATTGGTCTCCAGGAGATCATTGAATTGACTGCCGGTAATATCTTGAATAATGATCCGGCAAAGGGACGTTTTTGGACAGAAACTATAGAAAAACAACTCAATTCCAATGGAGAATATCATCTTCTTCGTAGTGAGATCATCTCATCTATGATGATCTTATTTTTCGTCAAAAGCGACAAACTTCCGCGCATCAAAAACGTTTCTGGAGCCTCAAAAAAGACGGGATTGGGAGGAATGACGGCCAATAAAGGTGCTTGTGCTGTTAGATTCAATTATGGAGATACCTCTTTTGTCATGATCACGTCGCATTTGGCTGCCGGGAACACGGCCACCATCGAGAGATATAACGATTATCAGACCATTGTCAATGGTTTGAGCTTCCAGAGGAATTTGAAGGTGAAGGACCATGAAAACATCATTTGGTTTGGAGATTTGAACTACAGAATCAATCTTCCTAATGAACAAGCGAGATATTTGGTGGACAGCGGCGCCTTCGACGAGTTGATCCAATATGACCAATTGACGGACGAAATCAGCAATGGAGGAGCATTTAAAGGGTTCAAAGAGGGTACCATCAAATTCATGCCCACTTACAAGTTTGATAGAGGAACTGATATATATGATTCTTCCGAGAAACAAAGGGTTCCTTCGTGGACAGACAGAGTGTTGTACATCGGAGAAGGATTGAACCAATTGAACTATTTCTCGGTGATGCAAAGTTATATCTCTGACCATAAACCGGTTTATTCCACATTCAAGGCCAAGGTGAAGATCATCAACCAGGAAGTGAGATCAAAATTGGAGCAAGAATTGTATTATAAGTATAAGGATACGCACGATCAAAGCTCGGTTTCGTTGTTAGACTTTAACACCGAGGACGATGATGTGGAGGAGGTTAGTAGCAATGATTCCAAACCGATGTTACCAACAAGACCGTCCACCTCTTCTTATATCAATGGAGCATCACCAAGAAGAATCCCCCCTCCTCCAGTATCAAGAAAAGAGCCTACACCCCCTCGTTTGCCTCCTCGTTCAGGCGAGATCCCTTCGCTTGTCGCACCCATGGTTCCACCACCAAGAAGAGCTAACCCAGCCAATGACACTCAGATACAGCTAACTTCCTCACCGATACCAATAGGCTACAATCCCACGCTTCTTGTCCCAAAGAAGAGTAATTCTGTGCCTAATACCAAGCCAAATACACCAACACCTCCTCAATCTAGAGCAGCATCCACCATGGGATTTGTTAGTCCACCTATTGTCGAGACTCCACCAACAAAACTTGCGCCATTGGTTCCAAAAAAGCCCTTGAATCTCGTGTCCAAAAACGAGCCGGTTGAGATTCCATCGAGTATTCCTATATCTACTCCGGCCCCAATCGCACCTCCTCCAAGAAAAAGTAACATCCCCGAACAATCAGGACCTTCTTTGTCTGAATGGAAGCCATTGACGCCTAAATGAGTTTTAATAGAGTTGACCTTTAATAGACACGAGTCATGAACATTGTATTTCTCTGATCCTACAACTCACAATTATGATTAGCTTTAATATACTATACACCACAAACTATCGTAATCATAGTACTAAACAACGGAATCCAACAATAATGGAACAAAAGGTAATGACACCCAGAAACAAATAAACGTAACAGAAATGAAATGACTAGAAATCGACAACCTCTTCAACGAAAATGCACTATATCGACAAAAATATATAAAGAACCAATGACTGATTAAAAAACAGAAGAAATCAAGTGTATTATATTAGAATCCGGGGTCGAAATTGGCCAACTTCTTATCTTTCTTTGTACTGTCTATTCCGAATTCATCAGCGCCCGACCAATCAACCTTGACGTTTCTATAAGGAGAACTATCACTATTCTTCAAGAAATGCTTCTTCTCCTTCTTCCATTCGCTATTGACGTCTTCGAACCCTTGATCCCAAGCCTTGACATAGATCTTTTTGATCTTCTCTTCTTCCTTTTGTCTCAATTCCTCTTGTGCCATCCATTCCATATGTTTCAAATCGTCCGAGGAAGGCTCGTAGATATGCCATATCACGTAATGGGGCAATCCAATCACCGAATAGCCCATTCTTTTACACATCTTACCGAAGGCCTCCGTTTCCGCGTGTTTCTCAAACGAAAACGCTGGGAAATGCGATCCATGTCTGAACACTCTGGCCTTCGACAAGATGGAAACACCACCAATCCCGTCCAAATCCATTTCAACCTCTGGATCTCCGTAAGGGTCTCTTAAATAGGCCAAATGTGGTCTCCAAGTGGCGTATTCGACATAACCTTCTACAATCACCGCGTCTTCGTCCAAGGTTTCGGCCAATTGCAACCCACCGTCACTTTCTTGCCACGAATTCAAGTCGTATGGCTGTTGATTGCCTAACCAATCAGGCAAGGGTCTCCACACATTTGGAACCACCACATCTTTGTTGTGATGCATCAAGTCCTCCAAGATGGTGGGAGGAACGGTCTCCACATCGGCGTCTCTCCAATAAACATAAGAATGGTACGGCTTGACACTGACAGACCACAACCAATTTCTGGCCCGGGCCATCAACTTTCTTCTAGGACCTTGAGCGGCAAACCCGTGTCTATCACTGAATCCCTGACCAATGACCTGACCAAAGTCCTTTTCGAAGATCTCGATCTCGCCAAACGGCATCAGCGGGTCCTTGTCCATCTGGATCGCGTTCAAATGCTTCTTCAACTCGCCCATGGTGTCGTCGGAGGAATCCGAGACCAAAAAGGCCAAATCGATCAAATTGTGCGGATAGGTCAAGTTCTTCATATGTCCAAAGAACATGGGCAAATGGGCCGCGGCGTCTCTCAACGGAACACAGAATAACACTCGTTCCTCCTGTTGCCAGCCGTCGGAAGAGCCCTCGTAATTGGCTAGATCGTAGTAATTAACCGACGGGATGTCCTTGAAGCTCGGGACGTACCATTGATGGAACACGGCCATCAACACGCGGATTAGCACGATCAACACTATTATGAGTCCGGCGACAAAGATGTTTCTTTTCGAGCCTATTGGCTGTTTTTGTTTCCTGGATCAGTTAATATGTCGTTCTTCGCCGTCTAACTCCCGACGGACTTCATGGACACAACAATGCAATGGCAACCCATGGGTTGTCGAGTGTGGTCCATCCGTCCCGCGGTCCGTTTCTTCTCGATTATACTCACTTATACTCATATTCGTACGGCGATATCAGCATTGCGCTGGACATGATCTATATATTATGTGTGTTTTTGGGCCAAAAAAAAAATTATATTAATTAGTTACGGGGCAAATCACACGCTTGCCTCTTGGATTGGGTATTTAAAGAGTGGATCCGTCTGGATATGATGCAAAATCGTCGATTCAGTCCCTATACGAACAACGAATCAGATGCAATAAAAATTAAACGACGGCGTCGACGTTGCTATTTCTATCACAATTGGCTACAACCCGCAAACAGTCGCAATTAAGAATTCGCGTTGGTACAAACTTCGTCGCAACCGCTGGTAAACTTTTTTCCGCACTATAAATTTGGCTTAATTGTGTGTGAGCCTCGGCGACTAAATCAAAATGTTTTGGAATTTCCACATTCACTATTTTTAGCGTGGTGTGTGCACGGTTGAAGCACGTGACGGGATTCGTCATGGGGCAAGAGAGGGAAAAGAGGGACAAAAGGGGGAAATACGGATAATGGGATGGAAATGTCTAATATTATTGACTGATAGGCGACGTCGTTCTCTTTGGAATTGTCTCTGAGATACATGTTACGGTTGGAATCAATACGATGTGTCAGGGTTGTATCTGTGAATCGATGCAAGGTTGCGTAGGTTGAACCATAGGTTTTCTTGGTCAACCATAGGTGGGTCTGATCTAGCCGCGGAACCGCTAATTAGACAGATGAACCTCCTAGACTACACGAACGAAGGCTATATATCCAAGAATCCATTTTTGAACAAATTCGTCTTAATGGGCCATTTCTCCTTTTAGTCTTCTTCATCTCGTTCATTTCAGCCGTTCCTGGTCGGCAATAATCTCCGCGGCTTGCAGAGAAGACTTAATACCTGATATCTTGTGACAATAAATAAATACTTGATCAATTGAAGAAGATCATTTTGCTACCAATGGTTCACGAATCCTCTGGTTTATTGGAAGACCCGCATGAGGACATAAATATCCACACCATAGACAAGTCCATACTGGGGACAACCTCGTTGGTTCCGCTAGAAGCCTCGCCATTGGGCCGTCATATTGGTGTTTATTCTGCTTTGGTGCTATTCTGTGGTCGTATGGGCGGTTCAGCCATATTTGCGGCTCCTGGTCTTGTTTTCCGCGATGTTGGCCAATCTCCTTTGTTATTTTTCATTACTTGGATCATTGGGGGACTTATCGCCTTCAGTGGATTGTCTGTATACTTGGAGTTGGGTTCCTTTATTCCCAGAAGCGGTGCTACAAAGGTGTTTCTTGAGTTCATCTTCCCATATCCGAGATATTTCACTTCCATCGTCTTTGGAATATTCACCGTCTTATTCAGTCTCAGTAGCACCAATGCCATCGTTTTTGGGAATTATTTGCGCTTCATGTTGGAATTGCCTGAAGACGAATATGAATCGAGAAAATTGGCGGTGTTGTTGATCATTGTCATAGTACTCTTACATGGCTATTCCAAGAGAATCGGCATGTTGATTCAGAATGTCATCGGAACAATTAAATTGTCTCTTCTCGCAATAATGATCATGATCGGCTTTTGGGTGCTAATAATCCCCCAATCCATAACCGGAATACAGAACCAATTGACCTGGACCACCCTTCTCCAGCCTCCCAAAACCGCAGTATCTCCCTTCATCTATGCCAGTGCCTTATTGAAGTGTATTCATACCTTTGGCGGTTGGACCACGGCCCATGCCGTGCAAAATGAGATAAAAGATCCCATTCAGACTCTCAAAAAAACGGCTCCTTTCTCATTATTATTGATCTTTGTCACCTATATGTCCATGAACTTGGCCTATCTCATGGTATTACCCCACGAACAAATCGTTGGAGGAGGTATCTCCATTGGTGGCTTACTTTTCTCCAAACTTTTTGGAGAATACATTGGTACGAAGCTTCTTGGCTTGTTTGTCGTTATTTGTGCCGCCGGAAACGTTCTTGTCGTGGTTTATAGCGATTCCAGATTGAACCAGGAAGTGGCTCGTGAGGGCTTCTTACCTTTCAGTAAGCTTCTTTCGTCAAATAAGCCTTGGGGTACTCCTTTCGCTGGCTTGATCCTTCATGGAATTATCAGTTGTATGGTGATCATCTTACCAGCCTCGGGCGATATCTACAATTATATTGTATCGATCCAGATCTATCCGAACCAATTCTTCCACGCCATTCTTTGTATTGGTTTGTATAGATTGAGAACGACATTCCCCAATGTCAAGGCGCCGTTACAATCCAATAATATCATGATCATCTTCTGTTTCCTTTCGTCCACCTGGATTGTTATCGCCCCCTTCATTCCAAACACGATCAAGTCTTCGACGGGGTATCCCTCTTATGCAATAGCTGGATTCAGTATATTGGCTTTTGGGGCATTATATTGGTTCGTATTGGTGAGAGTATTGCCTTATTTTGGTAAATATACCATTTTCAGAGCAACAAGAATATTGGATGATGGCTTGGTAGTGAAACAATGGCGAAAGACAAACTTATACACAACTTCATAGATCATTATACATTACTTAATAGATAATTACATCACACTCACCACAGACGTACCATCTTGGAATCGGGTTCTAAACACTCTATTGGCATTGGTGAACATCCCTTCCTTCAACGAAACCACGATAAATTGCGACCCCTTGAATCTAGTTTTAATCAAATGACCAATGTTCTGAGTATGTTGCAAATCCAAGGCGGCATCAACTTCATCTAAAATGTACATCGGAGCAGGTTTGAATTGTAATAACGCCATAATCAACGATAATGCAATCAAAGATCTCTGGCCACCAGACAACTCAACCAAACTCTCCTTCCACACTTTACCCAACATCACCTTCACTTCGAGCCCTTCAGTCACATCCTTACCTTCTGGAGGAACCAATTTTGCAAAAGACCCAGGTAACAAATCGGCAAAGATGTTTCCGAAATCCTCGGAAACCTTCTTCCAGGTCTTGACCAAAGTTTGTCTCTTGTATTCATTCAAGGTGGTGATGGTTTCCTCGATCTTGGACTTATCCTTCTCGATAGTCTTGATCATTTGCCGTAATGAAGTCTCCTTCTTCTCCACGTTATCAATCATACTCATGATATTCGCATTGACCTTCCTCTTCATCCCTTGGAAACGTTCCTCTAATTGGTTGATTCTATCGTGACATTCGTCAAGATTGATATTAGGATATTGCGAGATAATGCTCTCGAGAATGTTATTGTCGGTCACCCAATCGTTGTTCTCGATGATCTGGTTGATATGTTTCTTCAAATTGCTCGTTATTGACGAAGATTTTTCTATTTCATGGCTCAATTTTTGAACCTTCAACTTGTTATCATGACATTGTTTGTTCTTGTGGTCAATAGCATTCTTTAATTCGGTCAATTCTTCATTAATACCAATCAAAAGAGCCTTTTCTTCCTCTAATTCGGTTCTGGTGGTTTCCAATGTGAAGGATAATTGTGCTGCTCTTTGTTCAATGCCCTTCAATTCTTCCTGTAAATCGCTAATAGTTCTTTGAGATTCCTCAATAGATTTATTAGTACTAGTCAAATCCTCGCTGATTTGTTCCGTTTCCATTTGTAATGCCTGGAATGCTTCGAACTTAGAATTGACCACATCTTCTTTAGCACCAATCTCTTGACTCAATTGCTTGACTTCTTGGTCCAATTTCTTCAATTTCGAACCCTTATCGGTGGAGAATTCTTTCATATCTTCCTCAATTGTCTTGATTTCTTGTTGAAGTTGGATAATAGTGGTCTTCTCCCTGGTTATCACCTGTTGTAATTCCTCGATCTCTTTCTGGTTCGATTCATTATTCTTAAGAAGAACCGCAGAGGGGTTTGTTTCCAACTTCTTTTTCAATAGCGACAATTCATGTTCACATAAATTGACCTCATTCTGCAAACTTTTCGTTTTCTCGCCCAATTGATTGTATCTATCCAATTCATATCCAACACCCTCCAATTCAGAGTTCAAGGAATCAAGTTGTTTGTTCAACCTGTTGTATTTCTGGATATTGATCAAGATAGACCCGTTATTTCTTCTACTACCTCCAGAAAGGGTACCCTCGGGATCATAAGTGTCACCTTCCAATGTAATGGATCTTGCTCTGATTTGGGGATGGAATGTCACTTTCTTGGCGGTCTCACTATCCTTACAAACCAATCTACTGCCGAAAATGAATTCCATGGCTCTGGAAACTTCCTTCTCGTAGCCAATGAGATTCAAGGCCAATTCAACCTTTCCAGGACACAATTCCTTGGCCAAATGAACAGCACGATCCTGCAAAACATAAGCAGAAATCTTATTTAACGGAATGATCGTCACTCTTTTCCTTAATTGACCTCTTTCCAATAATTGGGACCCAGTCACTTCGTTATCCACAACAACATTATAAAGTCTGCCTCCAGCACAAACCTCAAGAGCCAAGGCGTTTTCGCTCAAATTGTCATCTAACGAGAATAATTGAGCGGCTACACCTTTAACAGATCTCGGATCGAAGTTTGGTGAGGGTCTGGAATAATTGAATTCGATATTATTCACGGATCTCTTCAAATATTCCAAATCTTTCGATAAATTGTAGATTGATTTGTTCAATTCGGCTTCTCTTGTTCTCAATTCTTTAATATGTGTAGGATTAAAGCCCAAATCGCTTAATTTTGCTTCCGAATTGGCTAATTTCACCTTATGAGCTTCGATATCCTTGAGTATTACAGCATTTTCCTGTTGAGCTTGCAATAATCGCGGTTTATCGTTTTGAATGTCCTTATTTAGATGATCAATTTTGAGTTTGGATTGTTGAATGAGAGTGTTGGAATTGTTGACATGTTCTTTTACCTCCTTCAATTGAGACATGTATCCCCCATCTTTACCCTTTGACGAGATCCCGGTGGATAGAGTGCTCAACAATTCCTCCTTTTTGGTGAATGTCGCTTTAAGGGCTATCAAGTCATCATTGGCTGTTTGATGGTCTTTTTCCAATTGTTTGTATGTTTCTTTCTTGGAGGACGAGTCGTCATTCAAAGAGGAGATGGATTTGACCAATTTATCGCGTTTTTTCAGCTCATTCTTTAAATTATCTTTCTTTATATCATTTGAAGTGGATAATCTGACTAATTCATTGGACAATTCCGATTCTTTATTCTCCAAATCCTTCAATTTTCCGTCTTTTTTCAATTCTTTCTCTTGTTGTTTCTTGATTTCCACCAAATCTTCCTCCAATGTGCTGATTTCGCGCTCCAATTTCTCGTTGGTGGTGTTCAAAACATTCAATTCGTCCTGTTTAAGTCCAAGACCCAGCGAATGGTCGTTGAATTTCCTCGAATAGATGTTGAAATCGTGGGCAACCACGATTCTGCTCAATTTCTCCAAATCGGTCTGGGTTTGCTGGAATTCGAGGAAAAATCTCTTTTCATTGCGCAATTTCTCCAATTTGGGCTCTATTTCCTCCAGCAACAAATTCCGGATCTCCACCAATTTCGTCTCCTTCTTGGCCATGGTCTTCTCGGCCTTTTCTCTCCGATCCTCAAACATCTTGGTCCCGGCAGCCTCCTCAATCAACGACAAGATCTCATTGGGCTTCATGTTCAACACCTTGGTGATCTTCCCCTGCATGATCAAGAAGTTCGGGTTGTTGATGTTCAATTGCACCGACTGAAAGAGATGAAGCACCGTCTGTTGTTGCGCCCGATGGCCGTTGATGAGATATTTACTCGTCCCTCCCAACACAATCTGTCTCGTCACACTGATCTTGGGATATGTCTCGAACCCGATCGGCGACTTGGATATTTCGCTGTTATCGAACACAATCGTCACCGATGCCTTCGTCACTCCAGCTTGGCCTCTTTTGTAGATCAAATCCTGGAGATTGGACGCTCTCACCGTCGTCATGGAGGATATACCCAAAACAAAACAGATAGCATCGAGAATATTGGACTTTCCAGACCCATTGAGACCGGTAATTGCGTTGAATTGGGGGTCCCACCCGGAAATCACCGTTCTTGTGGCGTAGGACTTGAACCCGTCAATGATGAGTTCTTCTACCTTCATGGGTGTGTGGTGTGGTGTAGTGTGTGTAGTGGTGTGGTATTGTGGGGTATTGTGTGTGGTAGTTATTGTTGTTGAAGTGTTTATGTCGCGTATGTTTTGATCTGGTGGTCACGTGATGTAAATAAATATACTATACTATATTTTATATATTATATATATTATGTTTTTATATTATATTCTATTATATATATATTTAAAAGATAATATTTATTATAATTAATGAGTGCTCTTGTGACGATAGTGAGTGAAATCGGGAGAGTGGTGTTCTATGAAGTACACATACTATTCTAATATTACTATATTATATATGAACTCAGTATTATATATACTATTGTATATATTGAATTGTATTTCCACTACATATATTGCTTGAGTCGGTTTATATTGATGTGACTCAATTTTATCACTCTATATATTTGAATATATTTCTTGTATATCGACTATATATGATATTATTCTTGACTTCTACATTATAAATATTACACAACTTTTCTCTTTATGCGTATAATTTTTACCTGTAGATCTTCCAATTTGTATATTGTGCTCTTTTATACGTAATAAATAGTCTGATTATACATATTCAAATTTCCATTTATTATTTCATTAACATGTCTTCTTATTTTCGTATTCTATATATATCATGAATATATGAGCCTCAATTCATAAAGCTTATAACTCGATATAAATGATTTCTTATTCATAATCTACATTAAATATTTAATCTCACTAAATCTCAACAATTCGTATTCAATATTCAATTCATAAAACAAAGTCAGTAAATAAATGTCCAAAAACCCCCAATCTGACTCTTCATTCCACCATCTCAACATGGGAAGTCTCAGGCTTATCATCCCAGACCGCATTCGTGATAACCATTCTATGTTTCACAGTTAATGGTTCCAACTTAGGAATGTTCTGTCTAAAGATCTTTCTTCTCACCATATTCCACATATTTCTATTTTGGTAACTAGCATGTTCCATCATAGGAATCGAGAAAACTTCATCCAATTCCTCCAAAGACAATCCCTTGGTCTCAGGAACAAACCATAACACCATGAACCACCCAATCATGTTCCAAGCAGCATACCAACCAAAAGCTCCTTGTGCCTTAAAAGCATTCAACATAGATGGCCATGTTATGGAAAGAACACAAGAAAAGAACATACAAACCGCAGTTGCAAGCGACATCCCCAATTCTCTGATATAAAGAGGATAAGCTTCGGCAGAATAGGTAAAGGGCACTGGTCCTTGACCAAGAGAGAAGAAAATCAGGAAAAGCACGTTTGCTGAAAACACCACACCAGCTCTGGTATTTGGCATAGTTTCAGGAATCCAGAATGCAAACCCAGCAATCAATAACAAAATGCACATGAATGGATAAGTGGTTAATAGCAAATTTCTTCTCCCGAAAGTATCGATCTTGTACATAGATATTAAGGAAAAAACGAGGGTGAAACTAGAACCAAACCCTGCACCTAAAGCTTGCACTATACTGAAGCCTGCTTCGATCAAAATAGTGGAACCATAGAAGGCAAAGACGTTGGCACCACAGAATTGTTGCATAAACATAACAATACAAGAGGCGATAGCGGCATTTCTATTTCTGGTCACAGTGAACATCTCTTTGACTTTTCTCATAATTGGAACGGAAGTGTACGACTCTTCTTCTTGTAACAAGACATATTGGTAGAACATATCTCTTGCAGCCGATATTTCATCCACTCTCAAGGATTTCATGGATTTAAACGCTTCTGCGTGGCGTTCTTTACCTAACAACCATCTAGGAGATTCAGGACAGAACGGTAATTGACAACAGACAATGAGGGCTGGGAACCCAGCGGAGCCCAACATCAATCTCCAAGCCAACCCACCATGGCCAATACCATGGGCTGGGACACTGAAGAACATCAAACAGACAGCAAGACCGAGAGCAATACCAAAGGCGGTGAATAACTGCCATAACATCACCAATCCACCTCTAATACGTGTTGGGGCACATTCCGCGACATAAATGGGAACAGTTGTGGCCTTGGGGCCAACTCCAAAACCAAGACAAAATCTAGCGATAAATAAATGCCACCAAGTATTGCACAAACCCTGCCAGAAACAGGTGAGAGCAGAAATAATACAACAGATGAAGATGGTCCATTTTCTTCCAAATTTGTTATTCATGGGTTGAGTCAACCAACAACCAATAAAAGCCATACACAACCCACCAGCAGAGGTGACAAGACCCAATAACCACGAATCACGACTCGAGCCACTTCCGATACCAAGAGCAACTGGGTAGAAAATATTGGCCCCGTTAATAACAGATTCGTCCATACCCTGAACTGCTGCCGCCATAGAACTCATGGCTGCAAGAGCATACATTCTTTTGGGAATATGCCATCTATTATTGGCCTCCTTTCTCAATGCATCTCTATCAGCTTCTGAAAGAAAAGACATCGAGTCATAAGCACCAGGCGATCTAGCAAGAGCAGCTGCTTTGGCAAATAATTCTTCATTCAACGAATGTTTGAAAGCATAAGTTCTACCCATATGCATCACTTCTTCCTCAGAATATTGCGAGAGAATGTTAATTTCCTCGCGCGTTTCCAATTCTTCCTCATTGAACTTCTCTTTAGTGTCAATGCTACTTGAATGTGAATTATCGTTCACGATAGCCTGTTTTTTAGTGGGTGCTGTAGACATTGTGTTTATCCATGTCTCTTTTATTTGCGATGGAAATTATGGAATCCTAGACCCTTATATAGTCACCTATCGGGTCTAGCCCTCTTATTACTAGTGGGGAGATTTCTCCACGATTCCGGGTGGAATATATACGGGGTTTAGTTCTATCAGATTAAAATGTTAAAGGGTATGTCCAACGGTTTCAGGTGAAATTTGTGTGTTCGATAAATCGAGCTACATGGAAATTATCAAGCACATTTCAAGACACCCAAAATCAATTTGAATTGATAATCCTGTATCAAATGCCATTTTCTATACACCTTGTCCTATACAAATTACCAGGGGTGATTCCCCAAAACAAATCTAGACATTTCAAAAGGGGAATGACTACTCCCTGACATATCAAACCCCACCAATTCATAATCAAAAGATATAGTGAACAACCCTCTCGGCTTTAGATCACACAAATGGATAGCCGTACGCGACGACTGCATACTTTGTTTCAGCTCGATTTTATATTATTACGTCTATAAATGTGATAGGGAAAATTATAAGACTTCAGCACAATTGGGGGCAGAGAGAACGACTTTCTTCTTTGATTATGAATATTACGAATTGCTGAGAAAGCCGTTCATCAGGAGAGCTTATCATGTTGTAATGCACTTCATTAGATATACTAATCTGACAGTGTTCACCAAGCCCCGAGGTGCATATCACCAGCGACATGAAATGAGGACCCTCTTGCCCACTCAAATTCGGGTGGAGTGTGTGTTTCCACGGTTATGGAGTTTCTCATCGATATCCATCTCCCAGGTTTGAAGGTTGCGATTCATAACCATCTGGATGGGAGACGGGATAAATCTCAGAAGGAGTATGGACAAAACAGAGGCAATGAGACTAATATGAACAAAATAGAGGCAATGAGATTGACAGAATAACACGTAGAGATCATTTCAGTTGACTGGATTTCTATCGATCTCCACCGTTATGTGCTCATTTACGAGCTAATTAGATAACATGTGTTCCTGTTAAATATAGAAAAGGGTAGGCATCTGCATGAGGCAAGTTGATCTGATTAGCAAGACAATGACATTTGATCGAAGGCTTGAGAGAAAATGACCAATTACCACTTCCCAGTAGGGTACCCTTGATTTTCGACTAATTTATATCTTTTGGTGGGATAGGGGGTGTTGATTCGGCCAAAAATGTGGGGAATCCCATCCCAAATGGTATGTTTCAGCCGAATAATATACCAACTCTAGGAAATCCCAAACGATAGGAACACCATTGTATTATCTCTCTCACCTGTGATTTGCCAAGAAACCATATAATACTGTTACGCAGACCGAAAGCCCCCGAACAGTCTTAAATCTTATCGCTTCAACTATGCCTTTCCCCGAATATGCAACAGGGAACCTGGGGTACATTCGGCAACAAGACCAAATCAAGAAGACCCCAGATGTGGCTCCTCGGCTCCTTATATAACAGTGTGAGTATATCTTTTGAAAAGCTGAAAAAAATAATATCACCAAACACAGACATCATGACTGTCCACGAATTTGCAGATTACACCAGTGATCCTGCCAAATATGAAAAATTCTGGCAATCCAAGGTAGAAGCTTATAATAAGAATTTGAAGGATAACACCATTGCTGAGTATTTGGCTCCGGAAGAATTGATCCCCAAGGAAGGCTGGTTCGATGCTAGTAAGATCCCTGCCCAAGTGTTGACTGCTAAGGAGTTGGAGATCACTGAGTCTTCAGCTGTGAATCTAGTTAACAAGATGTCCACTGGGGCCTTAACAGCAGTGGAAACGTTCACTGCATTTGCTAAAAGAGCCACTATTGCCCATCAATTGACCAATTGTGTTATGCAATTCTTCATTGACGAGGGTTTAGAAAGGGCCAAAGAATTAGATGAGATATTCTCCAAAACTGGAAAAATCGTTGGTCCCTTACATGGTGTGCCAATGTCGGTGAAGGAGCAAATTGGATTCAAGGACAAAATCACCCATGGTAGTTTGGTGGCCTATCTCGACAATATTCTCAACGAAGATGCTATAACTATTCAATTATTGAAAAATGCTGGTGCCGTTTTCTACGCAAGAACAACCGAACCCCAATGTACCATGGCTATCGATTCCGAACAGAACATCACTGGTTACACCCGTAATGCTCGCAATACCTCCTTGGGTCCGGGTGGATCCAGCTCAGGTGAGGGTGCCCTTATTGCCATGGGGGGCTCTTCAATTGGTGTTGGTACCGATAGTGGTGGTTCCATTAGAGCACCTTCAGCATTCAACGGCGTGTGGGGTTTCAAACCAACATCTTATAGAATCCCGTTGAGAGGAACTGTCTCCGCATTTGGTGTTCAGGAGACCATTCCCTGTTCACAGGGCCCAATCACCAGATTCGGTGAGGATATTGAACTCTTCATGAAGGCTTTCTTGGACCAAAATCCATGGGAGGTGGACTCTTCAGTGATTCCATTGCCATGGAGATCTGTCGAGAAGCCAAAGGCTGCGGATTTGACTATTGCCATCTGTTTCGACGATGGTATTGTTCGTCCTCATCCACCAATCGCAAGAGGATTGAAATACGTTGAGGAGAAGTTAAAGAAGGCCGGTGTTAATGTGGTGGAATGGACTCCACATAAGATTGATGTGATCAATAAGACTGTGGGATTGACTTTCACTGCCGATGGTAACTTCAAACAGAAACAAGCATTGGCTGCCTCTGGAGAGCCTGTTTTGACCATGACTGCGAAAGCATTTAGAATGGGTAATTCTGATCAAGGTATTTCTGTTCATGAGAACCATAATATTGCCGGTGCGCGGGAAATGTTGAGAGCTGAATACTTTGCAATCATGAACGAGAAGAAGGTCGATTTCATTATCACTCCTGCCCATGTTGGTGTGGCTCCAAGACCAAATACTGCACATTATGGTAATTATTTGTCTATCTGGAACCTCTTGGACTTGCCGGGTCTTGTGTTTCCAACTGGTTTGGTCCAAGACCCTTCTATTGATGTCAAGGATCCAAATTTCACCTCAAGAAATGAAGCTGAGGAATACGAACATGGCTTGTATGAGCCGGAATATTTCGAGAATGCTCCAATTGGGTTCCAAATGATAGGAAGAAGATATCAAGACGAACAATTGGTGGCAGCAGCCCTTGTTTGTCATGAAATAATCACAGAATAGTGTTTACATACATGAGCAATTTGCTTTAGAGTTGTAGAAGAGATATGATAGTTCGTGGCACATTAATTAATACTAAAGAATCTCGTAAAAGTTTATTCATATTTTATGGCATACCTTCATAACCCGTATGATATCGGTATCCGAGCATTCTATGACCCATGCTACAATCGTCATTATTCATTTCTGTAAGGATCAACCGTCAAAATCCTCCGAACAGTCCTTTTCTCCAAAATGGTCACTTTCGTCCAACATCTCTAATCTTCTGGCCAATTTGCTGATGTCCACCTTCAAGGCATAATGGCTGTCTATGACCAATCGGTCGCCATTCAACTCCAACATGGCCAAATATTTCAATATGGTGCGATTCAAGCCCAATCGGTGGATGTCTCTTTTAATCTCGTCTTTCGAATTATATTTCTTGGCCTGATGCGACGTCATGAATATGCGATTACTATACGAATTGGCGTTGCTGATGTAGCGCAAGCCGCCGGAGTTGAAGCGTTTATAATTGGGACGGTGGATGTCGCCGTATTTACGTAGATAGAACGAATCGATGGAGTTATTCAACGACCGCACCAAAATCTGCTTGTCGGAGTGGCTCGAATGGTTCGGATTCGCCTCGTTCTTGATGATGTCCGACTCGTCGTCGCGGATGATTCTCTCCAAGATGTCTACAAACCGTTCCTTGATCAGAATCTCGTCAAAGGCCACGAGCTCGCCGCTGAGGATATTCGTCTCGAACTTCTCGTTGAGCCGACCGCCTATCGATTGGTATATCGACTCCTGTTCGTTCCATTGGCTGAAAAACGGAAGCGAATACACCATGTGGTTGGTCAATAGCAGGTTGATCGCTCTATCCAATGGAGTCAACTGCGGTCGTTTAGTCTCGGATACGAGCTGGAACGGACCCATGGCCCTCCATAGTAGACTCACCACCGCCGCGGCTATGATCGTGTATATCGCAAGCAATAGCATTGTCAATTGGACACATTCGCCATCCATTGCGGAATTCTTTTCTTCCGCTCATGACGACTCCTGGCAACTCCTTTCTCTGCTCCGTTCTCCTTAATTTTAGGCTGCAACAGACTCCGCATGTAGACGGATTGGCTGGCAACAGCTGAATATCCACGCATTATTTGCGTTGAAAATGTGTTTAAACAATTTCTGCCAATTTGGTGGTTATGGTCTCCTCTACATTCACGTTATACTCGCAATTTCTCCTCTTTCGCCTCCTTCTCTCTAACAATGGACCGTTCCGTCGTTGACGCAACGTCGTTCCGTCAGGACCAGCCTCATCGTACCACATAGTCCATCGATCGTAGCAAACAGATCGTCTATGATAAGTCCGCCCTTTATCTCGATCTTGGATAATCCCGCCAATTTAAGGTTATGCCCGAGCTGCTCTAGCTTGACATGGCTGCAACTGTGACTTCCCCAATGTTATCACAGTCATGCACCATGACATATATATAGCGGGTTCTCTGTTGTATTCGCTACATCGTACAACTTCCGCAGCAAAATGACAAAAACAATTCCCATTTGGTTGGATTGTGATCCTGGAATCGACGATTCTTACGCAATTTTGCTCGCCGCCTTCGATGAACGTTTCAATTTATTGGGAATCTCCACCGTTCACGGAAACTCCTCGGTGGAAAACACCACAAAAAACGCTCTTTCCATCTTGACCCTCTTGAACAAAACGGAAATCAACGTCTATAAAGGCGCCTCGGACCCGTTGGAAAAACCGCCCTTCCATGCCGAATATGTCCATGGGACCACGGGGTTGGGAAATGTGGACCATCTCTTGCCCGTTGCCACCGTCCACGAACATGAAGGTTGTATCGAGGCCATTGCTGATGCCATACGAAGCTATCCAGACGAATTGGCCTTGGTTGCAACCGGCACCATGACGAATGTCGCCATGGTTTTTGCCAAATACCCCGAACTCAAACAGAAAGTCAAACTCATCTCCATCATGGGTGGGGCCATTAATCTCGGAAACGTCACCAAATACGCAGAATTCAATATCTTTGCTGACCCAAAGGCTGCCAACGATGTTCTTACCGACGACGTTTTGGCTGCGAAAACCATCATGATCCCCTTGAATTTGACCCACACCGCTGTTGCCACGAAAGAAGTGCGTAGAAGACTCTTGAACGACTCCCAATCGGTGATCAGAAGAGTCTATCACGATTTGGCAGATTTCTATGCCAATACATCCAACTCCGGGGGGAAGTTCTCATTGGGACCTCCGGTGCACGATCCATTAGCGGTTCTTGCCGTTTTGTCGTATTATGGATTGGATTCCGATCATTTGGATTATCAATTCACCCATTATAAGTTGAGAGTAATAGAAAAGGGTGCTAGAGAAGGAGAGACAGAGGTGGTTGCAGAAGACCCTACGGGAGTCGCTGTTGGTTCGAAGATGAACGTCGAGAGATTCTGGCAAACCGTTTACAATAGTCTAGATAGAGCTGTTTCGTAGTACTAAAACATATATTAAGAATATATTCTCTACATTTTGTAGTACTAAGCCATGTCGTGCTGAGGCCATATAGATCGATCAGATAATGCGGCCTCGGACAAATCGGTTCCAAAATGATTTTTCAGCCCGTTTCCTCGCAATATAAAGAACATTTCTGGCTGTTTTTTCTGTAATAAAATAGTCGACTGTCTTATATAGGCATCGTAGAACACAAAATGAAAGTCAAAAATTATAATGGACTCAATTTCGTGTCGTTCTTGTTTAGTACCTTCATAACTATTAGTTTTTTGGTGTTCCAAGCAGCCACACAATCGTTCTTTTTAACGGATATTCTTGGGATTGGGGAAAAAATTGGAAATTACATAGGGACCTTGGGCTTTCTTGCCGAATTGGTCACATTGGCCACATCCCCTTTTTTCGGTGCTTTGAGTGACAAGATTGGTACTCGGATTATAGCTGCCTCGGGTGTTCTTATCATCGGAGTTAGTTTGATGTTATATACCTTTGCCACCAACGTCTACCCAACTTTGTTGATCTTCAGACTTTTTTTCGCATTGGGGTCAACGGCCAGTTCCTCTATGATCACGACCATGTTGACGGAATTGTCTGCTTCGGATTATAAGATTCCAAATTGGTTCAAAAGAGACAGCGGTGTTCAATTGGAAGGTGTGTCTGAAGAAACGAACAGTGTAAAGCCGAGAAGAAATGGGAAATTGGCTTCGTTGGTGGGTGTTTGTGCCGGGTTAGGGGGGATATTCTCAGTGAGTGTGTTTTTGCCCTTGCCTGTGTTTTTTGGGAAAACCCATCCAGCGGCAATTGCCTTGGAATATTCTTATTATGTTGTTGGGTCTGTAGCTATTTTACTGGCCACATTTTTGTATTTCGGTCTTTATAATAATCCTTTGAAGCCTCTTTTTAATAGAACCGTGTTTGACGATTTGGCCATTATAGCTGCTGTTGACGAAGAAGCTGATGATGATGATATTGATTCTCAATTAGACGAACAACACAAGCTTCATAATACACCTTACGTCGAGTTGATCAAAAAAGGGTTCCAAGAGGGCAAAGAAGATCCAAATATCATGTTGGCGTATGTTGGGTCATTTGTTGCGAGATCCAGTACGGTGGCAGAGTCGCTCTTTGTTCCTCTCTTTGTCTACCATTACTATTACACTTCAGGGAAGTGTCAAGTCACGGATAAACTCAATTGTTACGATGGATACAAACATGCAGCCATCTTGAAGGGCATAGCACAGACCGTTGCCTTCATATCGGCGCCATTTTGGGGTTATATCTCTGAAAAATACGGAAGAAAATCTACATTAATTGCTACTTCGACTGTGGGTTTCTTTGCATGTATGGCCATGGCATTTTTACAAAACCCGCTTACCCTCAAGGCCGTCTTCATTGTTTCTATTTTCGGAATCTGTGAGATTGGGACCATGATCTGCTCCATGAGCTTGGTTACAGACACCCAAAGACTCCATTCTGGGGCAATCACAGGATTTTACGCTTTCTTTGGCGGATGTGGGATATTGATTATTACCAAATTGGGCGGAGTTTTGGCCGATATATGGATTGGGGGGCCATTTTTCATAATGGGGGTGTTTTATGTTGTTTTGTTTGTGAGTAGTTTGTATGCTAGTGGGAGGTTAGAGAGGGTTTGGGGGTTTAGAAGAGTGGTGGTGGAGATTGGGGAATGAGTGGGTGTGGTGGGTGATGTGGTGAGATAGAGGTGTCTGTGGTACGATAGCGGTGTGCGATGTGGTATATGATGTAGGCATAATTCGGATGTGGATATGGAATTAGAATATGAAATAAAATATTAACTTATTCGTTGTATCAATGTATGGGGTGTTTCTGTATAACGATGGATTTAGACCAGAAGAGATAATTCAGTCAAATCAAGTAAACACGAACAACAACTAACTCGTAATATTAATGAATTTATCGTGAAGATCACATTATATTCTAAATGTCATATTACATTCTAAATGTCATATTATATTCTATAATGTATTACACATGTATACAGGTATACACCACGTGATATAATGTTAGGTCTCCCGCCCTTTCCCTTCACGTGCATCACACAACTCACCACACACATACTGTGACTGTCTTCCACAGCGTCCCACCCATCGGTTCCTGCACAGCACCTTCTCCCGCTTTGTATGGCGAAAATCCAATTACTGTGAAAAAAAGATATTTACTACTAACTTAACAATACAGTAGGAAGACCAACAATCACCAATATAATCAACAATGGGTATGTAGACACACAAATAGGAGGGATTCGAGCAATAGATCAGCTGTGCGATATGTGACACGGACAGAGAGATAGTCGCATTGAAAAATCAGATATTTCATATTTTCCAAATCCGCAATTCATACAATAATAGACCACAAGGACAGCATGATTCGATTGGACTCGCCCTTCCGCAAGACGGCCACTAACAAGTTCTAGGTAGAGTTATTCGTAACCAAAGAAAAGGTGCTGGTTCAATCTTCACCTCTCACACCAGATTGAGAAAGGGTGCTGCTAAGTTAAGAACCTTAGATTATGCTGAACGTCACGGTTACATTCGTGGTATCGTCAAGCAAATCATCCATGACCCAGGTCGTGGTGCTCCATTAGCCAAGATTGTCTTCCGTGACCCATACAAGTACAAGTTACGTGAAGAAATCTTCATCGCCAACGAAGGTGTCTACACCGGTCAATTCATTTACGCCGGTAAGAAGGCCTCTTTGAACGTCGGTAACATCTTGCCATTAGGTGCTGTCCCAGAAGGTACCATCGTCTCCAACGTCGAAGAAAAGCCAGGTGACAGAGGTGCTTTAGGTAGAACCTCTGGTAACTACGTTATCGTCATTGGACACAACCCAGATGAGAACAAGACCAGAGTCAAGTTACCATCCGGTGCTAAGAAAGTCATCTCCTCCGATGCCAGAGGTGTCATCGGTGTTGTTGCTGGTGGTGGTAGAATCGATAAACCATTATTGAAGGCCGGTAGAGCATTCCACAAATACAGACTTAAGAGACACTCATGGCCAAAGACCAGAGGTGTTGCTATGAACCCAGTTGACCATCCTCACGGTGGTGGTAACCATCAACATATTGGTAAAGCTTCAACCATCTCTAGAGGTGCCGTTCCAGGTCAAAAGGCTGGTCTTATCGCTGCCAGAAGAACTGGTTTGTTACGTGGTACTCAAAAAACTCAAGATTAGATTATTTAAAATGATAATTTTAATATAATTATAAATAGTTTGGTTTGGGATTTTTAAGAAAAATAAAATTAGTTGAATGGTTTGTGTACTACTTCACGTTTGTATATCATCGATAATGAAAGTTATTACTATAAAGCTTGTAGGCTGGTAAAGAGTAGGAAATAAAAAGCCTTGATTGGAGATGTCATAGCAAGCTGGGAGAGAAAAAACGAAGAGATTTGTAAATCCTAAAGAGCCTCTCTTTCTTATTGATCTTGGTTATTTTCTCCTGGTTTCTCCTCTTCACTTAAGGATGGGTTTTGATCTCCTAATTGGGAAGTCGTCTTCTCGTAGGCTGCAACTGTCACGGTACCAACAACTTCATTATCTCCGCCATCATCGTGCTTGGAAATAAGATCGATGGAATCCTGGAGTTTTTCCATTTTATTATCTTCCAGAATATCGAGGTTCTTCTCCTGGTTTTCTTCCTCTTTAGTTACTTCTTGTAAATCCCCGTTCAAGGTAGCAGCCTTTTTGACCTTTTCTAACTTAGAGACCAAAGCGGGACGTAGTTCAATACTTCTGTTGTTAATCTTCTTGTCTTTCAAGGAACCAATCACATCGACCAACTCATTGCCTGAAATGATCTCGACTAAGGCACTGACATTATGTTTTCTGAATTTCAAGGAGTTATGATATTTGCAGAGGACTCTATGACCCTTAAATATGTAAATATCACCAACCCCATAATCCTCAAAGTAGGCTCTCAACTCGACTTCAGTGGTTTTATGAGAAAGCTTTCCGACAAATATTGTGTCCTTGGAAATTAAGGGATCTTTTTTGTTTAGTTTCTCAGGTTCCATTTGAACTTGAGTCTCTTTCTCTTCTTTCAATAAAGTGACAGGATATTGATTTTCATCGTCAATACTCTCTGGAGGAGTCTTCAAATGTTAGTTATTTTTTTCTTATTAATTTAATCAGGATACTTACAATCGAAGGATTGGGGGCCTTTCCAATTAATTTTTGAGGATTATATGGAGTATGGGGTTTAACTTTGAGTTTTCGATCCTTGAATAAACACCCATCCAATTCCTCACAAGCCTTTTGGACTTCTTCAATTGACCCAACCTCAGCATAGGCAATGCCCAAAGGTCTGTGATGAGACGATCTGAACCCTCTAATGGTGTGACTTGGAATAAGTACACTTAAGCTGAATGTGTTAGTATTGGGATACATCGACAAAAGTATCAAACTCACAGCTTAAACGATTTAAAGAGATCTTCCAAATCCTCTTCCGTGGCATTGAAGTTGAGATTAGAGATGTAAACTCTATTAACGCCTCTTTTTTGAACGAGGTTAGGTGATATCTCAGCTAATGGAGTGGTGGTGGTTAACAATTCTACTTCGGGCATTTTGACAGGGTTTTATTTCGAAAAAATTGGGAAAAATCTCAAATCTTGTAGAGAGATAAAGAATTAATTTATAAAGAAGATATAACGAAATAATAATAAATGGTTGCAACAAAACGGCGAGATGTGTTTGTAATTGCAGCCACAAAGTTGCAACCGGTCTATGGACGACCCAATGACCTAGCAATGGAACAGTAATACCCAGATTCGGAGCAATAGTATACAATGCAATTAGTTGGAGGATATTAATGGGAGAGAGATATTGGAGAATAGCACGATAATTGGTGATCAGGGGATTTAAATGTTTCATTCATGAAAAAATAAATAATAAACCTAGCCATGGCCCATGGTGTATAAAGTAGTTATGGTACAACACCCAGATATGGTACGACACCTGGATAATTATGGAATTAACAAGATACCACAACATCTAACCATGTATTAATCCCAATTAAGAGAAATAACCAACGCTTTCCAACATCTGGATATAGACTCTATTCTCTCTCGCACCACCACACCTCTACACCCATTATCATGAAATAAATTCGAATTAAATTAAATATTGATACATCAAACGAATTACCTCATATGCTTTTCGTTATTCAACCCGTATAAAAACAACCAAATTTTACTTTATAATCCCGTCTAAGCATTTTTATAAAATTTAAGCAGCTCTCTTAGCAGCACGAGCAGCAGCTAAAGCCTTGTCGGTACCGTGTAAAGCGAACTTGTGGTTTCTCTTGAACTTAGCATCAACACCCTTTAAGGAAGGGTACTTGTTGGTCTTAGGCTTCTTGATACCGTTACGGTGGGCCTTCTTGGTTTGGTTATGAGCTGTATGGTTCTTAGACTTAGACATCTGTATATGTTAGTTTCCATTTCCATGGGAGGGATATATAGGACAGAATATATGGATCATCAGATATTACTTTCTAGGGTAGCACTATAGGAACGAATCTCCAACATCGTAAAGAACTCAAAACACGCCCGAATTAAAACACATTGGAATCAAACCCCTTCCGAATTAAAACAAAACGAGACTCTCTCGTTCCTAATCTAGTTTCATTCTTACGATTCTACTTTTTCTCTATTCGCATCGGATTCTTCCGTCTCCTTCTATGGATATAACTCCTCATATCGTACGGTTCGCATATATTCTAATTCCATCTTGTATGGTCATCTACTTACTGTATAATCCTTTACTACTTTATTACAAGTATTCAACTAGTACTAGAGCTCAATTAATTTTAGCTATATCCGGCCCATAGTATTTCTCCCACGTAATTTTCATTCGTGTGCGAACCAACAGATTTTTCAGACGTTCGGGGAAGAACTAAAACAGTCACACAAGCGGAAAATAAGGGCATCAGCCCTAAGATCACATGTCAATAGCTTTCCAGATCTCCATATAGACCAATAAACCTACACTAAGATAGACATTAGATATTCCAATTAATTCCTAAAATACAAAACCTAAACAGAACAAAGCAAATAATTCCCCTAATTGGCACTGGCGGCGATTCTGGCTCTCTTAGCGATCTTCTCTTGAGCCTTAGCACCCATAACACCACCACCCCAATGTCTTCTGGAGTCTTCGTATTTCTCGGTGAAGTTGGCGTTGATAGTAGAAACCAATTGGGCCAATTCGGCCTCGTCTTCGGCTCTGACCTCGGTCAAAGCGGCGACAGAAGAGGTCTTCTTGTGGACTAAAGTACCTAATCTGGCCTTACCCTTGACAACGGCGTAAGGAACACCCATCTTTCTACATAAGGCTGGCAAGAACACAACCAATTCGATTGGATCGACGTCATTGGCAATCAAAACCAACTTGGCCTTCTTGTTTTCGATCAAGGAGACAACGTGGTTCAAACCGTATTTGACGACATATGGCTTTGGAGAGGCGTCCTTGGCGGACTTACCCTCGGCAATGGCGGCGGCTTCCTTGGTCAATCTGTCCTTCTTCTCGGCAGAGGTCTCAGGTCTGTACTTGTTGAACAACTTCAAGGTTTGAGCAGCAGTGTTTCTGTCCAAGGTGTTTTGGAATTGGGCAATTGCTGGAGGAACCTTCAATCTCAAAGACAAGATCTTCTTCTGTCTTTGCAATCTAACATATTCCGGCCATTTGACGAATCTAGACAAGTTTCTCTTTGGTTGCACGGCTTGGCCGACACCGAAGTTTCTTGGGGTAGACTCGAGCAATGGGTTTTTGCTAGATTTAGTAGTTTGGGCCTTGGCGGCCAATGGAGCTGGAGCAACTTTCTTTGCAGGCTGTGTCATTGAGTCAGTATTGGTTGTCGTAGAGACTACGAGGGAACCCATCACTTGAACTCTACAGAATCCGGAGATTCTCAGCCTGTGCAACAAAAAAATGTATGCACATTCAGACTTCGCACGAAGCTACATTTACGGGGGGTTTAGCACTCCGCGTAATTTTCACCTAGATTAGAAGAAAGAACGAATCAAACACTCCTTTGAAGCACAACCAGTTCTGCGGACGAATCCGCAAAAGTAGAATAGCTAACATGAGGAGGTTCCAACGCCTTATTTCATGGACTTACCATTTTGAAATGTGTTTGTTAGTTATTGGTGTTGGAGAAGAACCC
Organism: Nothofagozyma chilensis; assembly: GCA_030573195.1. Classification (NCBI taxonomy): domain Eukaryota; kingdom Fungi; phylum Ascomycota; class Pichiomycetes; order Serinales; family Cephaloascaceae; genus Nothofagozyma; species Nothofagozyma chilensis. The sequence continues at coordinate 48,503 of JAJMCV010000104.1, forward strand.
AAAATAGTTTTTAAAAAAAAAATAACTCTGAAAAGTTGCGGAAAACTTTTCATTCGACGTGTGAAGCCTAATTGTCTCGATCACATGACACCTCTCACCCGCCCATCCCAATAAAGTAATGATGCTTCATCTAACCGCGTCGTGCGTGGCTCAACGAAAAGAAATCTTTGACAGATTGGGCCAGATTAGATAAAGACCGAAAGAATCATGACATAGATGTCAGCGAACTCCGACACACCATTGCAATTTCTTTTGCTACACACGATAACATGCAAGATAATTGGAGAGTGGCCGTTTCCGGGGTCATGGGCTCCACATCGTTGGCATGTTGGATAGTGCTCTTATTACCGCAATTAATTGAACAATGGAGACTCAAATCTGCAAAGGGGATCTCCATAGGGTTCATATCGATCTGGTTTTTGGGGGATATTTTCAATTTGATTGGCTCCTTGTGGGCCGGGCTTTTGGCCGAGGTGGTGTTTTTGGCCGTTTGGTTCTGTTGTGCGGATTTCTTGATGATCTTCTCGTATTTCTATTATACTTACATGTATCCAAAACACCATAAAAAAACACATCGTCATCCCGAGGTGGACAGCGAAATCACTCCATTGGTCGGGGAAAGAAGAAGATCCAGCAAATCGAGAAGATCCTCCATTTTGTCCGATATAGTCGTCAAACCACAACGTCATTCGATCTTCATCAAATACGTGGTTCCTATATTATTTGTGATTGCTGCTGGTGTTTTTGGCTATTTTATCTCGGATAAATCGACCACTAAGCCGGATGACGGTGATATCCCCAATATCGATGCTCCTATCCAACTTGGCCCCCAAATCGTTGGCTATTTATCTGCTGTGTTGTATCTTGGTGCCAGATTACCCCAGATTTACCAGAATTACAGGAGAAAATCCGTCGAGGGATTGAGTCTCTTGTTCTTCTTGTTTTCAACCTTTGGGAACTTGACCTATGCTGCTCAAATCCTCTTTTTCAGAAGCGACATGAAGTACGTTTTGTTGAATTTGAGCTGGTTATTGGGCAGTTTGGGAACCATCTTCGAGGATAGTTTCATCTTTTTACAATTTTACATGTATAAGAACAATGTTGTTGAAGACGACGAGGAAGGCGATGAGTACTAATTCATTTTTTGCATATTCATTTCTAGGATTACAGCTGTTCTGTTATTTATGTCAAGGTGATTTTTATCATCTACATGTTTATTTATTAGACTCGTTTTAAATTTGTAGTATTAATTATGCCCAAGAACGCAAAGCGCGATAATAGATCCAATCACCGCCATAGTGAGACCTGCAAATGGTTCACATGAGCACTCAGTTGTCGAGAGACACACAACAGCGACATAGGATGGTGTTATTAGATTTGCAGCACTGATGATTAATGCACTGGAGCTTATTGTTTCTTGAAGTGTTCGTCTGGTTCTTTTAGTTCTATCTGAATAGATAACAACGACCACACCATACACAATAAGACCAAATGTAAAGTAAAACAAAAGGTATGCTACCATTGGCATTGGTGATTTTACATAGCCAGACAAAACATGATGCTACAATGGCACCAAATGTTACTTCCTTTTCTGTCTCTTTGAGCATAATTACTCTCAGATAGACTAGAGCTGACAAAATACACACTACATTCGCTATGATGGGGGGCCTTCAAAGCGAGTTCTTCTTTATGTGTGCGTCTGACCCGTCCAGGATCTTGACCAGCAAGATGTTTTGAGAGGATTATCTTCACATAGACAACAGCTGCAACCCCACAAAGAACGTCAACCACTACTATAGAGCCCAAAGCCACAGAGAGTCTAGTTGTTACAATGAGCATACAAGAAACCAAATATGGGGAGATATAACCAATAGCAATAAATAACCAAGCTGCCGCCATTCTAGCCAGAAAGGGGTCCGAATCCAGCTTATTCGACTTCTTTTCGCTTGTATTATCAGTTTGAAGCGGAGAAATAACGAGTAAAGCCGTGGAAATTCACAATGATCACATTGTGGATGTGGTGAGAACATCGAATTTTTCGTGATTCTTCGCACAAAAAGCTTCTGAATTAGACATTGCCACAATCCCCTGGTTTAAGCTATATTATCGTTACACAGGGCTCCTTGGCATACATGCATCCCTTCATTAGACGTCGCTGATGACTCACGTGATCGAGAATGGTACTTGGGCCATCTATTCCAAAATTCAGATACAACATAATTGAACAAATAATCGCCACGACAAAAGAGCCAGGAGCGTGAAACCAGACAAACGGAGCCGACGAACCGCACAAAGTCGCACAAAGCTCCGAGGAAACAACGATGATTCTACTATTATTTGTGGCCTTGGTTGTTTCCACCATCTGGCTATTGTACCGAGGAAGAGTACTATTCCAGATACCCGTAGAGAAATTAGTGAGGATTCTCAACATCGACGTGCCGAGCATTCCCCAGGTGTTGGTGGACAATGTGACGGAGACCAGTGTGGGACTACATTGGGAGAATTGTGCCACTGCCACCAATAAATGCCACTTTGTTGTTTATATCAACGGGGTGCAGGCCACGGTAGTGGATGAAAATTGCTGTGTTCTCGAGGGACTCTTGGCCAACACGTTCTATGAGATCGATGTTGTTTCCATCAATGATAGTAATTTCCGGTCCAAGTCGATATCCAAATACGTGAAAACGCTTCCCACGTCGTCGTACGAGGACGGAGACATGACGATATTGAGCCTAATCAGCCAGAACGACGAGTTGAACAACTCCAAGATGGCGCAACGGATTGCCCGAACCCGGGCAAATACCATGGAGAACGGCCATCTCAACAACGGGATGATGATCCGCAGCTCGCTGTCGTCACCGCCGTCGAGAATGACGAGCGGGATCACGATGGAGTTGTCGGATTCGCAGATCAAACAGATCGAGAACTTGGACAATTTGAAGGTGTTGGTGGAATCGTACCAGGAGGAGTTGGAGTTCACCAACATCCAGATCACGACGAATTTGATCGAATCGGACGAGCTCAAAATATCGTTGGAGAGCGAGTTGGAGAGCTTGAGGGACCAGAAACGAACCGAGAACGACGATAGATCGGCCACCAAGTCTGAGATCAACTTGTTGGACGGACACAAGACCAAGTTGATAACACAAATCCAGAAATTGGAGACGAAACGTAGCGCGATGCGGAGCCACATCGACAAGATGAAGTCACAATTGCTCGAATGGCAGAGCGAGATCGCGAGCTTACTGGTGGAGAGACAAGAGGCCGTGGATAACGAGGAGGAGCTCAAATTGGAGTTGTACAACCAAATCGAAGAATTACAGATCGAAATCGGCGACATGCAACGCCATAACATAGAATTAGATGAAGACATAAAGAAGCTCATTTCCACCAAGAAAAGAGCTGAGGCGACAAAGGAGCATTTGGCGCCGTTTTTCGAAAAATTGCGAGAACAGACGGAGGAGTCCGGGGCGGTCAAGTCGAAGGGCTTGGTTGCGTTGAACTCCATCAAGGCCATCAATCTCCAATGGTACGAGGACATTATTTATGAGATCGACTTGGATGCGAAGTTGGAGGCCGAATGGAGGGCGCGTCAACAGATCGAGGTGGCCAATTGCGTGGAGATATACAATAACAACGAGAGGGCCAAACAAATGGCGGACCCGTCGTATGTTCCCCAATTGACTTATGCTCCAATTGGTATCCAACAGCAACAACAGCAGCAATTGTCGCCCGCCGCCAGTGTCAACCAATCCGTAAAACACTCTCAATCGCAGTCGCAACTCCAGGCTCTGACTCAACACCAACAATTCGAACAACAACAGAAGCATTTCGAACAACAACAATACGAACAACAATACAATTACAGCCAATATGGACACACTGGAACGCAATATATTCCTATTAACAATGCAAACGGCGGTGGAGGAGGTGGAGGGGGTTATTTTGGAAGTCCCCAGAATGGAGCTGGTTACATCGATTCGCCATTGAACCACCAAACAAGTGTGGGACATTTATCGCTTTGGAACGGCTTGAGAATGTCGTCGGGCCCATCATCTCCAAGCGCCGATAATTACAATAATCTCGATGTTGATGAGGAGGAAGATGATTTCGCGCCGATCTTGCCGACGGATCTCACCGAGGAGTTGAATGGGGGAGACGATATGAGTGATCATGAGTTTATTAACGACGTGAGACTGATCGACGGAGTCAATTCGGGAATCGCCGCTTCAAACAAGCCACGCACCAATCCGTTGACGTCGTATCTCCAGGCTTTGAGTGGAAACACCGCTCCTCTGGGATTTGTTGTTGGCGGTAATAATAACAACATGGGCCATTCTTCGTCGGAATTGAATCTTTTCACCACCTCCGGAAGAAACGTCATTGCCGAGTTCTTCAACGAGGGCACCCATCTGAATTTGCATCCTCTGATGTCCAACGAAGGATTGGGCAACAACAATTTCCTTTCGCAATCGCCATCGCAATCGTTTATTTCAATGGTCAATAATCACCATTATCTCCAACTGCAACAATCTCCAAGAGGCATTCTTGGGGAGTTAGAGAGTCCACACAATGTCGAGTCGCCGTATTCGAATTCGAACTCGAATTCAACACACAATTTCTTCGCGGAACACACCGAGACAAAGAACGAGTCGTTGAGCTTCTCGTCGGCTCTTTCGCCAAAGAAAATCAGTAGCGTTTTATTTGGCGGAAACAGAAAGAGAAGCGATTCCAACAAACAACTGAAATTCTTCAACGGTGTGCCCTCGTCGACTCTCGCAGTGGATAGAATCAACGATTTGCCCAATCGGAGAAGAGGAGAGAGTTTCGGAAGCATTTTGTCCAATGATCCAGCCTTCAACATCTGGGGCGATAACGGAAATTTCCTCAATAACATCCATAAAAGAAACGTCAGTGGAGTTTCGGCTTATTCCGAAAACAATTCTATTACTTTCATCAACGACGAGACTGCTGGTTGGGCCAATACGGCCAATACGCAAGACGGCGGTCTATCGGAATTGCCCCAGGCCCATCAAGTTCCTAGTGTTGTTATATCGGAAACGTCGATGGAATCGAACAGTGGAAATAGTAAGGAAAGCACTAGTGTTGATTCCAAGCAATCTTTCTTCGGATTGAGAAGAAAGTCGATTTTTGGCGGTAATGATAAGGAAAAGAGTCCTATTTCGCCCCAGAAGATCAAGGGTGGCTTTGAGAATATTGTCACCGATTCTACCATCAACGAAGATGAAGTTGTCCAGGATTTCCAACACGTTGCCTCGAGTAAGGCCGCCAAATTGTTTAACATCAAGGGGTTGACCAGAAGAACCTCATCGCAAGGATCCGCCCATTCTGGCGGCAATCCCGTTTCTGAAAAGGCGGGCACCTCGCCATCCAAGAGAAGATTCAGTTTTTTCAAGAAAAACGACAAGGGGGAGGAAGAGGAGGAAAAATGATATGACTTGTACAATACATGATTAGATTTGCAATGAGTAGTAGGAGGATATTTCTTGATAATAGAAGCACTACATGATGACAACGTCCCAAATCGTAAATCATAATCTAAATGATGTGATCTATCAGATCTCTTATTAACCAATCCAACCACCACATAGCCCACCAACAATCACACAGCACAATCACATAGCACACCAACTATCACACAGCACACCAACTATCACATCAATCCAACCACCACACAACACACCAACTATCACTCCACACCAACCACCACAACACACCAATCACTCAATATCCTCATCATCATCTAAAAGATTCACTATTTGATACTTGGCCGTCTTTCCTCTCTCCAATAAATCGATATTAACGTCATTTTCTAGACTCTTCAACATGTATTCGATAGCGTCAACAAACCCTGCCTTCTTCAAAACATGAGCTCTATTGACGGAAGAGCCCCTCACCTCGTGAAACTCATCATCCGAATCATAATTGAGATTTTCTCTCCATGTAAGGTTAATAATGATCCAGATGATAGACAATTTGATATCCGAATGACAAGTCAGCTTGAGATAATAATGAAATTTCTTCAAGAGTGACGGCTGATTGATGATCTTGTCCTTGTATTTGTTGGATTTAATAGCCGCCATATGGTCAATAATGTAATTGATCGAACTGACCAATTGAGTATTTATGTTGGTTGTGGATAGATTATAATCCAACAAACCCCAGAAATCCGAATAAGGAACGATCTTGTTGCGTATGAAAGCATTGAACCCCTCAATGATCTCCTTACAGAAATACTCGCTGTCACAGGTCAAGTTTCGAAGAATGTTGAAATTGATGAGTTTCATCTCCGTTGGCTCCACCGTGATGATATGGTCAAAGAACACAGTCAACGGAACCTGTTGAACGGCGGTTTTCTTCGATTCCTCGGTGTCTTCGTAGATGTAATTTCTGATGATGCTGAAACATTTCAACTTGATCAAGCTCAAATTGGTGTTGAAGTTCTCGTTCGAAGGGAGATTGATGTAATCAGACACGATGGAGATGATGTCTTCCAGAAGAATCTCGTCGCGGATGGAGGAGAATTCAATGATGGAATTCGAGATGATGTCAAAGACAAGCAATTTGATCTGGTTTTGGTTATTAAGAAATCGCAAGGTGGAGTCATTTTCCACGCCCAATTTCGACAATCTGAAGATGTTTTCGTGGTTCAAGTTGATTTTGGCGATCTTGATGAGCACTTTGATGGTTTTTAAGTTGATTTTTTCGTAGAAAAACGTTCTTAATAATGCGACTGATCGCGACAAGGATCTCAAGAAATACAAGATATTTCTGAAAAGATCGTTATTGAGGAAATTGATGGCCTTGACCATTGAATTCGCCGGCTCATGATAGGTATCGTTGAAACGTTCCAATTTCGCACAATATTCGTTGAGAAGAGCATTGACGATTCCCGTGATGGAACGCTCCTCGTTTAGATCCATGTCGTTATTGATGGATTTGTAGACATTGTAGAAGTCGTCTCTATAGATTTCTTTTGTCGAGGTGATACAGCTCAACAACAAGAAATAGGACGAATAAAGCTGCACCTTGTTGATTGACCTGAAATCGTCCAATTTGATGAGATTATGATTCTTGACCACCAAATAGAGAACGACCTTGGAGATGCCGAATTTGACCAAATTATCAATCAATTCCGGATATTTGGTGCAGAGCTTGCAGATGGTGTCCAAGGGCAAGCTATGGATGTCCTGGACAAACAATTTCTGCTCCTTCATGGGATAATCGTTGGTGGAAAGGGAAAATGTGCAATTATTGTCCATTTCGGACAATTCCACCAACGAGGGGAGCAATTGGACATGGTAGGCCAATTTCGACTCGTAGGACAAATCGCTTTTCTCCACGAGATTGACCACCAAAAGAAAGCTGGAGAATCGCAATTGGATGCTTTTTGTGTGGAGATTGAGGATTTTCTCGATGAAATCCGTTGGAATCGAAAAATGGGTCTCTTGGGTGAATCCGTCAAAAACGTCGTTGGCGGCGAGAAAGAGCGAATTCATCAATAGATGGTGTTTTGAGCCGAATTCCGCCACCATTCGCTCGAGCAACGCATTTAATAAGGTCAATTTATTGGCGAGAAACGGAACCAAATTCACGGCCTTGATCACCAAGTCGAGCTCTCTCACGTCCGATTGCGCCAACAAGGCGCCAACAAGTCGAACCATCTTCGTGTTATTCTCGTCAGTCACACAATCAACGAGGTTGGCGCTCACATGGACAAGGTTCATGAGGATGGAGAGGTTGGCGTGGGTCAACGGCAAGTCGCGGCAATTCTCGATCAAGGTGTTGAAGATATTTCGGTCCAAGGAAATGAGACTCTGGACGGACGAGATCTGGTTCAGCGGCAACGACGTGATGGACGCCATCACGATACAGGTGTTCAAGAGCAAATCGTGTGGGGTTGGGTGGCACGAGCCCTGCAAGATGTTTAGGAGAAGCACCAAATGCGCGGGATTGGCTAATAGCTTTAACTTCTCGTTGTTGTTGCCGATGACCAATTGCTTGAGCTTGATCATGGCGTCGAGTTGTTGGGACTCGGTCAAGTCCTGGAAGTCGTCCAAGAGACCCACCGCGATAGTCATCATGGGTTTTTGGTGGAGGAGTTTGGGTGTGGAGATTGAATGTGTAGATGAGTTGAGGATATATGGAGGGATTGTGGGATGAGTTCTGTTTTGGGGGCGAAGTGGGGATGGGGGAGTATTGGGTTGGGGAGGTGGTGTGTTGTGGTGAGTGGTGGTGGAGTGTGGGTGGTGTGTTGCGTTGTGTGTTTAAATTACTGAAATTTTAATACATCGAATATCCTGAAATTTAGTGAGTTGTGTGTTGTGGTGAGTTGTGTGTTGTGGTGAGTTGTGAGTTGTGGTGAGTTGTGTGTTGTGGTGAGTTGTGAGTTGTGGTGAGTTGTGTGTTGTGGTGTGTTGTAGTGTATTTTAATATGTAGTGTATTGTAGTGTGCTGTAGTGAGTTGTAGTGAGTTGTAGTGAGTTGTAGTGGGTAGTAGTGAGTTGTAGTGTGTAGTGTGTAGTATGTAGTGTGGTAGTAGTATAATAAGAAAATAAATACACTATTTAAACAACTAAATATTTATTACATCTTAGATCCCACGTTGTAATGAGTTGCGGTCATTCTTCGTTGTGGCCTCTTATTAGTGGTAGTCTCTTATTTGGTGTAGTCTATTATTCGTTGTAGTGTGTTGCATTCCAGGACAGTGTTGCAGTCGAGTTGTGGAATGATTATTTAGTGAGTTTCGCATGATTCTTTAGTGAGTAGTTCTAGTGAGTTCTAATGAGTTCTCATGAGTTATACGGAGTTCCAGTGAGTTATACGGAGTTCTAGTCAGTTCTAGTGAGCTATACTGAGCCATAGTGAATTCTATTATAATTTCTAACCATCTAATCAATTGATACATCTAATCACCTCTCATAACCCCTATGAAGGTGTGTGTAGTGAGTTTATCACCACTATCATAATGAGATAATTAATTAACTGAAATTCACTAGACATTCTTTCCTTCGTTGCATTTTATACATCTACAACGACATTCAAAACACCCCTTCTGGATCGTTGATGGAAGTTCTTCCTCCTGCTTCTTTTTCTGCATCTACTACACAATTATATATCTACTTCATATTCACAGACAAAGGTAATTTCCATGCTATTTCTCCAGTTCTCACTCCATTCTGGAAATCCTTGGCTCTACTATGCATTGAATTTTGAAAACAAAAATCCTCGCCAGCTATTTTAATTACTTTAGCCTATAGAACATACCCCGTAAGTTAAGATATCTTACATCTACAGCAAACTCAGAAAGTATCTTTCAGGTCAATGACCGGAGAATCGTAAAATAGCAGGCCATCTATTGACAATATTTGTTGATCCCTAATGAGGTCATCTTTATACTTTATGTCTAAATTGAAAAAGGTTTCTTAATATTTCACCGAATCTATGAGTGATGTCGTGTGACGCACACGATGGTTGCTGGTTATATCAATACATTTGCAGCCACTCCATACTCAATTCCAATGATTTTTGCATTAGACTAATAATTATATTGATTATATGAGGAAAATGGTCGATGCCTCGAGTTACTGATCATCATCATCCAAGAAATCATATTCCATTCAAAAAACCAGATATCTCATTTATCAAGTCCGTCACTCCGTTGCTAATGAATGCCAAATCTGAAAGTAAGTAGAACGACATTCCGTTGTTGCAAGACACGCTGAAAAGTCTGTTGAGAATCCCAATAGACTTTTTCATCAATCAGTCTTCCATTTCCGAAATTCTTGTTACGACAAAAAGCTGACTATTTGATTGATCCTGAAGGTACATCAGAACCCATCTCCTCAGGGATTCTATATGTCTCCGCTTCAATCATATATCGCATTCTGTTCCCGAAAGAGACACGTTCTATAATTGGGCAAATTGAGATATCTCCAGAATCTTGACCGAAGAATCTACAATGGTCTATGGTATTTGATCATGTGGTGCGAGCAAGAGATGAATATCTTCAGATGAATTAATAAAATAAAGTGTAGAGAGCGAATTATTCATTAATCTACAATTCGTGTGATACAATCGTTATGCACAATACTACAATTCTCTCAATAAAGCCCAAAATCAACCGAATCATCATCCTGATATTACCATAAATCTCCCAACTCATCCCTATTATTCCATTCAAAAATACTCCCCTTCATTCATCCAATTAAATAAATCCCATTAATATTATCCTCCATTCGGTATGTGTGATACCCAGCCACGAATCCATACCGCCATATCACGTGCAATTCTTCCAAAAGTTTTGCGGCTTGAAAAATCCAAAGCCCAGCGAAAGAAATATAAAGCGATAAAAAACACAGACTTGATATCCGAGAACCCATACAGACCCAGAACGCAAACATGCCTTTACAAGCTGATTCTGTCCATTCGGCCACCATTGCCAACGATTCTGCCTCGCCTTTCGGCTTGATCAACGATCCGGCCTCTATCAACGGGTCCATCTACGGATCTCCGTTGATCTTGATCAACCAGGTTCTTTACCAGTTGTCCAACGATATCTTCACCTATTCGTCTTTCCCATTAGACTCCTCCTTGCAATACTGGAGAACCTACAACAGACAGAATCTCCAGAGAAAGGTGCCCACCATTAACAGAGTCGACACCAGATCCGGGGCCGCCAACCTCGTTTTGGGGTTCGCCAATGCAGCCTCCGGACCCTCGTCCACCCCCTTATCGGTGCTAGTTGCAGCCAATTCGTTTGCATACATGCAACCAACGTTATCTGCCGCTGAAACCAGATTGCCTATTAACTTCCAAGTCAGTGCTGTTGATTACGACGAGGTGACCGAATCGGTTGTTTCCAATTATTTGACCCCGATCTCCGTGGCCAGAAAGTTGAGACTCCCTGTCTTGACTCCGTTGAGCTCGCAAGGGCCGGAGATCCAACACATGGCGTTGGTTTCCTCGTTGCTCTCCTTGACCGAGCCGGCTGTCCATTTGTTCGACGGTCCTAGTTACATCAAGAATTACAACAAGATCAACGGCGTTCTCTCATCCACCCAGATCTCAAACTTGTACGGGAAATTGTTGAACTTCCACCAACAGAATTGGTCCAATTTGTCCACCACCAAGAGAATCGAGGCCATTTTCTCGTCTCTTAACCAATTGATCGGTACCACTTATGGCTTCTTCAATTACGTCGGCCATTCCGACCCGGAAACTGTCTTCGTTGTCTACGGTTCCAACGAATCCGAGATACTCAACAAGAAGGTTGCAGAATTCCCAGGCTCCAAGGTCGGTGTCATCTCCATCAGAGTTCCGTTACCTTTCAACATCGACCAATTTGTCGCCACCATTCCAAAATCCACCAAGAAATTGGTTGTCGTTGGCCAGATCGACAACAACTCCAAGTCGTCGTGGTTGAAGTCGGAAGTCAATGCTGCTTTGTTGTTGGCCGGTAAGTTTGCTGATTATTCTGTCAGTGAATTCACTTATCCATTGAACTTTGTCTGGTCTCCAATCATCGTGAGCAAGATCATCAGCTCTTTCTACTCGTCGTTCCCAGAATCCGTTGCCAAGCCAATCGATAACACCTTTGCAACTATCACCGCCAATTCCTCGCCAAAGGGTGAATTCCTTTTCTGGAGCTTCGATAACGCCAAGACCAATGTTGTGTCTTCCAAGATTTCTCACTCGCTTTCTTTGGATGACTCCATTGGCTTGAAATATAGAGCCAGATTCGACAACAAGAATGGTGCCGGTATTGTCCAATCGCAAATTGTCTCTTCATTGAACAAAAATTACTCTGACTTGAGCAACTTGAACGTCGATTCCTCCGATATCACCTTGATTGACAATATCAAGGTATTGGACCATTTCGACGTGGTTTCAACTACCAAGCCAGGCAGTGCCATCTTGATTGTCATCAACTCGGACATTCCAGATGTTGAAGAAAAGTTACCAGCTGCCTTCAAGAAAGCCGTTGCTATCAACAGGAACCAAATCCATCTCGTCAATACTTTTGTTATTGGTGAAGACGAAACCACCCAAGGTCTCACTTCCTTGTTTGTTATCTTAACTGCTTGGTGGAGAATTGCCTTGCCCCAATTAGGCGAACACATTGTTCACAAATTGTTGCAATCCATGGGTGCTGAGTTCGAATTATTGGCTTCTGTTGTGTTGAAGTTAGTCGACAAGATCGATGAACAAGCCCTTAGTCAACTCGTTACCAAGGAAGATTGGTTGAAGGAAGAAGAAGGCACTTCTGATGAACAATTGCCATTCTTCCCAGTCGAAAACGCATTTGAAGCTAACCCAAGACAATATGGTGATTATCCAGAAATCGCCGATACTACCTATGTTGATTTTGCCAAGAGATTAGCTTTCAAGGAAGCTTATCTTACCAAGACCGAATTGAGACCAGATTTACCTGTCAAGAACTTTGTTGTCAAGGTCCAAGAAAACAGAAGATTGACTCCCTCCGAGTACTCGAGAAACATTTTCCACATCGAATTCGATATCACTGGCACCGGTTTGACCTACGATATTGGTGAAGCTTTGGGTGTTCACGGTAGAAATAACGAGAAGGACGTTGAAGAGTTCATTCAATTCTTGGGTGTTAAGGGTGACGATTTAATCGAAGTCCCAAACAAGGAATATCCTTCAGTTGTTGAAACCAGAACTGTCAAACAAACCTTGACCGAAACTCTCGATTTCTTAGGTAAACCACCAAAGAAGTTCTACGAAGGTTTAAGTGAATTCGCTGAAGAAACTGACGATAAAGAGAAATTGCAATACATCGGTGGTTCAGACGGTAAGGAAGAGTTGAAAAAGAGACAAGATGTCCAATTCTTGACTTATTTCGATATCTTGAAGGAATTCAAGAGCGCCAAACCTGCCGTCAAGGATTTGATCAGTTTGATTGCTCCTTTAAAGAGAAGAGAATATTCTATTGCCTCTTCTCAAAAGTTGCATCCAAACGCTGTTCATTTGTTGGTTGTTGTTAACGATTGGGTTGATGATAAGGGTGTCCAAAGATTCGGTCATTGTTCCACCTATTTATCTGACTTGCAAATTGGCGATGAGTTGGTTGTCAGTGTCAAGCCTTCGGTTATGAAGTTGCCTCCATTATCCACTCAACCAATTGTTATGTCTGGTTTGGGTACTGGTTTGGCTCCATTCAAAGCCTTCATCGAAGAGAAGATCTGGCAAAAACAACAAGGTATGGAAATTGGAGATATCTATCTTTACTTGGGTTCCAGACACAAGAAGGAAGAATATCTTTATGGTGAATTGTGGGAAGCTTACATGGATGCCGGTATCGTCACCCATGTTGGTGCTGCTTTCTCCAGAGATCAAGTGCACAAGATCTATATTCAAGATAAGATTAGAGAAAACATTGACGAATTGGCTTCTGCCATTGTCACCAAGAATGGTTCTTTCTATCTCTGTGGTCCTACCTGGCCTGTTCCAGACATCACTGCTTGCCTTGAGGATATTCTTACCAAGGGTGCTGCTCTTATTGGTGAAACTGTAGATGCTGCCAAGGAAGTCGAAGAGATGAAGGAAACCGGTAGATATGTTCTTGAAGTTTACTAGATTATTTAAAAGTTTTTAGATGATAAATCTAGATATAGATGATAGGCTGTTCATTATTGTAAATCGCCTCATATGGAAACTCTAGCACAACCATGTGATAAGTTGTGCATGTTTTTTTAATTCATTCTATATATTTCTTCGATATTTTATATTCTACATCGGAAACCTGATTTCAAATTTCTTGCAATTACATTCTAAAGCTTATTATGGCAGAATTACTCAGTTCGAAGCTTTTACAGGACATTCTTGGAAATGGAAGATTTGGAGTTTGAATTTCCCATGGTTCATACGATTGATAAAGAGTCAAGTCTTCAAGCAATTTCAGCACAATTTGCAAGAAGCGGAGTATTTGATAAAGTACTAATTACACAACTCCCTCCTTTCATGTTTTTTCCAGAGAATCTTGTGAAGTTCTAATTAATGAGTGTGCCAGGGAAACGAGTTACCAAATCGCAGATTTGTGTTCTTAGAGGGTTGAAAATGGGCGTGAATTGTAGAGAATTAACAATAAATTCCTGAGATTTGTTGTACAATTCAAGATAATACTGCAATACTGAGCTTTAAAAGAGTGTTTTTCCAAGTAAGAAGAGAGAGTTGCTAAATAGTGCTAGAATTTGCTATGGAAAAGTGGTATATAGCCAGAGAAAAAATGCACAAACCAACGGGAATCATACAAGTAATTAACAATCAATTCCAATTCATTTGTAGTTTTGTTCCGCGGATGTGCTGCTCTTCCACGGTACATGCCGCAGCCATCGAGGAGATGTCCGAACATACAGATCATCACGATAAGAAGTGCTGCTGAAGCAGAACAATATCAACCGATTCCATTTATTCACCGTCCTGAGAATGAATTAACACACCAAAATGACAATAGACGAGAATCCCAATGAATATAACCCGAACATCGACGCTATTCGGGCCGCGGAATACCCACAACTAGAAAATCAGGTCTATTTGGACCATGCGGGCATGACGTTGTACTCGAAAAGTCTAGTGACAAGTTATTCCAAATATCTCCTCGAGAATTTAATAGCGAACCCACATTCGCAATCACTAGCCTCCCAGAAGGCGACAAACGTGATCGAGGAGGTCAAATACGACCTCTTGACCCTGGTTTTCCATGCTGACCCGTCCCGATATCTGGTGGTGTTCACGTTGAATGCCACGAATGCCGCGAAGTTGCTTGCCGAGGGTTTTGAAGACACGTTTGGAAAATTCGAATACTTGTATTCTGCGGATAGTCACACGTCGTTGGTAGGAATACGGGAACGTTCTGACAAGTGGTTCTGTTTTAAAGACGATAATGAATGTGTTCCTCGGCTTGCCGCGGGACGTCCTACTTTGGTTTCTTGGACGGCCCAATCCAATTTCAATGGCGAAAGATACCCCATTCAGCAATGGAATGATCAATTCAAACACACGGACAACGTGTACACTTGTTTGGACGCTTCTTCGTTGTGTTCCACGTCTCCCCCAGATTTGACGGAGAATTGTCCCGATTTCGTCGTTTGTTCCTTGTACAAGATATTTGGGTTGCCAGATTTGGGCTGTTTGATCTTTGATAATGAATGCGGTAGAAAGGTTTTCTCCGGAAGAAGATATTTCGGCGGCGGTACGGTGGATGCCTTGGCACCAGATGTTGGTTTTGTGAAGAGAAAAGAGATTTTAAGCGAAACTCTACAAGATGGAACTTTACCCATTCATAGCATTATTCAGCTCCAAGAGGCCATGAAGAGCCATTTTTCCATATATGGTTCTTTTGAGAAGATCTCGAAACACGTAACCTTTCTCAGCTTGTATGGTGTGACCAAATTGGGAGAATTAAAACACAATAATGGAGTCGGTATGGTTAAGATATACGGCAAAATTGCAGATTATGGAAATTCCACGGCTCAAGGTCCCATCATTGCCATGTCGTTGAAAGACAGAAATAACAACGATGTAGGTTATTATGAGTTCGAGAAACATGTCTCGATGGAGAGGATCTCGATCAGAACGGGAACAGTTTGTAATATCGGTGGGGTGAATAAATGGCTAGAACAGACGAACGAGGAGATCATTTCTAATAATGTGGAGAATAACCATAAATGCGGCGATAATCAGGATATGATCCATGGGAAATTGACGGGGGTGATCAGATTGAGCTTCGGAGCCATGAGTAATAAGAAGGATATCGATTTCTTCTGTCAACAAGTGGAGAATTACTTTGAGAATAATTTGGTCGATATTGAGAATCAACAAAACCACACCAATTCGGTGACCATCAGCAAATTGGTGATATATCCCGTGAAATCATGTGCTGGTTACGAGATTCCCCGTGGAATATCATGGCAAGCGGACGAAAAAGGCTTGAATTACGATAGATTGTTCTGTCTTGTGGATTTGAATAATCGAAAGAAAATGCTCTTGAAGAATAATCCCAACATGACCAAAATCAAGCCTGAGATTGACAATGTAAAAAACACAATGACATTGAGTTATGGAAAAGACGAGATTTGCATCAAATTGGACCATGTTTCCACCCAAAAGTTGATGGTTGATGGGGAATTGTTTGATTGTGTGTTGGACAAAGTGTTGACGGGGTTCTTGTCCGAGATCTTGAATAAACCATGTATATTGGCCAAACTGGCGGATTCGCATTCTCTTCAAAATACGTCTAGTTTTCTTCTTATGAACCAATCATCAATCCACAATTTGTCGCAATCGGTTTCCGTGAAAGAGTCGATATTCCGGTCCAATATGATTGTTTCGCATCCTGATCTCATCCCTTACGAGGAGGACAATTGGAAGGGCTTGAAGATAGGAGGTTCCCGATTACAAGTGGTGAGTAAATGCGAAAGATGCCATATGATCACCATTGATCCCGACACAGGGGCCCGAAATTCCGAGGTTTACAAGAGATTGAATGCCTTTCGAAAGTTCCATGGTAAGATTTATTTTGCTGTGAATTTGAATATTGTGGGACATTCGAAGTTTAATGTGAAGGTTGGAGATGTGATGGAGGTTGAGTATTAGGGGAGTGAAAGGGATGAGTGAAAGGGAGGAGTGAAAGGGAGGAGTGAAAGGGAGGAGTGAAAGGGAGGAGTGAAAGGTGTGGAATAGTGAAAAAGGGCTGTCAATGACACTCCAATAATGTATATATGAATTTAATGAAAGAAATGAATTTTGATTGATATAATGATAAATAACATCCTTACACCAAGAAATCCCACGTGATGTCGATATTGTTCCGACTTATCAAAAGGTTCCGCGGCCCATTGAACCAATTCCTCTGATTCTTCAAACAATGACGGTTCCGGATTTAGAAGAGCTCTCTGAGTTGACTCTTCGTCCTCAGATCTTCAAAAACCCCAACAGAAAAGCGCCTTACAGACGATTCAAGCCGTTGAAACAGCTATTGGCCGACGAACAGAAGCTCCTATCGAACCATCAGCCGCCATTATCGTTGGATCCGGTTACTTATTTCTCGGTGGAGGCTCCTCCGTCATTGAAGCCCAGAAAGTGGTATTGTGACATCACGGGGTTGCCCACCACTTATAAATCGCCGAGTAACAATTTACGGTTCTATAATGCCGAGGTATACGAGGTGGTGAAGAATATGGCACCGGGAGTGGACCAACAATATTTGGAGTTGAGGAATGCTAATGTTGTCTTGAGATGAGGTGGTTGTGAAGGGGTGAAGTGAAGTGGTGGGGTTGTGAAGTGTGGTGGTGAAGTGGTGATGTACAAAGTGAAGTGGTGATGTAAAGTCATGAAGTGATGAACTGATAAAGTGGTGAACTGATGAACTGATCAGGTGTGATCTGTAATGATCTGGCAAGTGTAGTGATGTGTGATATATTGATGACGTCAATAGTGATGAATTCTGATAACGTGATAAATAAAACTAACGATAAATCCTGTAATCATCCTTTACGTAAACAAACTAATTCCCATTACTCATCCGTAACATCGTTCCATTCCCGAACAATCTTCTCTATGGAGCCCTCGAACGATTTGCTGCTCACCAACGAATCCTCGTCCAATTGTTGGAACGGATTGCAGATCAACCTTAGATACGCCCTATGGATCTTCTGGAAAATCTGACGGTTAATATCTACGTCGTTGTCGCACTATAAAATACATACTTCGGCCAATTCAGCGGAAATGTTTGTTCTTGTAGACGTCCCCACAATGATCTTCAATCCCGTATTCGTCTCGAATCCGTAGACGGAAACCCCGTCCTGGATGAATAACAAGGCATTTTTGGGGTCGTAAAAGGGCGATAAGAACACATCCAATGCCATATGCGAAAGAAAGTTGTATTTCAAGAGCTCGTTGGCCTTATGTTCCTCGGTGAGCGTCTTTGGTTCCTCCGTCGACGGCTCTTCCGTCTCGTACGGGGAAAACGGCTGTATATACAAGGGACGATTCTATTCGTTAGACAATCGCAAAACATCTGTTCTTCGAGCTTATACTCACATCTCTCGTTATCAACGAAACAAAGAATATGGGTGTGGACATGTCTAATTGTGTGGAAATTCAAGAAAATCGACAACCCAACTTCGTTCTATACAATTTGATGGCGTAAAAGACGATTAAAATACCAAATACCTCCAATTTCCCCAAATTGATTCGTTTGGAACTCTTCTTAATCTCGTTAACTTGGTATCTATCACGTCGTGCGGAGGCAAAACTGAAAAATTCCGGCTTACGTCATTCTTTTGCACCCATAGCCATCAATATTAGAGACGATGTGATATTCAAATGAATATAAAATTAGTATAAAAGGGAGTATTCTGCTCTATTTACCACCAGACTCTTTCCAAATCGTTTTTGGAGAAAATCTCAAATTTCCAGAGAAACCACTATAGTGCCACAAGTCTAAGCTCTATTTAATTGGTTATCTACTTCCCTGAAATAGTATTTTAGGTCCCATATTAGAATGACCAATATCGTAATTATAGTGTCTACCACTTTATTTACTCAAACTTTCAGAACATCAACACACCCAGTTTTGATGTTTGTATCCATAAATTCGTTAAAAGTCTCTACAGAATTAAACCCATTCATCTATATAAACAATTCACCTCCATATTCCATCGATGGCTTGAGTTTCTCAGATATCTTCCGACTCGAGGACTTGATTGGCGGTTTCTTCCTGTCAGATTCCTTGGACACATCCGTCTTCACCGCGTTGGGTAATCTTCTCTTGGGACCCTTTGCTCTTCCCTTGGTCAAATGGGTCAATTTCTTATTTCCCTCCAATTGCGACGAATCGAACGTGTTTGCTTTTGCAAGGGGTTTGGGGGAAAAAGGAAGGGGTATTGGATTTGTGTTTGATCTGTTGATTCCTTCGAAGGATAATTTGGACTTATTGGCCATACCCTTGGAAGATCTCAATTGGGTCCTGAAATCGCCACTGATCTCGCCAAGACCGGGCAATTGCATTCCAGACAATAAAGAGGGAGGAGAACGATCCTTCTGTTCAATTTCCTGATCTCTTGATCTGTTCAATTTCAACTTTTGCAATCTCTCCACCGCCTCGGGAACTTCAAATGTTGATTTCTTTGCGGGAATGGCCGGTTTCAACTTATTGACTCTTGCCATTGCTTCGGGAATTTCTGTTTCAGGCTTGGTTAAGGGTGTTGTTTTGTTCAAATTGCCCAATTTGGACAATGCTTCAAGGGTCGTTTTCTCCGGCTTTTCCAATGGGGTAGTCTTGTTCAACTTTGTCAATCTGGCCAATGCTTCTGGTGTAGGTTTTGGCGGCTTGACAACGGGTTTGGCTCTATTCAACGTTCCTATCCGTTTCAATGCCTCTGGGACGACTTCTTCGGCTTTAGAAACAGGAACAGCACTATTGAGCTTGGATAACGTGTTTAATACCTCTGATGGTTTCTCTTCTATTCCCTTCGATTGAACAGTTCCGTTACTTCTCAACTTGGTCACCTGTTTCAAGGCCTCTGGCTCCGAGACCTTTCTTGTTCCGGATTGATCCTTTCTTTCTCTTTGTTTCAAATTGATCAAGGGAAGCGCGGAAGAGCCAGAGTTCTCATTAAATGGCTTCTCATCCTTTGAGGCGACTCTCAACGAGTTTCGGGTATTCCCGAAATCCTCGGGAGGTCTGTAACTTTCGGCCTCTTGTTGCAACTTCAACGCCAACGAATTAGGTTTCGAGGGCTTTGAAGGCCTGATTTTCACGATCTCGACCTCCAGATCATCCCAATGTGTTGACGGAGTGTTTCTGATGGCACTGTCCAACCAAGACGATTTTCCCTTGGTTGGAGACTCGCTCTTCGAGGGAGTGATTGATTCCAGTCTGACGAAGCCAATGTTCGTCTTGGAGAGGAATTTTCCTCTGGTTGAGAAATCAAACGTCTTTTCGCCCAAATGACTATTCACCTCGGATTTCAACTGAGGAGCCTTTGCTGCCAACGAAGCTGACATGGCGTTCTCGTAATTCGGCCTCGGAACATATTGATATTCGTGCAAATCGGTGTTCTTCATCGCGCTGTTGAACCAATTGGTTTTCTTGGGAGACGGCGTTTTTGAAGGTGTGATGTCGTTATCGCCACGGATGTCGTTTTCCATCTGTTGAAACGTTCTATAAGTTGGGGTAGAGGCTTGGTTTGTGGAAGAGAGAAGTTTTGCAGCAGTAGAACGTCCCACCAATTTGGCAACAGAGCCTCTGAATTCCTGATCATTGGAGAGTTGCAATCCCGATTGTGAATTCTTCAAATTCGGAGTGTTTTTCAAGCCACTTGAAGGGTTTTGTTTTGTTATTGGAGTGGTTTTCTGTGATTGGATTATTGGAGTGGTGTGTGATTGAATTATTGGAGTAGTTTTCTGTTCCATTCTGGCCACAGGTTGGATCAATTGGATTGTTAGATCCGGGGATGGAGATTTCGAGGGTGTTTGAAAGCGTTTTGTTGGTCTATTAGGCAATGATTTTGTTGGAGATGTTAGAATTGAGGAATTCTTATCTCTGGGAGAATCCGTGGTATCAAATGGTCTGATGGTTGATCGAGACAACGAAGTTGGTTTTGGAGGAGGTTGTTTTGGTTTTTTAATTGGTTTGTTAATTAGGCTTCCAGTATTAATTGGGGATCCAGAATTAATTTGATTCTCAGTATTAATTGATTTTTCAGCATTAATTGATTTTTCAGTATTAACTCGATTTCCCAAATTAACTCGATTCCCCAAATTAACTCGATTTCCCCTATGAATCACCTCTTCACCATTGGATTTCCCCACCAAACTCTCTTCATCTCTTGAATTAAGTGGTGTGGTGATATCGGTGCTATTAGAACTAGACCCACCACCACTCGTCCACGCCAAATGGACCGGCTTTGACGCCTTTGGAGGCGATTTTCTCGTCAATCCCAACCTTTCGTTAATATCATCAATATCCACGAATTTTTTCCGCTCAAAAACAGGTTTCACCACTGAATGTTGGGCATAATTCAATGATCTAGTCTTCAATTCGCCGTCATTTTCAGCAAAACCCCTCGATCCAGACGACGCCAAATCGCTCGTTCTATCGAAATACGAGCCCATTGACCGATTGAACGTCTTGGAGTCCAAATCTCGCGGAAGTTTCGTCGGTGAATTGGATAATCGATGGATTTGTCGCTCTAATTCCCGCGTTCTGAGCTCGTCTTCTCTATTTCTTTGCTCGTCGAGTTCTCGCACCCGTACCAAGAATTCCTCCACTTCCTGGTCGTTTCTCGACATTTTTGCGTGGTAGGGTTTGAGTTATTGTTGGCTGAGTTGGCTGGATAATTTAACTATTGAACTGATTGACGGTGCTTCGGTGTAGTGATCCGCAGGACGGTCCTGTGGGGTGGACTAGTATCTATTTATAATAAAATATATAATTTATATAAAATTAATATATTTTAAATATATTTATTTGGATTATCTTTTATTTGGATTCTAATTATTCTTCACACATAAATAAAACACATAAATAAAAATGATACATTACAACACACAAGCCGATTTATTACTCCTACAATCTACATCGCCCCTAAAACCCATCAACCACTCCCTTCGTCTTCTCCTCCAAAAGTCTCTCGTCATTGATGTCCCACCAGAACTTGAACGTCTCGGTGTCGTCAACATACCCCCGGTCATCTCGAGCGATATCCCACGGCTTGGGACTCAAGATATAATGGATGTTCTTGACCTCCTCGATATCCCAGATATCGCTGTGGAACTTCAGCAACGTCTTCAACGCGTTGTATTTGTAGGAGATGCTGACCCATTGTCTGTTGAACACGTCCGACAACAAGGATTGGTCGGCGAAATCGTAATTGGACACTTTGGAGGGCGAGTCGATGGCACTCAAGATCTTGTTGTAATGGTCCAAGTTGGGCTTGACAATCTGCAAACCACCGTTACAGATGCTCAAACCGATGTCCCCGGGCGGCCCAAGAACATGATTGGCTCGTTGCGACGGCTTCAAATGCTTCTTGTTCTCGTGATAGCTGGTGTAGGCACAATTGGCCTCCACCCAATCCTTGGGATAATGTGTCTTCTTGTAGGGGTTGCACACACAAGCATGGGTGGCCGCGAAGATTCTGTCGCAATCGTTGAGCTCCAAGTCCATCAACTCGTCCATGTTGTGCAACACAATCATGTCCGAGTCCAATTGCACGATCTTGTCGAATTGGACCAACTTGAACGGCGTCAATTTGGACCAACAATCGTAGAACCGCACGTCGTTGGAGTAATCCTTATGACTGGTGGGCAAGAGATAGGGGATCTTAATCTTGGGGATCTTCCGCAAATCGAGTGCCCGATGACCCTCCTCCTCGAAAGTCTCCGTGTACAAGGCCACCAACGGATACTTGGAGCCGGATCTCTTCAACGAATAATCGAGCGCAATCAAGCCTGTCAAGTACTTGGTGTTGGTGATGAGGGTGGTCCACACCCTCTTGTCGGAGATGTCCGAATCGGCCAGAATTGTCATGATAGGTCCTAGACTTTAGTATTGCTAACCATAGACCGAGTGAATCGCCCCGAAGAATATATTCGATGGAGTTGCCCAGATTTATAGTGGAGCATATGCAGTGGATGTCTGGTGCACCGCCACCACAATGAGAGCAGATTATGTGGGGCGTAAGGACGACATCCGGCATGGGATTCAGGGGTGAATAGAAATTAGTCATGTTGAGTCAGTTGGCGATCAAGGGTCCGCGGTGTGCTGGCTTCTCGGGGTCCCGCTTAGTCGCTATTACCGATGGCAAACTTTAGCTTTCAAACGTGGCTAGTTAGTTTCTGAGATTACGCAAGATCGGAAACAGCAACAGCGATACGAACGGGTTGCGAGCTGGTGCGCGGTTCTAGACAGAATAGCACACGAATTGGGCTCAACAGAGGAGTTCTGGCGGTCTCGACCATTGGCGCGAGTTCTGGGGGCCAATTGGCCCCAATTGGCCCCAATCAGCCCGTTGACACAATTTCACGGTTTATGCTTCTTGTAGCCACATTAAATGGTCTCTCCAGTAACCGGCTCTTGGTGCAGCGAAGATTACTCGGAGATTAGGCTTATTTAATAAACAGAATACGTAGATCTCCGATAATGTACAAGAGATATGGCATTTTTGACCCCATTTCTTGAAATATCCTCTATGCGTTGTCTTAAAACATATATTCGCTCGCATCACTCAATTGTGTTCGCATTCACTATCGCTCGCGTAAGCGCTTCATTATCACTCAATTGTAACCGCATTCAATATCATCAATTGTAATCGCATTCAATATCATCAATTGCAAGCTCATTCAATATCATCAATTGTAATCGCACTCACTATCATTGTGTAATCGCTCCACTCTCACTCAATTGTAAGCACTTCAATATCATCAATACCCCCAGTTACAACGATATATCTCAACCACATAAGAAGCGGGAAAATAGACACCTGAATCATGGCATTCAACACGAAAACAAAATTACTCCATTTCGCATATGTAGTCTTATAAAGATAGAGAAACTTGGGTTGAAGCACCAAAGACATGATATTCAGCAACGAACCCATGGCACCATACATTTGTCCTGAGTTTCTACGATCAAAGTACTTCACCATCGCGGAATACACAGCCCCATCGCCAGTGTACCCAATTGCCTCGACTGCCCCATAAACGTAGTAGATGGTTATGTTAGTCATTCCACATTGCAACAAGCCACGAATGAATAAGGAAAGGGCATATATGCTTATGAAGGCGAGATCGATCATATCTAATCTCTTCTCCTTTGCCCCATACACAGAATTAAGATATTTCACCATAAATGGAGCTATTAATAACAACAGTGCACAGCTCATGGCCCCGATTATCATACTGATTGTCCCAAGTTGAGAGGCATTGATGTGTAATTTGAAGCCAACATGTTGAAGGAGAGGCGCCAGAGAAGCCCCTGCAATAATGACAAGCATCACGAATGTGATTAATGGGAATACGACCCTTTTCCTTCTGGATTCGCTGACATATAGGATTTTCATGGGTTTCAATACATTAATCTTATCTAAGAAACTCGGCTCTTCTTGGCTTTGAAGATCCTGGAGTTGGTTTCTTGATCTGATTCTCGCCATTTTTGATCTAGATTCTGGTAATACAATAATAGTGAATAAGAGGTACACAACACCAAAGGCAACGGAAACAGTCAACACAGAGTACTCCGAATACCCCAAACTGAGTAGAACATTACTAAGGAAAGGACCGATAAAAAGCCCACCGTAAGCACATCCAACGACTATAATCATAGCACTGATTCTCTCCTCTGCCGAAACTATGTCAGAAATATAGGACTCGGCAAGTCTACCAAAACCTGTAATCCCACCACCGTCGAGACTAACAATAATGTCTGCTAAAATCAACCCTCCGAAAGAAAACTGTTTCCCAGGATAAAAAAGTAATAACCGGATGCATTCACTAATCAACATAATCAGACTCATGAGTATAAAGATGTTCTTTCTCCCATACATATCGGAAAATTGGCCCACTTTACTTGCCACGAGGGAAGAAACCACTCCAGTACTAATGATCGACCAAGACTTATAATTGGCATAAATTGCTTGTATTTCTGGTGCTTCGCAATTTCCATCATCAGCTAAATTGTCACTGTGGGAAGAGCATATTTGATCAATTAGAAGCTTGTAAGTCGTAGGACCACTGATACTTACAAACACACCAAAGACACACATGACAACAGAAAGAATTGGAATTGATGGTCATTTACGCCATGGAAGCGATTCTCTTTGATGGAGTTCCTCTTGGAACCATCTTAGCTCATCCTCCACGTCTTCGTTGTTGTTGGGTTTGTTTTCATCAGGGTCTTGCTCTACTAATGGAGTTATTTCATCTATTTCCATCATGTATGCTGATTGGACTTGATATGATCAGAGGTGAGATAATGATAAATCACTGAATAAGAATCGCATATCAAAACAGAGCCAGAATGTGATGCGGATATTAAGGTTTGAAGAATGTCTGATCTCTCTTGGCTTATCTAGTTCCGGTGATTATCCGGTACTTCTGTGTCTTCCGTCATAAATAAGGTTTTTGAAAGAAGTGGATAGACGTGATTTACTAAATAGAATAATCATTTTTCCAAGATAGCACGATGGCCGAAGTAGAGTTGAGATATGGTACATCATTTGCGATAGACAAAAATAATGAATATGAATTTATTGATGGGGCACATTGCAATTTGATAGACAGGGGGTACTTCAAGCTGATCAATACATTCCACTCTAACCCGAAACCACCAGTTCAATCTCATCAACACTTTCAGAAACAATTACATGTCTGAGCCAAAAGAAGAGTGGAATGAGGGAGAATTGGACCAGTGCATTCACAAAGAAAATAAAAGTGGTCCATCTAATGTAGGTCACTTTGTAAATGTAGAGAAATGTAGGTAGAAGAACCAAAGCCACCATATTCTGATAAGATCCCATAGCACCGTAGACTTGTCCTGAATTTCTACGATCAAAATACTTCACAATTGCAGAATAAACAGCCAATTCACCCATCATACCAATGGCACCCACGGCTGTAAACATGAAGTAAACCGACATTGAAGTCATGGCGCATTGCATCAAACTTCCTATCAATATTGACATGGCAAAAATACTCATAAAGGACAAATCGATCATATCCAATTTCTTTTCTTGGGGCTGGAAAATGGAGTTGAGATATTTCACCAAGAAAGGGGTGAGAAATATCAACAGCACGAAACTCAACGCACCACTAATCATCCCAGCTATTCCTATCTCAGATGCACTGATGTGTAATTTAAAAGCAACATATTGGAATATTACACCATCTGCAGCACCAGCAACGACAGTAAGTGTAACGAAGAAAATCAATGGATATACCACCTTTTTCTTCCTAGGGTCTGTGACAAATATAATTTTCATGGGTTTCAATACATTAATCTTATCTAAGAAGCTCTGTTCTTGTTGGTTATAAAGATCCTGGAGTTGATTTCTTGATCTGACTCTTTCCATCTTTGATCTAGATTCTGGCAATACCAAGCTAGTAAATAATAAGTATACAAATCCAAAAGCGACAGATACCTTCAATACTGAGAATTCGGAGTAACCCCATTTCAATAATAAACTGCTTATAAAAGGCCCAAAGAAAGTTCCTGCCCAAATACAGCCTGCTACTACGCTCATAGCACCAATTCTTCCTTCAGCAGATTCGATATCTGAAATGTAAGAATCGGAGATTCTTCCAAATCCCGTCATTCCTCCACCATCTAGACTGACAATGATATCGGCGAGAATTGTTCCCCAAAACGAGAATGATTTACCTGGAGCCAAAATGAACATTCTGATACATTCACTTATTAACATAATCACACTCATAAGTACGAATATCTTCTTCCTCCCATAGATATCGGAGTATTGTCCAACTTTACCCGCAACAAGAGAACATGTTGTATATTTTGCAATAACAGACCAAGATTTATAATGTGAATAAAGTTCCTGAGGCTCGAGAGACTCACATGTTCCGTCCTCCTGAGTAATGAACCCATTGGAAATACATATTTGATCTATGAGAAGCTTGTTAGTTGTTGGAACACCAATAGTAACAAAGATTCCAAAGACAAACATGATCACAGCAAGAATTGAAATAGAGGGTCTTTTATGCCATGGAAGCGATTCTCTTTGATGGAGTTCCTCCCGGAACCATCTGAGTTCATCTTGCACTTCTTCCAGTTCTTGAGGCTTATCTTCATCGGAAGCCGCTTCTTCTAATAAAGGAGTTATTTCATCAATTTCCATGATGATTTGATTGGTCTGAAATTATTGTCTAGTAAGATAAGAAACCATACGGTATATATAGAGAGACAGTCGGACGCCGTACGATCAAATGGAGTAGGAAGAGCGGTATTGAAATATCTTTATATTATGTTTCCTTTGTTTTAGAGTTTGGGGACTTTTGGTAACAACAGTGATTAATACTGCAAATGCAAGTGTACGGCCATAGATTGCTAAATTCCTTATCAGAAGAGGACAGTATTAGGTTTGAACAATGAGAAGCAGGGGTCGGCTAATCCGGAGATTCGGTCGCTTCGATCTACTTATCACTTGATGAACTGTGGTTATAATGCCATATATATTCTGTTTTCCGTAAGAGCGTTCTATCATTCTCTATCAATAATCTTTATCGATTGCACTTTCTTAGGTAACCACTGCACCTTCAGCAACGAAATGTCAAGAGAACCACTGATGTATTACCGACATCTGATTGATATACCCTCGGTTTCTTGTCAGGTCTAAAGCAAATATAGAAAGCATCATGTATCTGAATACATGTAGTTTATGGGAGTGTTTTGATAAGACGAACAAATTTAGAAAATGATGGGGAAATATACCAGAAGTAGAAAATCAACAGTACAGAAATATAGGAAACAAACAATTTTATAATTAGATACAGAATTGGATTCATGCAGTGATGTTCTTGGAAAGAACAGTTACACTTGATTTCGAATTAACGATATCTTCAGAGGAATCGGATTCCACCAAACTAACACCGTTCTCATTATGTTCCTCGTCCCATTTGGTGACCTCTTCGACGGGAACCTTGACCACTGTATGTCCAACAACACCATTATCTTGTTTATAATATTTTGTTCTATGTTGGTATCCACCAATCTTTGGTAAGATTTTAGCCCAGAAGAAATAGTATGCAACACAGAGCAATAACAAACCAGTAGTAACTATAGCATAAGTAGCATAGAAGAAAGTAACATCTGGACCGATCAATGTTCCTTTAGGCGGAACCCAGACCATGGCAATCACGAAACCCTCCCATAACAATGTGATAGCCAAAATTGGATAAGGAACTTTAAAGCCCTCGTAGCCTAAACCCTTTTTCTTTCTTTCTTTTCTAAGGAGGAAAAGTCCAAGAATTAAAAAGAATTTGAAAATATAACTACTGAATGATCCCATATCAACAGTGAAGTTGTAAGCACTACCTGCTGGTAAGGCAAGCATAACAATGGTGTTGACTAACCAGGTAGCAAAGATAGGCAAAAGAGGAGTACCCCACGGTTTGGAGGTTGTCCACAAATGAGAGTATGGCAATACCCCCTGTCTACCACATTCTCTGATTGCTCTAGCATGCGAAACAACGACAGCAAGTAAATGACCCAAGGCAGATAAGGCGATGAATACATCCAATGCTCTGACTGCTTTGGTACCAAAAACATTCTTGAAATAAGCTGAAGCAATAGTAGAACCGGATTTTTTGATAGTTTCGATATCGGCAATTCCAGCATAGAAAGCTGTAATGGATAGAATGTAAAGGAAGAAGATGATGGTCACACATCCCGGAACAAAGTACTTGTAAATCTTTACAGCCTTTCTGGGGTTGGCCTCACCAACAACTCCGAACACATAACTGGTACCACCATATGTAAATGTCGTCTTCAAAATAGTACTTGTAATAGCGTTAGCATCTGTGGTGGTACCTTCCCAAGCATTCTTGAAAACTGAATGGGAATCCTTCACTCTGGTATGACCACCCAAAACCACCCAGCCGCTGATGACAATGAAAAATACAAAAACAACCTTGATGAATCCAAGGGTGTTTGATAATCGTAAGGAGAGTTTGGTGCTATAAGCAGTCAATAAACAACAGAATGTCAAGCTGGCAACACCAACCCCTCTAGAATTCCAATTTGTAGCCTCAACTTGGGCAGCAGCGAGGATGTAACTACCAAACGCAATGGCTGAGGAGTTGACAAAGGATAAAATGACTGACACAGCAGCATACATGGTTGGCATTAAAAATTTCGGTCTTGGATATGCTTGTTCCAAATAAGCAACATCACCACCAGATCTTCTTGGGAAATACGTGAAATATTCAATGTAGGCAGATAATTCAAAAATAGTAATGATGTATCCAGTTACCCACATGACATAAGTGGCACCAACGGAACCCATTAAATTCAACACTGTGCCAGGAGTGGAAAAGATACCAGTACCAATAACACCGGAGATGACCATATAAAGAGCAGAAGCATAATCGATATTGTAGCCCAATGGAGAGACTTTCTCAACTGGGGCACCATTAGCGTCTTGGACAAATTCGCTGCTGGATTGATCATCGAGATCTTCCACAGCGATGTGTTCTTCGGCACCGAAGATGGGATCGATTATGGTATGTAAGAGTTTCTTGGACATCTTTTGTTGGGGATGAATTTTGTTCTTACATAGATGGGAAACACGGGGGTATTTATATTGAAGAGATGTATTTACACAATGGTTAATCGTATTAGCACCCCTTTCTATGGCGGACTTCGAAGTAATCCGCCATAGAAGTTGCAAAATCGAAGTCCGCCATAGAGGTTGCAAAATGCGCCATACTTTTCTGGAGTGATATTTTACATTGACAGGAGTTCTGTTCACGGGGGAAATTGGGACCCTGTTCGACTTTCCATGGAATGTATATCCCTTTCAGATCAGAAACGACGGCAATCGGCAAACGACCATCTCTTTGTCGAACACATCAGGACAATGGAAACCACAATTCGCATCCTCTTTTTGACACACGGCATCCCATCGCTTATCAATCTGCCAAGCTCTATCCACATTAAATTCTGTCACACAATTGTGGTGGAAGCCGTGAGACAAGTTGCAGCCATATGGGCCCAAATCACGTGTGCCGGCAGCCCTACGTTCACTTGCAGCCAGGGTCGTTTCTGTTTTGGGTGCACACGCCCCTGTCAATTCCCCGGGCAAATACCATACTGTGTCACAGAGTCAATGAAACATTAAACAGAAAGTTTGCCGCTAAACATTTTTCAGAAGAGAGATTCATTGCGGAATTGTTGCTCTTTGTTGATTGAGGAGTGGATTAATATTTTGCTTTTGTTTTTTGGTGCTCGAGATGTCTGCTACAACGCCATTGTTGCCTCAGACGGAACACCCTGTTCCCAAGAAGTACAAGGGTACTAAATCTCGCTATTTGGTGATTGCCGGGTCGTTTTTGTTTGTATTTTTGATATTAGGGTTTTCCGTGAATGTGAAGGCGGAGCCGATTCCCAGACAGCCGAAAAGAAACATCATTTTCATGGTGAGCGATGGGATGGGGCCCGCCTCGTTGTCGTTGACCAGGTCGTTCAGACAATTCCGGGACCAATTGTCGATTGACGACATATTAGCGTTGGACCAGCATTTGATTGGGTCTTCCAGAACAAGATCCAGCTCTTCGTTGGTGACCGACTCGGCTGCTGGTGCCACGGCCTTCTCGTGTGCCATGAAGTCGTACAATGGGGCCATTGGAGTTGATCCGTCGAAGAACCCATGTGGTACCATTTTGGAGGCGTTGAAGTTGAAGGGCTATCTCACCGGTTTGGTGGTGACCACCAGAATCACCGACGCCACGCCGGCCGCTTTCAGTAGCCATGTTGATTACAGATTCCAGGAGGATTTGATCGCAGAACACCAATTGGGCTACTATGAATTGGGAAGAATGGTCGATTTGATGATTGGGGGCGGTAGATGCCATTATTTGCCGGTTTCCAAGGGCGGTTGCAGAGCTGACAAGAGAAACTTGATCGATGAGGCTGTTGAAGACGGCTGGACTTATGCTGGTGATAGAGCCTCGTTCGACTTGTTGCAAGGCGGTGAGAACGTTTCTTTGCCCTTGTTGAGTTTATTGGCTCCTTATGACATTCCGTACGATTTGGACAGATTACCAGAAGAATACCCATCGCTTGAGGAATCGGCAAAGACTGCTCTTAACGCCTTATCCAAGGCCACCGAGGACTCTGAACACGGTTTCTTCCTTTTAATCGAAGGTTCCAGAATCGACCATGCCGGACATTCCAACGATCCAGCTGCTCAAGTCAGAGAAGTGTTGGCCTATGACAGGGCGTTCCAAGCCGCCATTGATTTTGCCGATTCTACTGACGTGGAAACCATTATCATTTCCACCAGTGATCACGAAACCGGTGGATTAGCTGTTGCCAAGCAAGTTGCTCCTTCTTACCCCGATTATTTGTGGTATCCGGAAGTTTTGCTCAATGCCACCCATTCCGGCGAATTTATCGCCAGAAAGTTGAAGGGCATTCATTCTCTCAACGAGACCGAATTGGAACAAACCATCATCGATGTGTTGGAGAAGGATTTGGGGATCTTGGATTACACCGAATCCGATGTTGCGGAATTATTGGCCAAGAGGGACAATTCTGAATATGTCACCAACGAGTTGATTTCCAAGAGATCTCAAACCGGCTGGTCTACCCATGGTCATTCTGCCGTGGATGTCAACATCTACGCTTATGGTAACAGTCGTGAGTTGAAGTTCGAATTATTGGAGAAATTGGGAGGTAACAGAGAGAACATCGAGATGGGTCAATTTATGGCCGATTGGTTGGAAGTTGATTTAGGTTATGTCACTGATTTGGTCAAACATGTTAAACATCATCCAACCTTGAGTCTCAAACTGAATATCGAACAACAACAACAACAAGTGATTGACGAAGACTTGGACATCGATGAAGTGCATAAGGTCCAAGTGGATGTTGATGGTGAGTTCTAGAGATTGCAGTGTTTTATTATAATTAGAAAATGTTAGACAAGCGTCATTACGTCATATAAGAAGTTGTATTTTGGGTAATTGTAGGTAATGAGGTCCATACATCTATATGAGATATGTATGGTTATAGAGATGTGGAAATCACGAAACAGCTTAGAATGGGTGAAAGAGATATAGGAGGTGTATAGAGTGTAGAACCGCGAAACCATGATGCAATTTGGTCACGAATACGAGCCCCAAACGACACGTATAGACATAGCACCATGTGATGAAGTATAAAACAGCGAGGAAGAAAAAGATTTCTTTTAAAATTCAATTCAATTCTCTTCCTCTCATCAAATATGGACGCGATTGAAGCCCATTTGGAGCCGGTTTTGGCTCATTTAAGACCATATACAAGATCTATACCACAACCGATCATTGACCGATTGAATGATGTTTTTGGTAAAGAGGTTGTAGACACGGTATTTCTTGACTTACAGATCAATGAGGCGTCGTTGCCATATATAAAGGAGGCCGTCTCCAAGTTGCTCGGGATTGGGATCATTTCCGCCTCTTCTATAGTGAAAATACCCCAAATCATGACCATCTTGAAGAATAAGTCCGTAAAAGGATTGTCTTTCGCTTCGTATGTATTAGAAACCTTGAGCTATTTCATCTCTTTAAGTTATAATTTCCGTAAAGGCAACCCGTTTTCGACGTTTGGAGAGACCTCGTTGATGTCGGTTCAGAATATTTTGATCATGTTTTTGATCTTGACGTATTCGAGATCTGCCGGTGTCAAGATCAACTCCTTGCTCGTCTTATTGTTGGGGTTGGCCTACTCGTTCTTTGGACCTAAGAACGGTCCCGGGGTCATCAACGATCAGCTCTTGACCACCTTGCAGATCTTGACCATCCCATTATCGATCTCGTCCAAGATTCCGCAGATCTTGGCCAATTTCAAGAATAGGAATTGCGGCCAATTGTCGTCTTTTGCCGTGGCCAATTATCTCTTGGGGTCGGTTGCCAGAATCTTCACCACTTTGCAATCTGTGAACGATAACATTATTTTGGGCGGATTTCTCGCCGGTGGGCTATTCAATCTTATTTTGGCCTTACAGATGGTGATCTATGGAGGAGAAAAGTCGAAGGTTAAGAAGAATTAGATGGAGAGGAGTAATTGGGTGTGTATGTGTGTATATGTGTGTAGAGAGCTTTGTTCATTTTATAGCTTTTTTCTGAATAAATGATATTTGTCATTTCATGGAGTAATTCTAGAACAATTTTCATATTACTAGAACAATTTTCACATCCAATATCTCAGATATTCCAGGATTTAGTTGGTTATGCTGATTACGAGCCCTGTTGGATGTAAGGATGTTCATTTGACCTCCACACGACTTCAACACCACTCATCATGAGATGATGGAATATTCCTGAAATAATGAAGAAGATCCGACAACACAAGCGAACAAACAAATCGATATTATAATAAAATCGTGTTAAACAATCTTGGAATTTTTGTGTATTATTTGGTGTAAATAAAAGCTGAAAATTCGCAATTTTGGTGACATTTGGCTGGAACATGATTGCTTGAGAAGAAGTTGCTTATATAGTTTATATACAATTAATATAATATATCATGAGAGAATTCAAGCGGTTGATCTCGTCTTGGGGGTTCAAAAGCCTATTGAACAAGAAAAAGGACCAGAAACAGCAATTAGCCGAGGCTCTTAATTTGTTGGCACCTTCAAAGCCCTCGTTATTGAAGTCCCAACAGACATTGGTGACCAATCGAGAGAAGGTCGAAGGGTCCAAGAGATTGAATGAGTTGTTGAATTTACAATTGCCCAAGACCAACAAACCCGAGGTTACTATTCATTTCGACAATCTTCTCAAGGGGTTAACCATGGTTAATAACAGGAATTATCTTGAATTAGAACGGAATCAGGTGTTACAATTAATCAAAAGAGCGTCGAAAGAAGAGGAGTTGAAACTGATCTTCGACAAGTTCTATTTCAGTGGGAAATTGTCCAAATCGTTAGCTATAGAAATCGTCTTGAATCGAAACTTCAAGGACATTAATTTCATTTTAAGCAAGATTAACAGAAATAACAGAAATAGCTATTTATATTGGCTGGATCTCCAATTTTGGGAGTTCAATCTCATCTTGCTAAAGAAGTTTCAAGATTTGAAACAGACGTCGCTAATCATCCATGATTTGAACTCAAATTCCGAAGCATACTTGAAATTAATACAGGAGGGACTTCTAAAACCATTCTATGAGAGAATTTTCTACAAATTCTATTTCCAATATAATGGAAAGGGCTCTGAATTGGAAATTGCAACACAATTTAGTAGAAACAGCTCATCCATTTTGGTATGGGAATCGAGTGCTATAAAGCAGTCTGAATGTCTAGCAGATGAAATCTTGGGCTCCGATCACTTGACACCGTTGCAACAAGTGTTTTTCAAAGGTATACTGGGGTTGGATCTGAATTTGGTTGCAAATTTTAAAAAAATAAGTATATCCAAGAAGTTCAGTGGTTCATCCGACTGGAACGAGAAGAAAGAGCTATTGTTCATTGTGGATACAAAGAATTTGGTTAGTAAGTTGTGTAATGAAAGTGTCGGTTCAAGCGAGAGTCTAAGGTTATTTGAGCATGATTTGTCTATTTTGGAGAATTCCATCATTTATCACTCCTATTCTATTGGGGAATTGAGTGTGGTTTAGCATTTCAAGCCAGTTGTATATAGAAATTAGATGAGGTATGGAGAAATGTGAGATGAAGAGTGGGTTAGGAATTATAATGAATACAGGTAATGGTTTTGAATGTGTTGTAGATTAAAGTTTGAAGTTTAGGATGAAGTTTGATAGTGTCGATCATAAAGAAAGCTGGATAAAATTGGCTATTATAAATGCAAAGTGCTTTATCCGCCGGACAAGATTTCCTTGAAAGAGATAAAGAATATGAGACCAGAATTAGATTATGACTTTTACTTGTGGATATTACGCAAAGAATTCATTGTTATCCTGCCATAGTGAAGTTTCAGAGTCTGGGACATGGAGGGAGTGGATAGGAAATCTTAGATTGTTCCAACTGATATTCAAGGATAAATATACCGACTGTTTCGATGAAATACTACAATGATGTATCATGATAATCATCATGCTAGAAATATACTGAAGATCTCAATCATCCGCCTCCTACACAAATCATCATTACTTTATCTATTAGCATCTCATGTAATTAAAACATTTCAAACAAACTCTATGGTTTTACGCCATATTGTTCAACGTCTTGTCGTCATAACTATCGAACGATTCCAAAATTTGGTTCACGTTTGGCAAATCAAAAAACATTTCATACAAATCATAATGCTCATCAGTGAATCCTGGGACTGTACTACCAGAATTAGCATTGCTACTAGTCTCGGTATTTGAGCTTGAGTTGGCATTTGTGTTGGATCTGGAAGATGTCCCTGAATCAGTGCTGCTCAAACGTCTTCTCTTGATCGCATTCAATTCCTGTTCAAAGTTGGAGAAGAACCATTCTCCCATTCTTGCCATCTTCAAGGCAAACCACCATTTTCCCGACAATTTGTTGAGCTCCACAATCGAGTCTTTCCAATCGTAATATTGTTGTTGAGGTTGGGGCGAGCCAAGATTCTCAACCACGATCTTCTTGAATCCAATACGCAAGAAAATGGTCATCGTCAAGGAAATGGCATAGGGAATAAACGGAATCTGTGGTAACGAATGGCTATGGTTCTTGATAACGGTCAAGATCTTGGAAGCAGCCACGGAATTGTTATGGTCCGGGATCGACTTTGGAATATTGGGATCATCATAATGTCTCTTTTGCGATAATATAATAGTTGTGTTCTTCAATATGGTCTTAAGGTTATTGATTGCATTGTTCACGTACAAATCCTGATTGAAAGTGTCGTAACTCGGGGTCGAGCTTACATTCGAGGTTGTAGTTGACTCCGGAGTAGAGTTTTGAGAGCTGTTGGAAGAAAAGAAGAACTCCTTGTTAACAGCTTCGACATAACCCGTGGTTGCAGCCAAATCATCATCATTGTCCAAATCTATGTCCTTAGGAACCACTCTTTTATCGCCATGTGGCTGGTAAATGCTCAACATCTTCTCTAATTTAATCGCACAATCGAGTAAAATCGCCATGTTTTTGTCGTCTTTGGGGAACTCAATACTCACGTCCTTCTTGTTGATTATCATGGCTCTACTACCAAGAAGACAGTCCATACGGTCGAAAATAACGATAGTCCACCATAATTTGCAGAGAAAGTTCTGTTGGATCTTACTGTCTTGGAGTTTGAGACTGAGATTTCCATCCTTGTTGTCTATGTTTAAAGGTTGTTGTTTATGATGGATGCCCAAGGCCATCGCATAACTCAACACAATGGAGAGATCGATGGTGGATCTATCCAACCCCATTTCGCTGTTGCGTGTGTGTAAATGCAATAAGAGATGGACCTGCAATAAGGTGAGTTTATCCAATTCGATGTCACACATCAAAATTCCTCTGATTTTGTCCTCCAAATTGTCCAACCAGGCCGGCAAATCGGTGACTCCCTCTTGTTGCAAAAACTGGAGGGCCATGTCGTCGCGCGCGGCCGCAATGATCACCGAGTAGAGTAGCACGGTGGAGACGCTGTTATTGTTGTAATCTGTCCAGAAGCCGTCCTCGAAAACTATGGGGAAGAGCGAATTCACCTTCCACATGTAAATTTGGCACAATTTGAATTGTGTTTCCGACGAGATCTTCAAGTTGAATGCGTCGATAGATAAGAGATACTGGAACAAAAACGGAGATTTGATAGACTTTTCCAACGCGGATTTGTTATTGGTGCTGATGTACAATCCAATGGTCTGATTCGACGATTGGTTGGCCTCTAATGTGATCTGGGTCAAATCCTCAAAGGAGTCGTTCTTCTCCAACACTCCACTTCCGCTGATTTTCTGTTTCTTAGGATCTGGCGGCGGGATGTTCGAGGAAGAGCCTCTTTTGCGCAATTTAGGTCTCGGGGCACATGCGTCGATGGTGGGGATGTTATCTGAGGTGCTATTGATGTTGGAAAAGAAATTCAAAAGCTTCGAATTTCTCGACTTATTGGTGATGTTGGAGTTGAATTTGGGCAAGTTTTTGGAGGTTCTCAACAACGAATTGTTGAACTGGGCAAAAACCGCCGTCGGATCGGAGGTCCCCACAAACTGGAGATTTCTCTTGCGATAATCCGCGATGTTGAAGTTGTAATTCTTCTTGAGAAACGTCTCGGAGATGACCGACGGGATGTTGGACGGGACGCTCATTGGAATTGGTTCGTTGGACGGAGGAGGCGTCATGGACACAATGGGGTCGGGGTTGACGATATTACTAATACTGATGTTATTGGTGATTGCGGCGTTGACAGGCTCCGCGAGAGGTTCGCCGACCTCGAAATGCAATTCATCGTCGCCGGAAACTAGATCGCAGCTGAGGTTGTTCAGCTTGCAATTGTCACAACCCAACTTCTCGTAGTTATTGGACAAAGAGCATCTGATGCGCTTGTTTCGACACAATTTGCAGCATTTGAAGGTTCTCTTTCTCTGTTTGAAGCTGTTATTGAACGCAGGAAACACGAACATCGCTGTGGTGTCGAGAGGACGAGATAGCTCGAATACAAAGAAACGAAACAAATAGTTGTGGAGAGCTGGGGAAGATCGGAGATGGTCAGGGCTACTCACGTGAGCAGGTGGGAGGAAAGAGGCTTAATTACGGAGAGATGCACCGAGCTGGAGATTCGTGGGGCATTTCTATTGGCGGTCTGGCGTCGATGACCGTGGTTGGAGGGGTTACCAGACGAACGCGAGGGAGACGAACGTCGAGGGAGACGACAGAGACGGGGCCAAATGAGATGGGGGAAGCGTGCGATACGGTGGTGACGGTGGGGAGTTGCGGTGAGGACGCGAATTAAACTTTTGCTCGAACAATCGGAGCTAATCTGATTCATAATCATGGAGATGATGCATGAAAAACAGCGTAGTTTCATTTAAAAATAGCCAGGCGGGGAATTGGCCAGATGGTCGAGGAGATGCTATAATTGGATGTATTCGTATTCGCACATTTCTGCCCAAGTTGGACGGTCTGGAACGAATAAGATCGCGGAACAAAGTAAGCGTAAGTGGTGGAGATGGAGTTGGCGTGAGGCGAGTTGCCCGATCTTGACAGAGCGATGAGATGAATACGAAATGCATGGTTATTGGTACATTACAAGGAGTTGACATATTGTGCTGAGATAGTGGGATTTTACTTTACACAGAAGAAGTAGTTCGACAGAATAGAAGGAGTAGTTCGACAGAAGGAGTAGTTCGACAGAAGGAGTAGTTCGACAGAAGGAGTAGTTCGACAGAAGGAGTAGTTCTCTGAATACAAGAGGGTAGTTCTGAACACAGCACACAGCAACGCAATTCTCTGAAAACACCACACCACAACGCAATTCTCTGAAAACACCACACCACACCACACCCACACCGCAACGCAATACACAACAACGCAATACACAACAACGCAATACACAACATACAATACAACACTACACACAACACAATCCACTACACTACACACAACACAATCCACTACACAACACACACCACAATCCACGGCATAATAATCACCGCCTTCCCCGAACAATCCCCGAACCCACTCATTCCTGCAAAGATAAGCAACACTACTAATGGCTCTTCTACATGATGTGTACATGATTTTTAATCTACATCGTAAGCTATACCTTCCATCTCACACACCTGGTGAACAGCAACATGAACAAAAACTCAAGTCAGGCCCAATTGATGGAAAATGCCCATGATCTCTACGAAACTGTGATTGACGACGAGAACGAGGACGTTCTCTGGTTGCAGGAACAACGCCAATTGAACAAGTCGCTCTCGTGGTACAAGAGACCGGCCACCATCTTTGTGTGTGTGCTCTTCTGCGTGTTTTCGTTGGCCATCTCCATCTGTCAGTCGTCCGAGTTGATCTTGGTGGTCAACCAATCGTGCAACTCGCTTCTTCTGCACAACGACAACAACCACGAACAGACGTGCGATTCGAATAGTGTCCAAGTGCTTGTTTCCCATTTGCAGATGTACACCACCATAGTGCAAGGAACCATCACCACCTTGAACGCGGGCAAAATCGGCGCCTATTCAGATAGATACGGCAGAAAACTCATGTTGATCTTCCTTCTCGCTGCCACGCTTGTGGGCCGGGCCCTCAAGACCTATTTGTTGACGTTTCCCTATTTCCATTTCTATTTGTTGATTGCCGTGGACGTCGCGACCCAGTTGTGTGGTGGGGTGTTCACCATGCTTGCGCTTGGAAATAGTTACATCACGGATGTGGTGGAGAGCCACGAACGGACCTATTCCATCGGTCTAGCCATGGCGGCCTTTTTCATGGGGATGTCCATTGGTCCTGTGGTGGGAAACATCATAGTTCATGCCAGCAAGGAGCCCATTCACACCTTGTATGCCTCGGTCGGAGCCTATGTGTTTTTGTTGTTATTTGTGATCTTCTTCTTGCCCGAATCGAGATCCACTCATGCGAGAAAGAAGTCCCGAACCTTGTCAATATCCCACAAAATCAAACAACAACAGCAATTGTTGGTCAATAATCTCCGCGATGTCGAGGTTCCGTGGTATAAATCGGCCATCTCCGACAAAATCGCCAGTTTTTTCTCTCCGTTGAAGATATTCGTTCTTCCCAAGGCCCATAATTCGTATATTCCTCGGGAAATCGTGTTCTATCTCCTAGCCATCGAATGTTTGGTGTTGGCGGCCACTGCTGCTGCTGGTCCTGTCTTGGTGTTGTATGCCACCTTCAAGTTCCAATGGTCCTCGATCGAATTGGGGAACATGATCTTCATAGTGGGGTTTTCGCGCGCAGTGACTTTATTGGGGATCTCTCCTTTGGCGATCAAAGGGTTGAAGAAGAAATTCACCTATTTTCAGCACAAAATCGACAAGATCGACTTTTCCATCATCATGTTTTCCATAGCGATTGAATTGGTGGGTGCGATTTTGATCTATCATGCCCGGAATTCTGCCCATTTCTACTTTGCTTTGACCGTCAATTCGTTGGCTGCTTTGTTGTCGCCGGCTGTCAATTCGACAATTGTCAAGTATATCGAGGAACATAAGGCGGGCGAGATCTTTGGAGCCTTATCCATTGTGAGGAACTTTTTGAATTTGGTGGCTCCGCCGCTTTTCCTTTTTATATACAGTAAAACCGTCAGTTACGACCCAAAAATCGTGGTGGATGTGTTGATAGTCATTTTTGTTGTGGGACTTGTGGTGGGGATTCTTTTGTGGAGAGCCATGCTACGTTCTAAGAGCTTGCCAGATACGCCTTTACTTGGTGAAAGAGAGCGGTTAGCGTCGTCGTCGTCTTCCACGACGTTGGAGGAGAGAAATTATGGCTCGACCAAGTAGTGTTGTGGTGGTGTTTTGTGTGTTGTGTAGTGGTGTGGTATATGAGGTGTGGTGTGGTGTGGTATATGTGGTGATTTGTGATGTGTGTTGTGTGTGGATTCAAAGAAATGTTGATATCCAAGATTCGATAGAAAGGATAATTCGTATCAAATCTGGAAGTAATAGATTATTAATAAAGTGAGAGTGAATGTTTTGACGTTGTATTTTAGAATTAAATAGTAATAAAGACTCCATATGGTGATGGTGTACGATTTTCATTTTATACAATATTTATTATGTTGGAGAAAGAATTAGAACTTTCATGGAGAGCAGGGAATAGATAAAACGTCTAGATATTATCGATACTCATAATTAGAATAAATGAGAATGAAGAGGAAAAAGAGATTAAATCATTTAATAACTACGGAATTGCGTTCATTTATTCTTGTAGGAAATGGTCTTATGTGAAGAGTTGTATAATAATATGTCTCTGCTCTTTCTAGACCTGATGAATCATTTGATATTATTTAGTTGTTAGTATTTTGAGCGGAATTATTATTCATTAATTTCATCTCTATACATGTCTCTGTCAGAGAGTATGTTTACACAGATAAATGATACTTACTCCAAGATCATGATTATAAAATAAAAATGAAAATAATAACTGGATAAAACAAATCAATCTAAAGGCTCAAACCAAAACATCACAAAACGTTATAATTAACTTTGTCTTTTAAAAAAATATTGGGGGAAACTTCATATTTCTAGGAACTTCTATGTACTAACAAACTTATTTATTAATCGAAGTTTCAATCTACTAAACTTCCATCTAATAAACTTTCATCTACTAAACTTCCATCTACTGAACTCTCATCTAATAAACTTTCATCTAATAAACCTCCATCTAATAAACTTCTATTAAATTAATAAACTTCCATCCACTAATAGACCTCCATCTAATAAACTTCTATTAAATTAATAAACGTCCATTAAATTAATAAACGTCCATCTATTAATAAACGTCCATCTATTAATAAGCCTCCATCTAATAAACCTCCATATAGTAACCTTCAATCCACTAATAAACTTCTATTTATTAATATAACCTTTCATCTAATAAACTTCCATCTAAACCTCCCATCCACTAATAAACTTCCATCTAATACTTCCATCTAAACCTCCCATCCACTAATAAACTTTCATCTAAAAACTTCCATCTACTCATAAACTTCCATTTAGTAATAGAACTTTTCATCTAATAAACTTCTATTAAATTAATAAACCTCCATATAATAAACTTCTATCTACTAATAACCTCCATATAATAAACTTCTATCTACTAATAACCTTCCATCCACTAATAAACTTCCATCTAATAAACCTCCACAACTTCCATAATTCATAGTATTACACATAAACTACACTCTACAATATCGTCTCTACCATCTTTAACTTCTAATAAAATATAACAATAAATACAATAAAGACAATAAATACAATAAATACAATAAATACAATAAATACAATAAATACAATAAATACAATAAATACAATAAATACAATATAATACTCGGTAACCACACGCACTTATTTTCGGTATACATTTCATCATCATCAAACCACAGCTCTCTTAATACTCCACAACCAAACTCATTATGGACAGCGTCAATGGATCTGCGAGATCGTCACTTCTGGCGGATTCGCCCAGTCTCAACGATGATTTGCTAAAATTGGAAACTCGACCCAAAACGGGCCGGACATCGCTGATAGTGTCGTCGTCGTTCCGGGCAAGTTTTGACGAGAGCACCATATCATTGGGCTTGAACACCATTTCAACGTCGTCGGTATCGCCATTGGGCAAAAATTCCATCTATGAATTGATCCACGGGGCCGAGAAGTCGAGAAGATATGCCAAGAACACCCTCACGGTGAACGGATCAACTACGGTTCAATTGAAGGGCCCCACGATAAAGGACATTCCGCCG
The DNA here is from genome assembly GCA_030573195.1 of Nothofagozyma chilensis. Lineage (NCBI taxonomy): Eukaryota > Fungi > Ascomycota > Pichiomycetes > Serinales > Cephaloascaceae > Nothofagozyma > Nothofagozyma chilensis. Next base: position 90,608 of record JAJMCV010000104.1, read on the forward strand.
ATCCAATTGTCCAAGATCACGAAGATAGCCGCTTCTGAGTTCGACGGCTATTTGCTGGACGTCGAGAAATACTACGAAAAGTACCAAAATAGCCGAAATCTCACGGAATCGACCCTCCAAGCATTCATTGAAAAATGCGAAAACGAGGAGGATTCCGTGGCTGACGACATTGAGAAGTTGTCGTCCATACCCGAGATCTATTTCCAGCCGGAGTTCCGTTTGGACGACCCCAAGGTGTTCAAGATGGTGACGGAGAACTCCGATATCTTGACCAACGACAAGGAGCGCGGGAAACTCTCGACGAATTCGGAGTTACAGGAGCGATTATCCTCGTATTTGGACACGGTGGAGATCCATCTAATCCACGAGATCTCGCAATCCTCGGACTCCTTTTTCGACGTGATCGACGATTTAAGAGATATCAAGGTTTCTTCGAAGAAATCCATAGATTTGTTGAGTCAACTCGATGGGAAATTCAAGGAACTTGAGGTTGAACAGGCGGAAAAGGGGTTGAATATCGCAAAAGACCTCCAAAAACGAATCAATGTGGAGAAATTGGAACAATCTATGCTCCAAGTGTCGATTGTGTTGCAATATGCCGACATTGTGGAGAACACCTTCTACAACGGAAAATACACAAAATGTTTGGATGAACTAGATACGCTCGAAAAGGTGATTTCGGGCGCCATAGACCAAGAGCCCGCCAATAAGCTCCTTTCCGGCTTCAAATACCCCTTGAATAATCTCACCCATTTGCCCGCGTTGAACAATCTACGCGAATTATTGGTCAATATACGAATCGATTGCGGTAATGCTTATTCCAATCTCTTTCTTGACCATCTTTTGACGGATCTAAGAACCCATTACGAGAAAGTGCCAGCAAAAGACACCATCAACCGAATGTCGAGCCAATTATCGAGAGATAGACAAAAGACCATCTCCAGCCTCAATACTGCCTATCAAGTTGTGGACGAGGAATTCAAAGAAAAGTCAAAGGAATACATCATTGGTTTGGCGAGATCAAACAATCTCGCGTCCTTTTTCACCATCTTAAACGAGAAATTGGTGGCTGAATTCAAACAGATCATCCGAACATATCTCCCAAATTCGACTAATTACTCCCAGGGAGACATGGATGATGCCACTTCAAACTCGTCTTCGACCGCGGTTAGTTCTGCCAGTAGAACGTCCAATTCGACCTTGAGTCCGATGTTGCGCAACATGACACCCAAGGAGTTTGAAACCATGTTGATCAAGATATACACGGCTATCTCTGAAGCCTTGCGGAGATTAAAGACCCAACAGAAATTGCTCTTGGATCTCGCCTTGAACTCCATTCAAGAGAAGATCAACGAAAACCCAGATTTGATCATGAATTTGGATATCACCCAGACCATCAACCAATGTGTGGAAACGGTTCAAGTTAGATTGAGCAAGATCATTGGTGTCAGACGAGACCAAAACGCCGAGATTCCCGTCAATTATCTCTTGAGATTCTATTCCTTGAACGTGTTGTTATTGTCCGAATGTGAGTTGATCAGCGGATATAACGTCACCAATAGTTTGAATGAGGTGGTCAACAACCAAGTGAGATTCTTCTTGAATCAGTTCCATTCCTCGAACATGAGAAGTCTTTCGGGACATGTGGATAGAGAGAAATGGAAAGAGGTCGATATCGATAAGAAAGTCCAAGAGACGGCGTTGGAAATCGTAGCTTCCGCGGAACTTGATCCCCCCAATTGGTTGAAGGTATTGGATCTTTATGAGGAATCACTACCTCCAGAAAATGGTGAAACGAAAACAAATTCCGACGAAGAATCGGAAAAAACAAAACCGAAAGAAACCAAAGCTCTCATCGTCAGTGGAGTCAAATTCATAGTTCCTCATTTGGCTCTGGATGTTATCAATTTCATTAAGGATTATGTCCTATTAAAGATCGTATTCCCCCATTTGGCCCCAAATATCGAGGGTAATCTTGCTGATTTGTTGAAGATGCTCAATTCCAAGACCACACAAGCAATATTGGGTGCCGGAGCCATTCGTACAGCACATTTGAAGGGTATAACCACCAAAAATCTTACATTATCTTCTCAAATACTCGATTTGGTTCTTACTTTGATCCCATTTCTAATTCAATCATTCAATAGAACAAGAAAATCTGAAGAGAGTCCTTTGGATAAGGTCAAGGGGATCTTACAAGAACATCAAAATGAAATATTCACAAAATTGGTCAGCATCATGAATGATAGAGTATTGAATCATCGTTCTACCATCAAGACCATTAATTGGTCCGAACCAGCTCCAAGAGAACGGTTATGCAACCCATATATGGAAACTTTGGTTAAAGAGACCACTACAATTGCCAAAGTATTACAGAAATATCTATCTGAATTGCAATACAGTCTTATCTTGTCTCAAATCTTTGATAGTTACAAGAGACAATTATTAGACGAATACACACAGATACAATTCAAGGATTTAATCGAGAAATCGCTATTAATGAAGGATATCGATTATTTCCGGGAGAAATTGAGCGAGATCCCTGGATATGGCAATTGTGGCCAAGTGATATGGGAAAATGTCAATGCTATTCCTACACAAGAAGATGTGGAGATGGATGCTAGAATGAGAAATAACATTGCCAAAGAGGTCAATAGTAATAATACCTCGGCACGAGAATCCATGGAGGTGCGAAAGAGTGCCGAGATCAGAAGAATTGAATAACTAATAATGAAATTAATTACGAGCACTCAAGTGTAGAATTATATAATTTGTTTATTAGAACCATCAATTCAATTACCGCTTCTAAAGCCTATAAGCTTGGAATAATGGCGAAAGTGGTGAAATTAGAATTACAATATTTCCTTAAACCTTATATTGAATGCAAAATTAAATATTAACTGAAACCAAATGCAAAATGACTATGACTATAAATGTGATGTGAGTTAGAAATCAACCTTAGTTTTCTCTGGGTCCAATTGGTTTGGAGAGGTAAGGTTTCTCAATTCAGAAGAAGCATCGATGGTGACTTCGTTAGATAAAGAAAGTTTGTCTGCTTCGTCTTCCTTCTTAGGGATAGCTTCTTCAGTCGAGTTCTCGATAGTGGACTCTTCGTCAACCACGGAGTGTTGGGAAACAACCTCATCTTCTTGTGGCTTCTCGGACTCCTCTTCTTCAACGTAATTTTTGTTGAACCACTTGAATCTGATGCACCAAGAGAAATGAGCAAGGAAGATACCAATTTCCATGGCGGCAACAATGACATAAAGAATAATTCCCATGACATCCACCTCGTCGTCGAAAGCAACAGAAAGACACGAGAAAAGAGCACCAGAACAATCAAGAGTCAAGAAGATAAGATTGATACCGACAACACGGCCCTGTCTCTTGGCCAATTCGAAGTATGGGGGCAATAAACCGGCAGCTAAAGCGATACAAGCCAAGATACCAAAGATCAAAGATGGCCATTTGACGTTTCTATGCATGTATAAATGGCGTAATGGGATGATGAAAGCAACTTCCACGGCAACACCAATGAGAACAAACAAAAGCCCGATGATGTACACCTTCTTCTTTGGCATTTGGATGGGGGGATAATACAACACCTGCAAATAGGCGAGCAAACACAAGGTGGTGAAGATTTGGGGCTGGATCTGGACGGGGATATTTGCGTTCTCCGACACGAAATAGATGGAGAACGGAATCCCACAAAGGGCCCACAAGAACAACATGACGGGCGGCAAACCCGTGCAATCCTTCTTACGGTAATTCTGGATGATCTGTGGGATCAATTGGATGCACCAACACACGGTACCGATGGTTCCCAAAACGTTAGCGGCGGCGGTAGTCATTTGGAGCGGGGATATCAATTAAGTAATGAGATTGGAGCCAGAACGCCGATTCAACGGGGAGTCTACGCTTTATTTATACACAGTTGCATTTACCATCACCACCTCATATTGCAAAATTTGCCTGCAGATGTATGTACCATTTGCAACAATTTTTAACTCGTGCAGAAAAAGCAATGGGCCACCGTTGAGCTGTGGGTTTGAGTTACCGCATTTGGTGGAACCCTTGAAAAGTGATGGGGATGGTGTTGCAGAAGTTCGCGAGGGCGTTCTGGAGGGTTCAATGGTGGTGGTGTGGTAGGCGGTGAGGGAGGGTGGCGATGTGGCACGAAAGAAATGTCCCGTCACAAGAAATGGAGAATGGTGGAAAGACCACGCTTCAACGTTGGGACGGTTGCATATGCACTAGTTACCGTTTTGAAGGAAATGGTGGGGATTGAAGGAGAAAGAGAGGTGGTAAGTGTCAACGAATGGTTGGAAAGGGCGTGCTTTGGACAAAAAGTGTGGATATTATGCCCTGATTGGGATAAAATATCCCGTTGTATAGTGGGAGTTGGTATTGGTGGCTAGGTGTGGTAGGTGGTTTGTGTGGTGAGGTGGTTAAGTGTGGTAGGTGGTTTGTGTGGTGAGGTGGTTTGTGTGGTGAGGTGGTTTGGTGTGGTGAAGTGGTTAAGTGTGGTTAGGTGGTTAAGTGTGGTTATGTATGGTGAGGTGGTGAACACGTTATCCTGGACAATAATAAACGATATAAGCGATGTTAGAGTGAAGACGAGAAATATCAGTTTGATACAATTTTGTGGAATTTTGAATTTGGTTATTTTTTAATATTTCTCGTATAAGCTTCACTCACTTCAATCACTTCACTCACCACCACCACCACACTCACAACCACTCACCACCACAACCACAACCACCATTCCACCTACCCGATTGGGAATAACCACCATTCTAATAAAGGCATGTATCAACGACGCATAAACGGTTTTTCCACTGTCTCAACCCAGAGGCTCTACTTACCCAATTGGGAAACACATAACCATCACCTTGGCCAAAGCAAACACGGGCTCAGCCGAACCAAACTCCGTTCTGGCTTCTGAATTAACTCATGTGACTGTATATGGCATCTATAGCCACCACCCGATCTCACGCCATCTCTACATCATAAACAATCCATAAATCTATGTGTAATTAATAACCCACCCAAGCAAATCCAACATCTATGACTCTTCCAATAAAGGATCGATGTCCTCCACATCTATACGAACCACGCCCGGACGACTCTCGTCATCCTCCATGAGATATCTCACAATCATCACCACAAACAAATTACATGTAAAGATCACACACACGATGAATAACACGAACTTGTTCCAGTAATCCAATGTATGCGAATAGATGAGAAGATATAACGGCGGAACAACACAATTGATGAAGTTCTTCACAATAGATAAAGCCCCAAATAATTCTCCAGATCGGTGATCTTCGTAATATTTGACCAACGTAGCGTGGATGGAGGGTGCCACTATGGCGCCCAACGATTGGAACACCGTGGAACAGAAGAAGAGACGTGAGGTGTTGGCCAATAACGAGAAATACCCTCCAATGGCCTCGAAAATCAACGAGAGAAGAATCACCGTGTAATCAACTTTGTCTATTTTATCCTTATGGACGACGAAAAGGGATCTCAAATATCTGATCAACACGGGCGAGATCACAAGGAGCATGAATGCTCTTGTCGAGCCTCCAAGAGTCATGAAATAGCCCAAATCAACCGTATTCCAATGGAATTTGAAGGTGGCATACAAGATGATGACTCTTCCGGAGGCAACCGCGAGCATGATCACGGAATCCATAACGATCAAACAAAGAACAATGTATCTTGCTCGCGACTTCGGCAACCAAAGGATCTTCAACGGCTCGAGGAGATTGGCTCTTTGCCAGAGGGTCTCGCCCGCGGCTTTACTGGTGATGGACTTAGATCTGGACTTTCTTCTGGCCATGTCAGATCTTGATTCCGGCAAGAAAAGAGCCACCAATAGCAAGAAGAACACTCCGAACCCGATGCTGAATTGCAACACGAAGAGATTACTTCCTTGGGCAGATAATAGCAAATTCCCGAGAAGCGGCCCGAACGATAAACCCCCAAACATCATGGCCATGACAAAGCCCATGGAACTGGTTCTATGTTCGGATTCTGTCACATCCGTCACATACGATTGGCCCAAGGAAAGAATGGTCAACACTCCCCCAACACATTGTTCGATAGCGTCCGAAAGCAACAAACCCGCGAAATTGAAGGTCTTTCCCGGCTGCAAGAAATACGTCTTGCTACTCAAGCCCACAAGATAGAACGAGACGATCATGATGATCATGGGTTTTCTTCCGTGGATATCTGAGTATTTTCCGATCTTTCCCGCGGCGATGGTGGCCAAGATTCCACCAATGATGGCCGAATACATCTGGTAATTGGAGATCATCTCCTGGGCCGTCTTGGAGTCGCATATCTCCTGTTTGGTGTCCTTCAAGATGGAGGAACACACCTGGTCCACAAGCAACATCATGGTGGAGGCCGCGGGCGCCGTGACCACCGTGGTGAACAGCAAGAAAACAGCCGAGATCATGAAGGTCGAGGGTCGTTTGTGCCATGGCAACAAGTCGTTGTCCAATCTCTGTTGTCTCAACCATCGGATGTCTTCGTTGGACTCCTCGAGAACACTGTCCAAGATCTCCTCCTCCACGGCTGCGATGAGCGGCGAAAGCACTCTTTCGTCCGCCATTCTTATTGTTATTACGGTTCTTCTAGTTAGCTACACCACTACAAGTTGGTGTAATTGCTCATTTGTTGCTGACTGAGATAAAGTTTGAGTGATAAGCTGCGGCCGATGAGTGGCTCGGGTCGGGATGTGCACGACGTTACATTGTGTGAGTGATACAGGAGATTACATGAGCGGTGATATGGCGAGTGTGGAGAGCGTGGAGAGTGTAGTAGTAATTGTGGTGAGTATAGTTGTAATTGTGGTGAATGTGGTGGTAATTGTGGTGAATGTAGTGATATTTTTGTGTATTTTTCCGTGCCGTGGGTGTTGTTGTAGTGCTGTGTAGGTGTTATGTAGTGCTGTGTGTTGCTGTGTATTGCTGTGTAATGGTGTCTTGTAGTGCTGTGTAGACTTATCGCAATTTCGATCTCTTCATTCTTTGTAAATATTTTTCTTAATCATTGATCTGGTGATTCTATGTAGTTGTATTTTTTGTTGTTGTAGAGTGGTGGAGCCATATTGTCTCGATTCTTTAGACATTTTAAAAACTCATTTGTAGATTCTATCTGGTATATATAGTAGTTCCATCTAATAGTTCCATCTAATAGTTCCATCTAATGGCTAGATCTAATGACAATGTGTAGTGGTGCTTATAGTGGTGCTTGGTGCTTGTAATAATGCTTGTAGTGATAATTGTATCAATGCTTGTAGTTTTGTAAGCATCACCCCTCTCAACCTCTTCATCCTTATAAACCAATATTTATCTAATAACGCTATCAAATGGTTGTACTGTATAGTGGTTCCCAGTATTCATCTTGTCCCAATTTCCAACTCAACATTCAGTAGTTTACAGCTGTAAATTTATCTGGTGGATATATCGAATGACAGAATCTGAAACTGTATAATTCTCTGTAGAGAGATCTACCACCTCTTCATAATTTATATTTTTGTGAAACATTCATCTGGCAATCCTATCTAATAGTCTATCCACTACTCAGGTCTTGTAAATGGCTGCATTATCCACACCATCATATTATTCCCAGATAATCCACAACTCGCAAGACAATTAATGATGATCTTATTGAAACGGAATTAAAGAGACAAAAAATTTCAAATGGCTCTTCTGGAAAGTACAGACTCCAGCCTGTTCAATGTCTATTCTAATAAAGTTTGAGATATACTCCGACAGCGAAGCATCGCAGTTTCTCTCTGGAGGATGAATAATTCACACCTTCTGTCCTTTTCGTCTCAATCAACCCGGGAGATCAATTATGAGTAATTCGTCCAATTCCACCAACGACTCTGAGACTTTGAAGTTTGTCTCCTCTACTGCTGGACCTTTTTCTCCTGATAGAGAAACCTTAATGGAATCTGTTCAACTTGGAGCTAATAACCCTCCCTCTTACAAGATGTTGTTAATATACAGGAACATACGATGGTAACAAAATGTTCCTGTCAGTAAGATTGACCCTTCCACAGCGTATCTCACCACACTCCCGATTCCCTATAGACCCTGAACATTCTCATCTAGAAACAAGATATTAAGGCTTATATAGATTCATATAAATGTATAAGAGTTACATTGTAAAAATTGTAAGACGTAAGTAAAACCGTTTGAGTGATCGAACGTTGTTGAAGTGTCTCATTCTCTGCTAGAGATAAAATGTAGAAAAACCTGTCCAAGACTTATGGAAGTATTATTGTTTCTTCTCTGTCTTGGTCTTGTCACATCTAATAATCCAAAAAAAAAACTACTTGCTATCAGAAAAATAACCGCTGTTTTATCCCGTTCCATTAAATTTCTACACTTCATGTTCTATCCATTCTGTATATCCATTCTGTATAGTAAAGCCAACCAACCAATCCATTCTATAAAAACTAAACAATCCAAACACCATCAAATCTCTTCATCCACAACAGACTGCAAATCGTCAATATCACCATTAACCATCAACACTCTGAGAACTAATAACACGAAAAATTCAATAGTGAGGATGGAAGCATTCGAGAAAAAAATAAACTTATCCCACCAATTCAACGTATGGGAGTAGATGTACAAATACAAGGGATTGGAAATAAACCCCACAAAATTGGTCAAAATAGCCAATCCACCATAAATCTCCCCCGATTGACGAACATCGAAGTATTTGATCAAGGTGGAATCCAATGCCGAGGACCCGATTAACAGCAAGCCCATAATCACCAAGATAGAATAGGCCCCCCTCAAGGAAGTCAAGAAATACTCGATGAATCCAACGGAAATGTTGAGAACAGTAGCGCCGAAAATCAAGGTGTAATCGAGATTGTCCATTGCGTTGGGGTTTACAACAAAAACAGTCTTCAAATACTCGATGATCATTGGAGCCAACACCATCAAGGAGACGAATCCCGTGGCACCCCCAATGAAGTTGGCATTACCAAGTTCAATGGCAGTCATTCCGAGCTTGAAGGTGGCATAATTGAGCAACACATTCAAGGCACTGCTGGTGCAAGTGGTGATGACTCTGATGAGAACCAAGTTGAGAACCACGTATCTGGCCTTTGATTTCGGGAGAAGAAGCTTCTTCAAGGGCTTGAGCACGTTCAAGGTGTTCATGATGCGTTCTGTGCGGGTGGCATCCAAGGGGATATTGGCCCGCATCTGGGTTCTGGATCTTCTTCTGGCAATCTTGGATCTCGATTCCGGGAAGAACAAAAAGATGTACATCACCACCAGCATTCCACAGACACAAGCGAGCTTCATCACGGTGTTTTTGCTCAGAACCAGCAACACGATGTTTCCGGCCACGGGGCCAAACGACATTCCTGCCGCCATAAAGGCGCCCACAATCCCCATCGATCTTGTTCTGTTTTCGGCCTTCTCGATGTCCGCAATATACGAATGGGCCACCGAGATCAATGTGGGAGCACTTCCTCCAGAAACCGTGATGATCTCGCCAAGAACAAGAGCGGTGACGTTGAAGGGCTTTCCCGGCAACAAGAAATACGTCTTCCAGGCCAACCCCAACATGAAGCACAAGAACGAGATTCCCATAATCGGCTTTCTACCGTAAACGTCTGAGTATTGGCCCAATCTCCCGGCAACAATAGTCGTTGTGATCCCGCTCGAGATCACAGTGGCTATCTGGTACTTGGAGAAGGCCTCTTGGGCGGCAGCAGACTCGCAAATGCCCCCCTCGGCGTTCTCTTCAGCAACAGACCTACACGCTTGGGCTACAATCAATTGATATTCACTAGCTTGCGATATCACGATGCAAGTGGCGATCAAGAAGTACAACATGGCGAGAACCGCCACCGACGGCCGCTTGTACCACGGCAAGGACTCCACCACCAGCAATTGATGGGCAAACCATCTCGATTCGTCCTGTTCGTTGATGACCTCGTCGTCGAGTTCAGTTTTTTTTATTTCATGTTCTATCTCCAATAGAGGCGTGATTTCTTCTACGGGCATTTTTGCTTTTGCGAAAAAAAAAATTTCTACAATTACAACTACAAAATACAAAACAATCTTTATCTCGTTTGTGATAGCGTATCTCTTCCTGCTTGTGATGTACGGCTCTTGCTGTCTTATGGAGGCAAGGGTCCGGATTCGGATGGTTGTTTCAGCCGGAAAAACCAAATCGCATAATGAGTTCGCGGAATGAGCTACGTGTGTGCACCAGATATCCAATTCACCACTCGAATTCGCGAAATGTCGTCCCTGAAAAATTCTAACTCAATGAATAAACACAATTGCACCACCATTATTGCGGGAAAAAAAGCTTTTTGGGAGGATTTTAGTTGCTTGGAAAAACGACATTTTCAGCACATACACAGACCATCTCTTTATTATTTTCAAAGTTTAGTTTTCGTCCAGTGACCATCAATAGAACATCATACCATGATCTACTTAAAATCGGTTTTGAACGTTATTGACAACTCAGGCGCACAATTGGCCGAATGTATCAAGGTGTTGAGAAAAAAGCCAATGAGTTCGGCCACTGTAGGTGATAGAATAGTCGTCGTTGTGCAGAAGGCCAAGCCGGCTTCGCAACAGATCACAGGGGCTGCTGCCGCCAATAGAGTCAAGAGAAAGGATATAGTCCATGCTGTTGTTGTCAGAACGAAGCAAATCACCCAGAGAATCGACGGTTCCACCATCAGATTCGACGACAATGCGTGTGTGTTGATCAACAAGAACGGAGAACCCATCGGGACCAGAATCTCGGGTGTTGTTGCCAAGGAGTTGAAGGAGAAGAATTACAATAAGATTGTCACATTGGCCCCAAAGGTGCTTTAGGCCAGAATCTGTTGTCGCCACGGAGTCGAAGGAGAAGAATACAATAAGATTGTTACATTGCCCCAAAGGTGCTTTCGACGGTGATGGATATATTAATGAATGCTTGTATATATGAGATGGTGTAATTGTAGCTCAAATAAACGAACGAACCACCTCTTTCAAGGAAACCAACAAGGCATCACATCGCTGGGAGAAATCCTCATTCTGCTGGTAATCGCCATTATTGATCAAATCCTCCGATTGGAGGAGGATGTTGCTCAAATTGGCGTTCATGTGGGGATCCAAGGTTGAGGTTCTGATGAGATCCACAAGATGGGGTATGGTGTTGATATGGGCGTTATTGAAGTTATTTAGCGAATTGAAAGTTTCATTCAACGACCTGACCCGCTCTTGTTCGAAGGACTCGTCGTAATTGGTGTCCTGAATGGACTCATGGACGCTTCTTCTTCGCAAATCAAGCGTTTCTCTCGTGCGACTAAGCGGCTTGACTTTTCTGAGCGACGGCGAAACGTCCGAATGAGCAGAATGAATGGAATGCGGACTCGACGACGGAATCGTCGAAAACCGCTGGTTATTATGAACAGACGCCAATTCTCTGTAGGGAGAAATGGTGGAACGCGGTCTGATCCGGGAGTTTCTATTCGAGGGAGACTCGCTATTGATGTAATCTTGCACCTTGATATGCGATGCTAAGGGCGAATCATAATGGCCGCGGTTTGGCCCAAGACGAGACGGTTGTGTTGAGGGCGAAGAATAAGAGCCATGACGCAGTCTTGTAGGGAGACTCGTTATCATATTGTGTGTATTGTTTGTGATTGGTGTGTTCTGTTCCTCGTGAAGAACCGCCTTCTCCAAGAGAATCTCGTAATTGGCCCGCAATTGCGCCAATTGTTGCTGGTAATATTCGTTCACCCGGTTCAATTCCGCCGTCAAGGCCCTCTGTTCAGCACTTTCCGTCTCGCCCTGCTGGAGCAACTTCTTACTCACGGCGTTCAATTGACTCGTGGTGTTGAGAAGATCCGAATTGGTCTTCTTCAACCGATTCAAGCCGTTCGAGATATTATATAGATTCGAATTCAACTCGTTTGGAGCCAAAAACCCGCGTAGTTCGCTGTTGATGTGTGGTGGGGGAGACCTCGATTTCGACCGATGCGACAGAGACTCGTCCAACGACGACTCCGATCGCACCTTCTGTTGCTCGTTCAAGAGCTTCTCCACCTTGTTAGCCGCGGTCCCAGACCCGAACGGAAACATCGTCCTGATGGAATTGTGGTTAAAGGGACTTATAGTGGGATTGTTCAACATCGACGGAGAACTCCCAAGGCCGATTCCAAGCGAATAATCGTTGTGTCTCTTGGGAGACATCGGTGCATGGCTGGTCATCTCGTCCACAGCGACTCACCTTGAATCTCACTAATGTACGTAATTAATCGCTAGTGCTGGATGATTCAATTCACCATAACCCCGGATTCGGAGGGCAAGGTGATGTGGTCACGTGGTGTTTCCATGGTGATGTGGTGTTGTTTTTTCGGTTGTCACACACCGTGCCCCATCAAAATTTTCCGAATCCAATTGAATAAAGCCCAGAGAAACGCAAACCATTTAAGTGAGAGAGTTTTGTGGAGTTGAAAATGTCGGCCAAATCTGCTACCATGTTCAAGGGGTTGTCGAAAAATCCGATTTTGAAGCAATTTGATCGGTTGAATGCCATTGCCGGTACGAGTCAAACCGCTTATAAGATCCCGCAACAATACAAGGAATTCAAGTTGATATTCAGTCAAACGCCTAATTACAACCATATCGGGATCAAGAAGTTCTGGAAGAACAACTTGCCCACCTTATATTTCCATAACCCGGAGAAGGCGTTCGTGGTGACCCGAGTGTTGGCGGAGACCGCCGAGGAGAAAGACAGATGTCCTTGTAAGATCGTGATAACAGATGTCGAGGGAAAGACGGAAGAATTGGATTGTCGTACTAAACATTCCGAGAGTATTTTGGCCGAATTGGTGCAGAAGTTGAATTTGGAGCCTGTTGAGGAGAAAGACATACCTCATTTCGATCATTATGATTATTTGAAGGAGGCCAGTAAACGTGTTTAGGGAAGATGACTTGTATATATAACGAATTACAGATTGAATGGGATTGGGTGTAGAGTTTGTGGAGTGTGGGTATTTATAATACCATTTATTATATCACTTTCTTATAATATCACTTTCTTAGTAGGTGTTTCTTTTATATAGGTATTTCTTTTATAATGCCATTTGTTTATATTTAATTATAGCACTATTCATATAATTTGCACTATCCATCTTGAATATATAATATCACTATTCCATCGAAAACATAATATCTAATTCTTATATATATCATTCTTATACATATTTCTCATATATAATATCACTCTCCTATATAGAATATCATCACTTCTTATATACATAATACCACTATTTCGAATATCACAATCTCCTATATATAATACCATTATAATATCACACTTATATACCACTTCTTATATACCACTTCTTATATACCACTTCTTATATCCCACTTGAATATACCACTAGTTCTTATTAAATAGAACACAATATTTTTATTATATTGTTCAATAATTGAGCTGAGCAGATAAACAATTATCTTTTAATGACACCTCAAAAGAGACGACTCATATGGCTATGGTTCTATCTTCTAATAGTATACACAACCACATCGGCTATAAATAAGACGACTCATCCTGTAAGATCTTCTATCGTCTCTATTGTGTACAACCACTACATCCTGGCTATAAATAAGACGAACCACCATTATTGTTATATCGTCTCTATACAATCGTACACAACCATCATATCACTGGCTATCACCACATTACTGGATATCACCACATTACTGGATATCACCACATTACTGGATATCACCACATCACTAGATATCACCACATCACTGGATCTCGACTAATTACACCACGCTCTCGTTATCACCACATCACCCCTCGTTATCACCACCCCACCCATCCTCTGATCATATTCGTCAACGGACCTATTGCACTCATAATCACCATCAACGTCCCAAATAAACTGAAACTCAAACTGGCCATCGAAGCGGCCCTTGGATCGATCTTCAACAAATGCGCAGTAGAAATGGCTCCACAATTAATCCCCAAGGTGATTCCTCTGGTGACATAATCGTCCAGTCTGATACGCAACCCATATGGGCCCAAGAAGAGCTCACCCGAGAGAACTCCCAAGATCCCTGACAAGATCACACACACAGACATCAAGGATACCGACCCACCAAGAGCAGTGGTCAATGGTGTTCCTAGAGCCAAAGTCACAGATCTCCCGACAAACCCCAACGAAAACGACGAAGAAAGTCCTACATGATAGCATAACACGGGATAAGCGAAAAATGATAACCCACAACTGATTAGAATCGGTGGTACCAACACAAAGAAGTTCGACACTAGATCATGACGATAGCTGAACATCGGCAATGATAAGGAAACGATGGAGATGTCCATGAGCGATGATAGAAGATCACCAGCACCCGGCCATTGATGGCCATATTTCTTCGAATTGAAGAGATTTAGATAATTTCTTCCGGTTCTGTAGGTCTCGATGGATCCGAGGAAGGTGTCTTTTGGATTATGTCCCCTGGACTTGATAATAGAAAACACGAAAACAAATAACAAGATGATTGCCACACTGACAAGAATGGGATGGAAGAATCTTCTCCAATTGGGAGTGATGAGCAAGGCAATGAAGAAACACAAAATAGTTAACGCTAGATGAATAAATAACGTGATGTTGGTGGTGTAATAGATGGGGATCCCTGCGACGAAAAGAAGAGAATAGACGATCCAATCGATATAATTCACGGTGTAACTAGCGACGAGTTTTGCTGAATCGGAGAGATCATCTAGATTGGTTGTAGTTTCAATTGTGTGTAGGTTTGAAGTTTGGGGGTCTGAAGAGGTTCCAGGACGAGTGTCTCTTTCAATCGTAGATGATTCTTTTGAAACAGAAACAACCATTGGTTGAGAGTGCGAAGGACGTGAAACTTCCGAGTCCCGACTGTAAGTCGGACTGGGTCTTTGCAATTCGTGCACGATTTCGTTCAGAAACGATTCCTTTCTAGTGATATGGGATTCCTCGTCCATGTCCACGGCGCCGGTGAATTCCGCCAATTCGATATCGCTCTCCCCGTCGCTGGTGTTGTGTTTCTGGGCCTTATTCTTGCCCACAAGCAATTGGACCAAGACACAAGTGTATGCCACCAGCACGAACAAAACCAAGTAGCCAATGATGAAAATGGCGGTGATTTTCACGCCCTCCACCACACTGATGGGCTGCGACAAGGGCAACACGATGAACGAAGGAATGAAGAACGCATTGATCCAGGTCAACGAGAATTGCATGGGGACATTAATGATGGAATACCACATGCGGAACCATTTTTTGGGGAGAATTACGTTTAATATTAGAAGCACGAAAAAATTGATGATCATGAGCAACACCGACGCCGGGAAGTTGAATCTGATCAACAATACAATCCTATTTATACCGTACAATACACACATCATCACTACAATTCCAAACGGAACCAAGACATAATTATTCACCAATTGGGGGAGAACCAAGGTCAAACCGGAGATTACTCCCTGAGCGACGTCTTTGACCGAGAGAGCTTTCACCGAATTGTTCATTTGGCCGGGATATACTGTTTTCCGTTGTTCTTTGGTAATTTTTATATTTTATTTTTTATATATCGGCCATCTCATCGATTATGTGGGAGATCGGATATGCAGCAGGTGGGACTGGCGTGGGGGTTTAGGGGTGGAGCTGTCAAGTGGGTGAGGTGGTGGTGGTGATTGTGTGGTTGGTGGTTGGTGGTGGTTGGTTGTGATGATGCTTGTGGTTGCGCTAATGTGGTTGCACTAGTGGTGATGGTATTGGCGCTAGTGAGTTGTTGTTGTGTGGTGGTGAATCATGATAGTGATTGAAAGTGATGGTGGGGGTGTGTGGTGGGATTATGTGGCGGTGCTGTTATTGAATTGAGTCTGAGCTATTCCTGTGTTATTATATATTTTGTAGATGTAGCGTATTACTCATTTGAGAAAAAACCTGTAGCGTCTATAAACAACGAATTTTATCTCTACATTACTCAACATCTATAATTATTAACCTAATCACTTCCACTTCTCCTTCTCCTTCCACTTCTCCTTCTCCTTCCACTTCCACTTCTCCTTCTCCTTCTCCCTCTCATTCAACCTCATTTGCAAAATTCTCATTCAATTTAAACGAAGCATATTGGGGAATGGGAACATCCAATAAATTCTGGTCAAAGAGATCAGACCCATTGCCGCCATATTTCTTAGGAATCCCGACCCCAAACCATTTGGTCAAATTACCATCCGAAAGCAAAACAAACTTCTTGGTCGTTTCCCGCGAAATGAACTTCGAGATGAAATTGAACACCCAGGTCAAAATGGCCGGAACATTGATGAAGAACTTCAAACTCAATAATTCGGGATAATAATTGCCAAAGATGTCGATCACGGATTTTGTTCCCTTTTTCACGTCGGGGTCCACTCTCAAGAACGAAACCCCCTGGTAATCGTGAACCTGTGCGATGTAATTGTCGTCTTTATTGGCGAATTCGAGATAACTAATCGATTTCTCCATCAATCCCACTCTCCATCTGAGAAATTGGTCCAAATTGTTGAACAATTCCTTGGGAGACTTGATGTTTCCGTACAAATTCCAGGTGATGATCTTCTGATTGGCGTTATTTTGTGGATAATTGGTGAGAGCCCCGATCTTGGAGTAGATCTCTTCATGTTTCTCCAAATAAGCAGCCGAAAGAGGATTGAACTTCTTACGCCACTTCAACGTCGAAACCAATTGTTTCCTCGCACCGGCCAACTCGTAATTGTTGGCGATGAGAAATTTCAACAAGATCTCGTTCCTGATGTCTACATCTACATATTCGCCCTCGGTATTGATTTGATATCCGTAAACCTCGTCGTAATCTGCCTCTTTGACCATGTTCGCCAAGTCGGCGACGAACAGACCCAACGTCTTCTGTTGCTCAGCCGTCAACTCAACAGACTTGATACTAATCTTCTCGTCGGCCATCGTTGCCAATAAATTAATCACAAAACAAAAGAATGGCCCCAATATTTATGTCCGTCCGTTTTCCGGTGATTCAAGAATGTAATGCCGAATTCGGACACATACATAAGCTACAACATCTACGACGTGATACAAAACAAAACGATTTTAAATTTCTAAAAGATCCTCTTTGAACTCGAGAGGACCGCTAACGGAGAGAAGTACAATTCATGCAATCATGGCGCTTAATAAGTGCCGAAGTCTGGTTGACCACCTAAGGTTCCGAAAACATCACCGATGTAATTGGTTGGCTTGAAATAATGGTTCTTGTAGTAGGTGTCCCAGTTGCTGATGACGTCTTGGACGAATGGCAAACCGGCTAACCAGATGTTTTCGATGGCGACATGCGAACCACCTTGGGAGACGTTGTTGAAGAAGTTGACGGTGTCGTTGGAGTACACTGGAGGAGCTCTGGCGAAATCGGAGATGGTTCTCAAGACAACAATTCTGGAGAAATCGACTAAGCCGTGCAAAGAGGCTCTGGTGAAGGCTTCCAAGGAGGCGTTGTCTTCTTGTTGGGTGGCACAATAGACACCGGTACCGTTGGTGATCAAGCTGGTGAAGTTGACGAAGTAATCAGACAAGACGTTACCGACCCAGTAGACATCGGAGGTCAAGGTGTCACAGGCAACGGCCTTAGGAGCTTCATTGGCTGGAGCATAGTCATATAAAGCTCTGAATTCCTCGTTACCGCTGGTACCGTTGGACAATTCGACTTGTTGGGCCAAGAACAAGGCTCTGTCTCTCAAGACAGTGTTCAATTCAAAGACCTCGGTACCGTAGAACTCGGCTGGGTATTGGAATGGGTTGGTGGTGTCGAAGGCGTAATAGCCGACTGGCCAGTCGTATTTGGCTGGGACTTCCTTGGAGTCGATTTGGTATTCCAAACCAGCTTGGACGGCGAATCTGGCAAAGGTAGCGGAACCCAAGGTGATTTGGTGTGGTTCACCACCGGCAATACCAGCAATCAAGAAATAGGTTTCGGAGAAGTCGAATAATGGAGACAAGAGCAAGGCGGTGACGGAACTGGCAGCGTTGATTTCACCCTCACCGGTGGTGAATTGACAGATGGTGTAATTGGCAACACAATGGACTTGCGAGTAAAGCGGAGACAAACCTGGAAGGGTGATGTTGTGGACCATTTCCAAGCCCGATTGCCATGGCTCTTCCTCCAAGAAGAACATGGAGATGACGAAGACTTGGGGCTTGAAGAGAGCAAACGACTTGCCGTAGCCGGTGGAGAGGTTTTCACCGTTGGCGGTTGGTTGTTCGATGGTGTTATTGGAGGTATCATCTCTCTTGACTAACGGTTGAGAGGCAATTGAGCCGACCAAGGCTAATAAACCGGTTAAGAAGGATAATTGCATTGTGATGTGATTATTGTCTACGAGAAATATTTACAGGGGTGATGGGATTACTTTCAATTTATACCCCAGGGAGATAACTCCATACAGTTGGCTACAGAATAAGAGACCCGGGTGATATCTTCGGGATAATTGGGCTATCCATTTTGGGCACCAGATAAGCTGGCTCGACGCTTGTATGGCTATGAGTAGATGAGTTCAGTGCCTCTGCTGTGTTCTCTAGCTGTTGGTGTATTGCAGTAGCGCTGTTACCTCAGCGTCTGCTGCATCTCTACACATTCGCTGCTAATTGCATGCAGCGTAGTTGAAAAATCTTCAGCGGATTAGGGCTCATCTCCCTTCCCAAAACAGATAGCCATCAAGCTAAATCGAGCCTTGGCGTAGGCAATTGCTTATCATGGCGGATATAAAGCCCCTGAACTGTGGCAGTCTAATCAACACGGCAAATTGTAGATAGCCCATCTCCGGAGGACATGAAATGGGAAAAACTTTTCATCTCCGTGGAGCACTGTCACTTACAGACTCTAACAGCTCAACCATCACAAAGCTTATCTCTGCGCCGTACATCGCGGAATTCGGAGGTCCTCCAGTGTAGACCAGCAGGTAGAGGGGGCAATATTGACTATTAATCGAAGCCAATGGTTGTTGGAGAAACCACCTGTTTCAGTCGAACCGTCGGGGTTAATTCCTGTGGAATTATTATTTGTTGTCTAAGGTACACTTCTCTCGAACCGTAGACCAATCATCTTATGGTCACAAGATATATCCGCTGCATATGTACAAGCGACAGGCAGTTTTATATCACCAATTGTACATGAATCTAATCTGTACCGAAGAGAAAGAGAAGTGGAAGACGACCTCCGGAAGGGCCAAACCACACTTTCTTCCATACATTCAACAATGGGAACACCGTTCACTCGCATGTACCAACTCTCTATCGACTTCATTCACCTACACCGACCCGTCAACAATCATAAATAAAACATATTCAATCCTCATCTTCCAATTTCATGGCCTCCATCTCCAATCTCATCTCTATTTCCTTCAATTCCTTTTCTCTCTGTAATAACTCCTTTCTCTTGAGAACCAAGTCATTTTGGACTCTTTCCTCGAACTTCTTCAATCTCTCCTCCTCCAATTTGATCTGTTCCTCTCTCACTGTGTACATGTTGTCCTTATCCTCCACACTAGCACCATTTTCGAACTCGGCCAAATTATCGTTGGAGGCGCCATTATTGGATAAGGCCTCTGTTCTGTATCTTTCGTACAAATGCTCGTGGGTGATCTCCTTGAAATCGTTGAGATGGGTCACTAATAACACGTTTCTCAACACGCTGAAATCGTTGGTGGTCTCGTCTTCCACATTGATGTCGCCATGTCTCAATTTTCTGATCCTGACTATCTCTCCGTTTGGAAGCGTCTTGTAATCGTTGGCGCCAATGATGGAAAATGGCGTCAATTGGTTCAAATACTTCGTGTATTCCACCAATTCCTCGTCGTCAAACTCGTTGTCGTAGAGATATTTGTAATAATTGATCTTATACTGGTTCAAATCCTCGAGAATCAATCTCTTATTTAGCAAAAGCTCGTCGTGTGTCAAGGAATCGGCCTTACTGATCACGGGGATGATATTGACCAAATTGTTCACCTTGCTCAAGAACTTCACGTCCAACTCCTTCAACCCGTGGCCCGTGGGATTGATCAAATAGACCAAACAATGGATTCTGCCGTCCTTGAACCGCGGGTTTCTCTTGACTCGACTCTCCTCCAACAAGATCTCGTCGTATTGATACCGGATGTAATCGTTGATGACCGAGAAGTCCTTCTCGCAATCAATGGCGTTGGCGAACCCCGGCGTGTCGATGATGTTGAGCGAGATCTTCAATCCTTCCGAGTCCTCCAATTCGATGGCCTCGTGGCGCAATTGGAGCCCACCGTCCTCGGCGTCCTCGTTGACGGTGGACGACGTCTCGACGATGTTCTGGCCACAGAGCGTGTTGATGAAGGTGGATCTTCCCGTGCCGCTCTGGCCCACCACCATCACCGTGAATTGGATTCCCTTCTTCAATGTCTTTCTCTTGCGTAGCTGGTGGTTAGTGGAATTGAGTTTTCGAATTGACGCGTGGGATACTCACCGCACTGGAATCATTATTGTAGAACGACATTTCTTTGACCGGCGGTTTGAGGTTGTTGGCGGTTTGTTGTGTTGATGATTGAAAAGTTGTTGAAGTTACGCGTTGGTGGGGGCGTGTGGGGCACGGTGGGTGTGGCAGTGTTGTTGTGGTGGTGGTGGTGGTGAAGTGTGGTGGTGAAGTGGGTGGTGAAGTGGGTGAAGTGGGTGGTGAAGGGGGTGAAGTGTGTGAAGTGTGTGAAGTGTGTGAAGTGAGTTGTAGTGAGTTGTAGTGTTGTGAGTTGTAGTGGTGTAGTGAGTTGTAGTGTTGTGTAGTGAGTTGTAGTGAGTTGTAGTGTTGTGTGTAGCCAGCTGTAGTGCATTCTCGTTTCTCGTGGTGTGGCTCTTCTCTCTTCTCTCTTCTCTCTTCTCTCTTCTCTCTTCTCTCTTCTCTCTTCTCTCTTCTCTCTTCTCTCTTCTCTCTTCTCTCT